>UFQX01000179.1:0-321771 GCA_900497675.1 Arapaima gigas
TTGCTCTTCTCTTGCTGGGTTGGTAGCTCAGTAACCCTTAAATAACAAGATGTTGTGGTTCTGAAAATCAGTACTTATGAAATGCCTTAATATTTAATTTATATTTTCTGTTAATTGTATTTTTACATGTTTAGACTATAATTATGAGCTGTGCACTTGGGGTGATAAGAAAGTCAATTGCACCAATGTTTTGTTCTTAACGTTTTTCTTTTATTCAATATTTATTTTGACAGTTTACTATTTTATAAATGTTGGTAATTAATTTCAAATGTGTTTAAGGGAAAACTAAGGGAAAGCTGGAGTCAGAAAGTGTCTCTAATTTTGTTTTGTTCAAGAACTTGGTATTT
The DNA here is from genome assembly GCA_900497675.1 of Arapaima gigas. NCBI lineage: Eukaryota > Metazoa > Chordata > Actinopteri > Osteoglossiformes > Osteoglossidae > Arapaima > Arapaima gigas. Next base: position 348 of record UFQX01000179.1, read on the forward strand.
AATGGTTCCTTGTAAGATTTTTGAAGATTTTAACAGAAAAACATGTAACATGAATATACTGTTTACCATAATTCACTGTTTTTTCAGTATTTAATACTTTAAATTACAGCATTTAATAACATAGTTTGTCAGTAAATTATCAGAAATCTGATTTTTGCGTTTAATGTGTATAAATAATGTGAATTATTTTGTGTGAAATAAGTACTGAAATTACATTAAAGCCTGCCGTACTTTTTGACTTGGTATATATTGGTGGATGTCTGTTAACATATTCATTCAGTCATACATTTGCCAAAATCTTTCCTAGTAGTCTTTGCTAATACGTCTTTGGGCTGTGGGTGGAAATAAGAGCAGCAGGAGGAAAAACAGAGGGAAGACAAACAGTTGAGGAAAGACAACAATGAGAAAAATGGCAAGACACCACATGCTGTACCACTACTGTCAACCACTTACACCTCATTATTTCACCTCAGTATTCTTCATTCAGATAGATAGATAGAGAAATGGTCAAAAACAGTACTCGTGTAGATGAACTGTTACTTTTAAAATGCAGCAAACCCTCGGCATCCAAACTCTGTGTATCACAGTTTTCGCTGATATTGTTAAATATTGATATATGAATGGACACTTTGTTGTGAAGAATTTTACTCAAAGCGTCACCAAAATGAAAAAAAATTAAACGGCGAATAAAAATTTTAAAAAATAACATAAAGTTCACTGTTCTAAAAAAAAAAATCTGTCTTGTTATAAACTATACGATATGCTGATATGAATTGACTCGAACTCGAATCCCAGGAGTGCGCATGCGCACGAGCGCGCGGGTGCCTCAGCTGCTCCCCCTGGATTTCTCGCGAGTCCCGCAACTTGTTCGGGATCGTCTGCTCGGCAGACCCGACGTTCTTCTCTTCTGCGCTTTATTCCGTATTACATGTGGTTCGCCTTACTCGTTTACATTTTCTGCAACGTTTTAAACAAAATTTCATTTTTATTTATTTATTTAATTTAAATGCCGGCGAACTGTGCTGCACACACTGCACCGTGGTATAAACGCAAATTCATGACTACAACGAGTGTTTTACTGCTGAGGTAACTGCGGTTTACCGCATTTTTCCTGCTCAGCTCATGGCTTCATAGTTATACAGGTATTAGAGGTTTACAGATGGCTTAGGGCCCATTTTTATTATTATTTTTTCCCCATTTAAAATAAAGGAAAATAGACGTTCGGTATCCAAAAAAACCCCCCTGAATCTGATGCGTTTTCAGCGACGAATTACATTACGACATGAAGGAATTATTGTATTGTTGAATAAAAGTTAAAATACAACTAGAAATCTACTAGAGGGAAAGTTAAAAAAATCAAGTGCAATAATTAAGCATAAATGTACACTGATTCAAATGAGTCTTTTTAGTGTTGAAAGTCTAGCAGTTTTAGCAGTTTCAATATAAAATTTTAATTCGTGAAAATATCTCTCTATATCCTTCCAATTATTTCATTCTTGCACTATAAAAACGAGATACAAATTAGAGAAGTCCCTTTTCAATATTCATCATCTTTTATTGATGTGGAAGTCAGAAGATTTAGGATCTGGAATTAGGAGGTCTGCAGTCCCGCTCCGTTTCCATGTGCTGTCCTGCCTCCTCTGGGCTTGGAAAGTAAACAGAACCCTACCTCACTCTGGATCTAACTCTTTAGCAAACTCTTTTATAAACTGTTGATTGTTTTGCAGGTAAAAATGAAGAAATGGTTGTATTTTTCAAAATTTCTGTCTCAGCTCTGTGTAACTTGTATGCAGTGATTTGAGTGCCAGCTATGAATAGCTCAGTCAAAACAACCACTTATAAAGATAACGGGTTAAAATGATGTATTATATTTCATGTTGTTGTAAAACTGCATTTTCAGTCCTCATGTTTCCTAACATTTGCTTTTGAATGCACTTACAGCATAAAAGTGGATATTGTATATTACACATATGAAATTACATTCGAAAAAGAAAGTTGTCTACAGTTTGTTGTTTATTGATATGCTTCTCCAATATATTATTCTTTGAGGCAAACAATGTAAATAAATATGTTTAAATAAACATTCATGTTTTCTGTTTATGTTTAATGCTTTCATGAAACACAGTTGCAAGAAAAAGTTTGCAGTTACCTGGATTTCTGCATTAATTATTCATAAAATGTGGTGTGATCTTCATCGAAGTCACAATAACACAAGTTGCTTAATATGATGACAAATACATAATTGCATTTCTTCACAACCACAGTGTAGGTTTAAAAAGGTATGTGAACCTCTGGGGTCATGACCTCTACAGAAGCTCTGCAGGTGTGGAGGTGTCATGCCCTATAGAAAGACCCACAAAGTGAAGTTACTGACTATATCTGCTCTGTTTATGTGCACCAGGTCTTGATCAAAGCAACTTCCTGAGGATGTTAGAAGAAGAACTGTAGAGGTGCATGAAGCTGGAAAAGGCTACAGAACCATTTCTAACAACCCAAGTGTTCAAAAGTCCACAGTAAGTCAAACTATCTACAAACGGAAGAAAGTCAGTCGTGTTGCTGAGTGGGTGTCCTGCAAAGATTACACCAAGAGCACAACGTGCAGTGCTGAAGAAGGTGAAAAACAACCCAAAGGTTAACAGCAAAGGACCTGCAGAAATCTCTAGAACTTGCAAAAGCTCATGTGTCCGCTGTAAGAAAAAAACCGAACAAGAATGGTGTCCAGAGAAGAACCACAACCAAAATATTGCTGCATGTCTCAAGTCTGTAAAAGACCACCTGGATGTTCCACAATGCTGCTGGGGACAATGTTCTGTGGACAGATGAGACAACAGTTGAACTTCTTGCCAGAAAGGCACAATGCTATGTTTTGAGGGAAAAGAGCACTGCAACAACAAAACCTCATCCCAGCTGTGAAGCAGGGCAGAGGAACATCATGGGGTGGACCTACTTTGCCACCTCAGGAGCTGGGCAGCTTGCAATTGCTGAGGGAACAACAAAATGAAAATTGTATCAAGAAATTTTACAGGAGCTTAATAGAAGTTAGATGATGCAGCCAAGACAATGACAATATCAAATACAGAGAACATGAATGTTTATTTAAATATATTTGTTTATGCATTTTGTCCCCAAGAATAATATATTTAAGAAGTATATCACAGTAAACAACAAAATTTTTTATACCTTATGTAGAAGCAAGTCATCAGTATTTATACATCATTATTGTAATAATTTAAAATGATCAAAAAAAAATAAATACTTTAAATATTTCCTGCAGCTACTCAGTTGCACAAGATATTAAATTCCAGAAGAAATGTTCACACTAAAAACCAAATGTGCAACAGATGCCAAACGGTGGCTTGAATCCCGGTCAGTAGGATGGGTTGAGGGGGAATTGCCTAGCAAGACAGGAAGTAGTTTGGTTTCAGAATACGGAGGAGCATCTTGTTCCTGTAGTTGTACTCATACATGGTCGGTCCACTGAGGAGATACATGAACCCTGAAAAGAAGAAATGAGATCCTGTTGACCCGGTAGAGCACAGCTGGCTGTTGTGCCAAATTTTCTTCGCTTTGACAATTTCTGTTAGTAGATCACACTTACCGTTGTACTGGAATGCGGATGTGATGTGGCTTTGCACACCCGGGAAGCCCATCATCAGCAGCTTGGGATAACCCTTGTCCATTGCTTTCTTGAGCTCATCATAGCTGCACAGTAGACAGGCTCAGCCAATGGTTCTCAACACAGTAGAGCACTGCAATGTTCAGCACTCAACCCCTCTGTTGTTGTACTATGCTGCAGTAATTGTAATAAAATAATTGCTAGAAGTACTAACTTGAAGTGTGGAAAAAAACCTAAAGGTGATGTTATGAAATGTGCTTTCATGGATAGATCAGACATACCAGTAGTAGATACTGTTGGTGATTAGTAAAACCTTCCCAGAGTCTCTGTCATAAAGTGCAGCAGTAATTTTCTTCACCCATGTTGGAAGACCCAAGCTGCTCAGAGTTTTAGGGTAGCCACTCACTATCTTACTGCCAGAGAAAGCCCACACCTTCTGGCCTGCAGAAGAAGACAGCACTAATCTTGACACTGTAGATAAATGGTGCCTCACATCAGCACAGGCAACAAAGACGAAAACTGGATGGTATGTCTGTACCCTTGAAGATGAAAAGGCTGTCTGTCCTGAGGCTCTCATAGGCAGCATCAATATTGTTATAAATATCAGGCCAGAGGTCCTTGATGAAACTGAGCTCAGGCCGGCTGCTCTGGGCATAGAGACGCCACATGAACCTGAGAAGAAAGACACTTGAATTCACTGTATAGTTCACAACTAGGTAGATTTTGCTGTGCATATGCACTATGCATATGTTGATCACTCACCTGCCCTTAAAAAACAGTCTTGATCCTTGCAGAGTTGTGACTGCATCAAAGACAATGTCATGGTCACAAGCACTTAGTGTGGTTGGAGGTGTGGAATTTGTAGAGGTGGGAATATTTGAGGTCACATCGCTGTTTGGGCCTGGTGATTAGAAATGCCCAAACTGGTGAGAACATGGGTTTACAGTGTAAAACAGAGAGCACTTCGCGGCCTTGTGGGAACGTAGAATTCAGCTCCCACCCACCATAGAGAGACTGTATTCCCCTGATGTCATCCTGTGGCAGGGAGAACCTGTCAGGATCCATGTAGCTGTAAACAGGGTACATGAGAGCGCCGGGGTCTTTGGAGTGCGACAGCCCCAGGGCATGACCAAACTCGTGGGCAGCCACCAGGAACAGGTTGTATCCTGTGCAGGAGTTGGAGAGCAAAGTGAAAGAGGGTTCCTCGATGAGCTGAGAGAACATAGAGAGAGTGCCAGGGGAAGAAGGTTTACCAGTTGAGGATTGTGAGGTAAAGGTCTCATCCTCATCAAAGTGGGCATCACCCCCGATACCCGGAGAGGGTGCAAAAGCGTGGGCCAACGTCCGATGAGGGCCATCAAAAGGATAGCCGTCACCGTGTTCTGCAAGCACCACAGGCAGAATCATAAATTATTAACATTTAGTAGAACAGGTGTAAATAAAGGACATAAGTAGACACTTTATTGTGTTCTGAGAAAAAGAAGGTGGGAAACAGACCAGTGAGGACAGCATTTCAGATATTTAAGTCCATACCTCCACGTGCAAAGAAGATCATGATGTCAGCTGTTTTATTAGTGAGGCATGTGAACTGCAGGGGAGTGACTCTCGCCCACACCTGGAGAGCGTTCTCAATGGCGCGGTCAACCTCAGACGCTGGCAGGTCAGGTGTGTAGTTCACAATTCTGGAAGTCAGAAAAGCCTTTTCTGAACTGGAGATTGTTGGACAACTAGAGGGGGTCTGATAGTCCTTCTCCCACAGATATTCACACACACTAATGTATGTGAGAAGGACCTTCTCTTTTACCTGTAGGTCAGCTTGTTCGTTGGCCATTTCAGGTTTCCAGGGAACGTGGTGTATCTTTCCACGTCTGGGACTCCACAGCGCGGTTTCTTCATCACCTCCAGCGTATTTGAATCCACAACACCCGTCACCTCCAGACCAAAGAACTTCTGCATCTCCATCAGCTTCAGACCCAAGGGACTGATACCTCCGTGGATTCTGGGTGACATCTCCGTTTTCAGATCATAGAACTTCGCCAGGTAAGTCTGCGAAAACAATAAATTAGTACATGGCATTTTGGGTGTCTTGGTGAAGATAATCAACCTGGCATTATGTTCCAGAAGGTTTTTGTTGTCGAAACCTATTACAAAATGACTTTCTGCTTTAGCAAAAGCCGAATTAACTGAATGAGGTTATTTGCTGAAAAATACAGCTGCAGTTGATGTCTTTGGATGCAAGCAAACAGTATTTTGGATATAACAGCTACCTATGTTTTCTGTTGCCATGTTTTGGCTGTTATTTTACATTATTGCTCTGGCACAAAAAAATCAGTTTTCTTCAAGAGTCGTGAACTGGCTGTTTTTAAGCAAAGGGCCTCTGCTGAGAGTGGTGATGATGAGCTCTTACCGCGGCCATGGCCTCATCTTGTCCTCCACCTGGAGGGGTTGGAAGAGGGACACAGTGCCTGGTAACCACAAGGCAGGAGAAGATGCAAAGGCCCAACGCGTTCATGGTGCCTTCAGGCTGCTGCAACTATTTGTTGTGTCTACCTTGGACTGACCTTGGTCTCTTATATACACCAGCTCCAGGTAGCATTGAGCAACGATGGGCTGAGTCATGTGAAGGAAAACATCAGGAAGGGGCCTCCAATGTTCTGAGTTCTCACGTAGCTAACATTTTCTGAGTTTTTTGATGTTTTCATAGCTGCTGACCTGCACTAAGGCTTAGTTTTACAAAATGTGCTATTAGTTTGCAGTTTCGGGCATATTTAACCTTAAAACAGAGAAGTCTGAAATACTCATGTCAAATTAAAGTGCATGTGTTATTACACTGAATCAAATGAAATGAAATGAAGCATTAGATTAAAATTAAATGTACATTATATACTGCGCGGTATGAGCGGATTATGTTTCCTCTGTATTATTAAATTAAATCTAAATGTATTTTTTCTTAAAATACTAGAAGCATTTAGTCATTATGGAAGTGAACTTTTTCATATTCACTCCAGCATCCTGGTGCAGTCAGAACAAAAACCAAAGTACTGTCAGACGCAGCAGGTGCAATAGCACATAAATTAGAAAGAACCGCATGTTTTCAAATTAAATATGAATATATCAGCCCCTGTCCAGCATAGGGTCCAGATCACAGCAACCCTCACAGGACAAGAGCTCAGTGAAAACTGATGGATGGATGGATGGATGGATATTTTTCCAACAATTTTGTTTGTTGAAAAAATTTTCTCTACACATCTAAATAAGCAAATAAAGTTACTAAAGTCCCTCGAGCATAATAATTTCTTCAATGAAAATCCCCCCCCCAAATTCAAATATTATTATTTTTACTCAGAGCTATAAAAAGATAATAACAGCAGACCATTTTTACAGTGCAATTTATTTATTGCAATTTCATTGTTTCAAAAGAGACACAATGTGGCATAATGTCAGAAAGCACAAGTTCCTATTTTTCTTTTCCTGGAAAGAAAGAAAATTTGGTGTTTTTAGTCAAAACAATAGAAAAGTGATAACTGCAAGTTCAGTCCAGTTTCCAGTGCAGGTTATTTACTGCATATTTAATTTAGTTTGAAGACACACTGACTGCTTGCATGGTATTTATATTTAAACATATTGAGTATTAAAGCTCAAGTGCACAAACACACAGTTATTGTGAAATGGAGCCAAGAACCATTATAAATGGGAACAGATACTTGGCTCCTGCGTGGGTGTGAAAGCAGACACATGCAGACACGAGGAGTGACTTTCTGTAAGTACACAATACACCGGGGGTGAGTCAGCTCTCCGTCCCAGATGAAAAACTGAAGAAGGATGAAAAAAGATGGGCTGGATTAGGGGTGCATTGTGGGAATTTTTTCAAGCAGTCATGCGTATCTTCAGCACCATTATAAGCATGTGACTTTCCATTGCTGGGCTTATTTGCACAAAACAAATTTTATCTTTTTGTTAATATTGAACACAATCAGGTCAGTGTTACTCTGGTATCTCACGTAGGTTTGGTGTGTTTGAATTGGGAGTCTTGCAATAGCGTGAGGGTGTTAACATTGTTGAACACTTGCTCGTCATGATCATTATTCTGGATTTCATGCTGGCGTTACCTTGACTGAGGCTTGTTCGTGTAGACAAATCTTAATGTCACACCCTTTTCTGAGGGACATACAGTCAGGGATTTTGATCACTGCTGTAATTATTCAGTGCTGTTCCCAAGAAGTGGAGATTTTATATCTCCTCTCTGCTGTAAAGCAGACAGAAGTAAATAAAGATGACAGTGGAATAGGATTTTGTAAGTGTATATTTGTGAGAATGGCTAGAATCAGGGGTGTGTAGCATTGCTGAACCAAGGCCTTCTTGTTTCAGTTAGTCATTTGATTCCATCCCAAATGAACATGAGGGAGATATGTTACAAACCACACTGACTATGCTTGGCTCACAGAAGATGAATAGGAGCAGGGTCCTGCTACAGAAAGGTGTGGGGAACAAAAGGTCTCACCCTTCCATAACCCAGAGGCGTTTGCTGTTGTTAAGTGCCGCCAAGTTGCAGGCAACGCTTGGTGACCACGTAGTCCCTCCAGAAAGGTTTCTGATAGGGCCTGGGGGAAAGTGGAAATTTGTTCCCCCACACTGGGGTCAAAACTAAGAACCTTCAGACTTTCAGAGGTGGAGGGGCATGGTGCTCTTGCTGGGGTGCAGAGTTTGATCGGGTTTTGTGGGTATAAGGAATTGGGTTAGAGGTGTTCCAATGCCTATTCGTCTATTCAGTACTTGCAAGATATCATGAGGCTACCTGTCGTCCAGCAGTGGAGCAATTTGTCAGGCATCAAGGAACTAGCAAAATATTAGCAATACCACTCAGTGTAGCTATTCGCAGGCTCGCTTGGATATTATGAGGGAACAAGCCCCCCCACCCTTTAGTCAACAGAACAACAACATCTGTGTACTTCATACCCTTCTCTATAGTCTGTGTGGCAGGTGATATAATGATGATGTTGGGTTTTATTTGCTTTCTGGATGTCATTTGTGAGAAAAAACCTAAATTGCTTATGTGATCATTAAGTTCAGTTGAATGCCTAGAGAATGTGATGCACGGCAGGAAAATGACAGACTTCCTCGTTCCCGGACCGCAGATTTGAACAATCGGGCTTTCCAGTGCGAACATGAATGTGGGCGGCACCAGAGCCTGTGCGTTTTGGCTGTTGTGCTGGGTGTCGCGTCCTGGCTTCTGCAGTACACTGTGTACCTTTGTTGGGGTTTTTTAGTTCCTGGAGCAAAGCAGCACCAGCCACACATTTCAGCTATGCAGATTTAAATTGAAAACAACCATGGAACAGGATATTGTGCAAAACCAAAGCGGCCGGTCGCAGGAGCTGCACCAGCGGCCAGTGGAAAGAGCGCAAAGCAGTTCTCCGTTCTGCCCATTTAGACATCACTTCTGTAGAAAACAGATTTCAGCTTTCAGGGAATTTTTGTGTTAAGCTTTTGGGGGGGGCAGATTTTCATAACATATTTCCCCCTTCACCTTAAAGGATACAAAGCTCTCCAGGGAAAACGTGGTTCACTGGAGAGCAGGTCTTTACAGGCTTATGAAATGGGCAGAAGACTGACTGGCAGTGGCCTGTATATCTGTTTATCAGTGGCGGGATGTGGTCAGACAGACCACCAAACTTCTTGCTGACTTCTTCTATCGTGTCGCCCAGCAGGCCAACTGAAATATTACTAAACAATGGCAAAAAAAAACTCTCATTAAAGAAAAGGTATGGGAACATGTATATAGAATGAAATGAATTGGCCAATCAAGAATCAAGGATAGGATGTGATAAATAAATACAAAGATATACATAAATGTACACACACAAACATATACCTGTTTATAGGTATGCATGGTTGGTATATGGCAGGTATATAGCTGTGGTCAGCGGTGGTGGAGATCAGGCCCGAGATGACAGAGTTCAGCAGCCTCACAGCCTACAGTAGGAAGCTGTTGCTGGTGGTTTTAGATCTCGGGCTGGGATGGTATATTTACAAATGGTGGAGAGGTGTGTATTGCTGCTGCTCCACTGAGGAGTTTCTCCCAAGCTCCATCACAGGTTGATGTCTGAAAAAGGGTACAGGATTGTATTAAAGGCCACTGCCCAAGGCAGCAAGTGTGGTTTCAGGTTACACTTCCAGTGATACTGTTTCTGGTCAAAACCATAAGCACACCCTTCCTTAACCCCCTCACCCCACACAGGTTTTCACAGTTGAACAAAGCACAGATTTGCTTTTATGCATTTTAAATGTGTGGACTACCAAAACCTTGTAACCCAGAGAGTTATCAATAACCCCAAATGAATAAAAAACAACAATTTGAAAACAAGTGCAAAGCACAAAGGCGGAAATGAGTTAATAAATAAGCAAAACTGATCATCTTATTTTAACATGAGGAGCAGAGAAGGATTCCTCCTTTAAAGCCACGCTGAGGTTGTTGTTTGATGGCTCGATTCAAATTTACTCACAGTTGGAAAAAAAATTAAATACTGTGTAACACAAAACCTATAAGCTGTATGTGACTCAGGGGTTTCTCAGATGTCAGGCAGTAGACAAGCGTCTGGTCGGGAGAGGTGTCCCTCTCCTTGTTTTTGCAAACAGGAGTCTTTGTCTTCACTGATCTTAATCCTGGATGGTGCAGCAGAACAACATCAAAGCCCATCGCGGTTCTATCTAGTGCTACAAGCTTCTCAAGAATAAATGTAAACTATTGCCAGGTTCGTCGTGAATAAGATGAAGCTAAACATCCTCAGCATGCAGAAAGTAATGTACTATATCTTTGTTCAAGGTGACTCACAATATTAGATCGTTTTTGCACAGTCACACGGCTGGATAAGCATCGGCAGCTAAGCGATAAACACGAGGGCCCGGTGAAATTTGCATGCAGACACCACAAGACCACATCAGCAGGGCCAGAGTATTATTGAGGCGAAATGCTGGTGAAATGCTCTGAGATCCCTCGTGGGTAGGTGCAGCACCCCATCTGCTGGCTGATAGAAAACTCACATGTACTGTACCGTCTAAGTGCTCTTTAATTCTCTACATTTTTCTCTTTTTTAGGTTTTGTTCTTTGAACTTTGTTCAAGAGGAAGGACAAGTGTAGCTCTCAGGCTCAGGCTGATAATATCTGTTTGCCCATCACCAGGCCTCCTGTGAAAGGACTTCAAGGTCGAGTTTTTTTTTTTTTGTACGGCCTTACAAGGCAAACACAACTCCGTGTTGTGGGACCTGCCTGTGTCTGTTTTTCAACCTCGTGTGGTAGAAAGGTATAAAATAAGCTTGCTCTAGAGAACTGTGGGTATTGCACGTTACACATGAATCAAAGCTGACGATGAATGATGCTGGACTTAATACGGGCAGCTACAGAAAGCCAATGGAGAGAGATGTGGAGGAGGAGGAGATAGATGGGAACAGTTACTGAATCTTCCTTTGCTCCCGCGTGTAACCCTGGTATTCCGTTATAGATCACTCTGAGCTGCAGCCCATCTCCATTCCAACTATTTATCTGACACTTCATTTGGGGAAACAGCTTGGTCACGCACACTAGAGAAGAAGATGGGATTTAAATCTTAACCCTGAGATAGGAGGGTGACAGTTACAATCCCTGTGTCACCTGCTGCCCTCCACACAGTGACAGACTCCTCACTAAGAGCCCAAGCTATATGTTACTAGAGTGAGGGAGCACAAATGACACTAGTTCCTTGTCCCAAGACAGTGGACAGTTGTACTTCCCTCAGTGAGTCACTCTGCTAGTTGTCTGATGGCTATGCGTGGGCGTCCTGGATATTGATGATCCTTTTATTTATAGCTAAGAAAAAGTTGACCATTTTTGGACCTGTGACAGCTCAGACAAACTCTTTTGAACATAAGCTATGGAATTCAGTAGGCTTCTCTGTCAGTGTTACCAGACTGCCCCTAATGATCCTTCTTCAATTGGTTCAAGACTACTGAGCTATTTAGGTTTCAGACAGGTCACAGTTGAGACTTCTGGTGGTAGATTGGCAGACGTTTGGGCAGTCATACTTGCACTGCTTCTGAGAAGGAGAACAAGTCAACCAGGACACGATGACACTCAGGAGGGAAGATGGCTGTATGAAGCAAGAAGAATGTTTTGAGAGGACAGGCTCTGCATGTGGATGGGTGCAGCCATCCATAGAAAAGACACTGTCATCAGTGGAGGTTCTACCACGATCAGCTAACACAATGGTTGAAAAATCAAATCTGACATGCGTCAGAGATGGAAAAGCTAGTCATTTGTCACAAGGCCCTCGGGGGCTGAAATGTGCTGGGGTTAGGCAACTGGCACATGATCACTCTCTAAGCAAGTTCTGGGATACTTTGCAGTGTTTACCAAATTAGGACCTATGTTTTTATGTTCGGTATGTCACCGTGATGGTAGCAGCCCTCCTACTGGGGCGGTGCTTGTGCCCACAGGCAATGTGGAAACCCTTTAATGGACTTGAATTTACTTGAATTCCTAGAAAAAAACAAGTAGATCATCCTACAGGCAGGACCTGAAACTGCCCTGTGGTGCAAAAGATGACACTTCTAGGCCCACCCCCAACGAATTTCAGAGGTAAAAAAGGAGCAAAGTCCAGCCGGGAGGAAGTTCTTGTCTCTTCTGCACCAGAAGACAGAGACAATGTTGCCGCATGGTGTGGTTTTCGTGATCATGGGCTTCGCCTTCTGTCAGGCAGCTCCTACAGCAAATCAAGATCCCACCTTGTCTCCTGAAGACCAAGCAAAGGCTGAGGTAACCTACAGCACCAGCTTAACATTCCATTCTCTCCAACTGGACATGTTTACATAGGTTTGGATGTATAACAGGTAATGCAGAACTTTAGGATGCTAGGATGGTTGCCAGTATTGATTCCCACAAGCAGAGCTGCTGTTACACCTCTGAGAAAGATTTATAACCAGGAAAAAAGTAGAATAACAGTATCCAACTATAATTTTGATAGCATCTCTTATGTGTGTAAAACGCAGATTGGATTGTTTTGTCCTTCAAGCGGTTTCTAATGTGTTGATTATATTCTCCTGATACTGGTGTAAGTAGACTTATGAGCTTCAGCACGAGTGATAAACATAAGATCGCTGTGAAAGAGGCGTCTGCATGCAGACATCACACGACCACATGAGCCTAACAGCTTCTGACCGTGTCCAAAACACAAAGCATTGCTGGATCAACACAGTAAGTTTGGTGACTAGAGACTGGAGGGATGGACTCTGAATGGGTAGATTTATCATTTCCATGTCATGTTTTGGACTGTTTCTTTCATATAGGAGTACCTTTCCCAGTTCTACACCAGGACAGCAAAGAGCAGGAGTGCCTCTTTGGACCACTTTGCCACAAGGCTGGAGTCAATGCAGAATTTCTTTGGCCTAGAAGTGACCGGGAAGCTGGACTCAAACACCCTGGAGGTGATGAAGAAGCCAAGGTGTGGGGTCTCAGATGTGAGCAACTATGAACATTTCAACGGGAAGCCCAAATGGAACAAAAGCATAATCACATACAGGTGATACAATGCAAGTTGTCCTTTGTGCAAACCTTGTTTCAAGTCAGTTCTCACTCACCTACCGAACTGCCTCTTGAAGGGCAGAATTGTACATTTCTTGTTATAGCCTACAATCTTTTACAAGTTAAAATAAAAAACACTCAAACATGTATTCTGCATCCACTGACAGAATAACCGAGTACACACTAGACCTGAGCCCAAGGCAGGTGGATGCTACCATTGCCCAGGCCTTCAAGCTCTACAGTGAGGTCATCCCACTGGATTTCAAGCAGATCTTCAACGGCACAGCTGACATCATGATCTTGTTTAAGGGCAGATGTGAGTACAGAGGAAATATGCCTTTGCACGTGAGGTACAATACTGTGCAAAAGTCTTAGGCACCTGTGAGAAAAATGCCATAAAGCGAGGACGGTTCCAAAAATAATGCCCCAAATGCTTATTAATCAATAAACCTTCTAAAAAGTGCAGTAGAGAAAAAAAATCTGAGTCAGATCAATATTTGGTGGGACCACCCTTTGCCTTTAAAACAGCATCAACTCTCTTATGCTAACTTGCATGCAGTTTAAGGTAGAGGTTGGTAGGTTCTTCCAAACATTTTGAGGAACTGGCCACAGNTCAGATCAATATTTGGTGGGACCACCCTTTGCCTTTAAAACAGCATCAACTCTCTTATGCTAACTTGCATGCAGTTTAAGGTAGAGGTTGGTAGGTTCTTCCAAACATTTTGAGGAACTGGCCACAGTTCTTCTGCAGACTTTGACTGTATCCACATGTCCTCCCAGACTGACTCGATCATGTTGAGATCAGGGCTCTGTGGGGACCAGACTATCTGTTGCTGAAGATAGTTGTGTATGACTGAGACTGGGTGTTTGAGGTCATTCTCAGGCTGCACAATGAATTTGGGATCAATCAGAAACCCCCCTGATGGTAGATAAGAATCTACCTGTACTTCTCAACACACATTCAAGTTGCATGCCTAAGACTTTTGCACAGTACTGTACATCCTCTGACTTAGCTTCCTGTGCATACATTTGCTCTGGCTTACCAACATTTTCTTCAATTCCCACTTTGCAACCTTCAGATCATGGTGATTACTACCCCTTTGATGGCCCTGGAGGTGTCTTAGCCCATGCCAATTCTCCGGGACCCAACCAAGGTGGAGACACACACTTTGATGAAGATGAACAATGGACTCTGGGTCAAACAGGTAGAGATGATTGGCCTACCTGAAAAGAACTTTCTTTATCTTTATTAAATATAAGTGCCTTTAACTCAATTCTTCCTCTCCTAGGAATCAACCTGCTCCTGGTTGCTGCCCATGAATTTGGTCATGCTCTGGGCCTGGATCACTCGAGAGACCCCAACGCTCTGATGTACCCTACCTACAGATATGTGGACACCAGAAGATACACGCTTCCTCAGGATGACAGGAGGGGGGTCCAGGCTTTGTACGGTAACTATGTGAGGCTGCTGACCATGCAAGAGAATCTACAGCTGGGAACTGGGATGTGAATGGTTAAAAATGGTTACACACATGTATATATGTGTGCGTGTGTGCGCGCATGTATGTGTACTTGTTTATTTTTATACGTAGTTATTTTTTTACTTATCTATACATTGTGTTTTTCTTTCATATATACACAGAGCTTTACCATTAATCTGTCTATATTTGAATTATCTTTTCATTATTAATTCTCAAAAATTTCTTTCCACCTGTTTTGGGTACTGTGGAGCCGAGGATCTTCATTTCATGCTCCTTTGTATGATTGTTGAAAAGGGAGGAAGACTGAAGAAATGCAATTCTGATGTTTCTCTCAAAGGTGTCCGCACTCCAACTGTCAACCCAGATCCTAAACCGAAACCTAACCCACCCAAACCGGGCCCGCAGCCAGAACCCACACCTAACCCCAAGTCAGAACGCTGCAGTCGTGATCTAGTATTTGATGCTGTTACCAGCATCCGGAGGGAACTGTACTTCTTTAAAAACGGGGGAGATAACGGAAATACATTCTTGTTTTTCTACAAAAAAAAAAAAAAAAAAACATTCCCAGTGTTGACATGCAGTGTTATCTACTGTCAGCATCACTGACATGCTTGGGCTTGTACCTTAGGTACTACTGGAAGAAGAGCGGCTTGTTCAATGGTGTTCAGTTCAAATCCATTCAATCCACCTGGCCTTCAATTAGCTCCGTTGATGCTGCCTACGAAAACACACACGAGGATGTCGCCTATTTTTTCCAAGGTACATCAGCCTATCTTCCAGCATTCAATAAGCAACTGGGACAAACCTCCGATCATTGTGTGAAACCATGTTTTTCTTACATTTGCCACTTTAGGTATAAGATATTCTTACCTTATTCATTACGTATCTACTCATTGACTTATCGGTTCAGTTTGTCAGAATTATACTGGTGAACTTTTGTTTTTTTACTAAAGCCCTTAACTGCTATGCTACCTGCTGCTCAGATCATTATACAATTCATCGTGGTAAATTGAAGCCTTGGTTTTACCTTTCTTTGACAAACCGACCTGCAGGAAAACACTTCTGGGCTACAAAAGGTACCACCATGCAGCTTGGCTACCCCAAGCCCATCTCCAACTTGGGCTTCCCTTCATGGGTGAGAGCTATAGACTCAGCAGTGTACGAGGCTTCCACTAGGAAGACACTCTTCTTTGTGAAGAATATGTATTGGAGGTGAGCTCTAAGGTGTTAGTGCAAAACTTGCCTTAAGTTTTATGTTACAGTAAACTGGGCAGCAATTGCTTAAAATGTGGGGTTTAACATGCTCTCCAGCTACAATGAGGCTAAGAGAAAGATGGACCGTGGATTTCCAAGATACATCATGACAGACTTCCCAGGAATTGGAGCCAGAGTGGATGCTGCTTTTCAGAACTACGGTAAGGACTGAGAGAGAAGTGTGCTAACCGACTGTCACACACATCCCACGTGTGTCCTTTTTATTCTCCTCACAAATTCTACCCATTTTGAAGACTTTTGTTTTTTTCTGCAGGTTACCTGTATTTTTCCGAAGGACCGAGACAAACAGAGTACATATTTAGGTCGAAAAAGATCAAGAGGGTTTTTCTAAACTATGGATGGCTGAATTGCTATTAAATACCATAACAGTATTAAATACTGAGTAATCAATACTGTATTTGTACTATGTGTGCTGAGATTTAAGAAAGAAATAGTTTTCTTCAAATAAATAATGCTTCTGAGTTAATCCCGGTGTGTTTTTGTGGTGTGAGAAATCCTACCTGTAGGTGTAGGTAACCACTTCAGGAACCTGTCTGTATAAGACAAAACACAAAGATTACCTTAACCAGGTTAAACACAATTGCACCACAATCCTGTGCTCACATCCAACATCATGTTGTGCTGCGCTTTGAAAAAATATTTACCCTTAATTTCTACAGTGAATAGATCCATACAGCTGGGCAATTATACATATATACTGTAGATATATAAAAAAGTAAATCATAGGCATAGGTAAATCCCTCTAAGTAGCTTAACATGGACATTTTTTGGGAGAAAAGTGTCAGCTAAATACTCACTCCACTTTCTTCAACTGCTTTTCCAAGTCAGGGTCACAGTGGTTCGGTGTTCATTCGGGGAGCAGAGCTCACTAAACTGTCAGCTAAATAAATGTATCATACAGAACACACATCTGATGTCCACGGAAAACGCCGTATACTTGAGCCATGGTGTGTCCATAAAGGTCAGTGAGAAGCCTTCAGAGCTTAGCAACACATTTACAAATTCTGTAAGTCAAGCAATAGCCTCCAGCAATTATTAATAATCCAGAATGTCTCTCGGTTGGTTATACTTACTGGCAGAATAGCATATTAAGGTTGACAGGTTTTAAAACTTTACATCATTACATGCAGGAGAAAGTCCCAGCATGTAGCATAGTGTTTAGACCCACCACCATGTGCTCCAAGGACCCAAGAATCCTGCTGCACTTCTTGGTCAAGGTACTCACTCTGAACTGATACAGTAAAAATGTATTCTAGTGTATAAATGGGTAAGTAAATAAATAAAGTAAGTAGCATAACATTTTACATGGTTTTAGAGCGATGCATCTATTATATGCATAAATAACAAATTAAATGACATTTATCCGTCGATGTTACCTACCCAGTTGGTCTGGTCTGGGTTGCGGCAATCTGGACTCTCTAGGATGGGATGCCAATAATATATGAAACTGATGTGTACAAATATAGGAAATAACGTGAAAAACGAAAATAATGCACACATTACTTTATCAGACACCCAGCCTGCAATATGATCTAGTCAAAAATGCAGAAAAAAGCACATGGAGTTTTTGGAAGTGACAAGCAGTTTGAAACCCCGCTGGCAGCAGCTCAAGATTGTTTTAGAAACTGCTTCTTGAGCATCTCTGCACATCTGATCACTGAACAGATTCTCCAGAGGAGACAAACACGGTGGACGGATTGTCTTCAAACCAGCACGTGTCTTAAGGTAGCGGACTAATACCAGAGATTCACCATTTCAGCTGCTGGGGGTCACTGGAGCAACTGAGGAAGATGCCAACACTTCTGATACTTTACACCCACTGATACATAGTTATATGACACGATAGCATCCTTTCACCACGAAGTCCTTGGCACCAGAGCCTGATTCTCAGCACACTGAACAAATGCACACATTAAACGTTCGACCAATCGCTTCAAAAGGTTTTTCAAAAAAACTCCACCAACTTTCACAACCAATTAATGGATTTTATTGTGACAACTTTGTACCTTGTCAAAAGAAATGCGTTTTTCCAAGCACTTCAAACATTTTGGTAAAATGCCATTTACAACATTTAGCGTCAACATTAGCGCAAAAAAAAGAACTACATTTACCACAAGGCGTCACGTGACGGCGCACTTTGATGCGTAAGACACGCCCCCCGCTCTGATTGGTTGGCAGCGTCGGCAGCGCAGTACGGCTGAAGGTGAAAGGGGCTCCTGTGAAGGCTGCCAGGTTTCTTCTTTGTTTAGTGTTGTTCAGGTGTTGTTAGTTGTTCAGTTTTTATCAGTTATGCCGTCCGGGCGTCTTTTCATCATGCACAGACACGTCTGCAGGCACCTGCTGGTAAGTAAAACAAGTCGCTAAGCGTGAATTGCTGCGGTTTGGTGCTGAAGGTGCCGTAGAGAAACAGGCCCTTTGTTTTGACAGGCCAGCAGCCAGTGCTGGGGGTATTTTAGTTTGTACAGTTTTTATGGAAGCTGAACCTGAAGCTGAAATTTTGTAGACTGAAAGTATTTTTTTTCTGTAGAGTCTGCAGTCTGTGTCCAGGACGTATGTTTCTCGTCCCACTTTAAACGTAAGTATAAACCCTTTAAACTGGGCGAACGCTGGAGTCCAACACGGTGCCTGTGTGAATGTTAAGTTGCTGGTTTGAGCTATAAAAATGTCCTCAGACGTGTGTGTCACTGCTTGTTTACTTTTTTAGCCACCACTCCACTATAGTTATATTTATGCCTGTGGTTCTGGTACTCGTGGTAGGTAACACCTACTCAACCGGTACTTTTATATGGAGCAACAACACAATCAGCTTTGCATCAGCAGAGCGAGTGTTTCAATGTCAAATGTAAAAAAAAAAAAAAACAACCTATAACTAACTCCTGTGGTCTCCTTAGGAAGTGGTGATTGTGAGTGCTGTCCGGACCCCCATGGGTTCATTCAAGGGCAGCTTGGCCACAGTCCCTGCCACCCAGCTGGGCTCCATTGCCATCAAAGGGGCTGTTGCTCAAGCAGGTAGTGGAACTGGTGTCACAGTTCAGTCTCTGCTGTCTGATTTATAGTCTTTTGAGTGTTTTAAACTCGATTGCAGTTGAGGGTGGTAAATCAGGAATAAATGATGCTGCAGGAATAGACATTTTGAGTGAGGATGTGTTTGTGTGGCAGGGATTCCTGTGGAAGAGGTGAAGGAAGTGTACATGGGCAATGTGCTACAGGCAGGTGAAGGACAGGCACCTACCAGACAAGCATTGCTTGGGGCAGGTAATGCTAACAGAGTGCTTCACCTACACACCAGTAATGATGACGATAGTATTCAGCACACCAAGAAATGAATGAGACTGTCCTTAATCATCCTTATTAATTCTTATTTCTAATGGCTTCAATGTTTTTTTTTTTTTTTTTTGAAAGTATGCGTACGCTTAAACTATTTATACTTTGCGAACAGAAAGATGACTCTGTGTGTATGTTGGATTACTAGAGCTGTTCTGGTGTGATGTTTGCATGAAAATATACTTCTGAAGGCATTCCTTCTTTTTTGTAAGAGAAAACTGACAACTGATAGAAGCCTCAGATTAGTCCTGGTGTGTCCCGTCTTCCAGGCCTGCCCATCTCCACCCCAGCCACCACCGTGAACAAGGTGTGCGCCTCGGGAATGAAGTCCATCATGCTGGCTGCTCAGAGTCTGATGTGCGGACACCAGGTAGGGTGACTGCAGCCCCCAAATTTTAATTTAATCTTCATTTTAACATGACAGTGCTGCAACTGGGCTGCAACTATTGATTATTAAAATAGAGTAGTCAAACTCTTATTCTCACAATTATTCAAGTGCCTGGGTAAGAACAATATTTTTGCCTTTTATTCAAATATTTTTTACCTTTTATTAAACCAGGACATTAATCAGAAAATATATAGGAGAAAAAAAACAACAGGTCACCCCCCAGGTCTCCAGAGTGAAGTCACATTCTTGTACTTGGGTTGGTTGGTCACCTTGTCGTCTCTGATTGCTGGTAATGACACTTGTGGTGCAGGATGTCATGGTGGCCGGTGGGATGGAGAGCATGTCCAATGTCCCCTACATCATGTCCAGGGAAACGCCTCCTTACGGGGGAGTGAAGATGGAAGACCTCATTGTGAAGGATGGCCTCACTGATGTCTACAACAAGTTTCACATGGTGCGTGGGACATGCCAGCCAAGTTGGTACCGTGATATTCGTTGCACTGATGAAGGATAAAGATGATGATGTTTGAGTTTCGCACCAAGGGTAACTGTGCTGAAAACACAGCGAAGAACAGCGGCATTTCCCGGGAGGAGCAGGACGCCTACGCCATCAATTCGTACTCCCGCAGCAAAGCAGCATGGGAGTCTGGTGTGCTTGCCAAGGAGGTTGTCCCGGTCAGCATCTCTCAGCGGGGTAAATTTAGCCAGTTTTTGGATGTCTGTCTGCTAAGCAAATACAAATAACAGGAAGGTAACTTTTCAAAAAAGAAATCTCTGTATGTTCTTCTCATTCTTCATGCAGTGGCTCCAACCTTGGAGATGTTTTTCATTTACTTTATTTTTAATTCTTTGTTAATTTGTACAATTTCTGCCTGTAGAGGAGCAACTGTGGCTCGTTTTACCTGCTCCGCCAATAGATGGCAGTAAAGAGCACCCAACAGGAGTGCGAGATGTACGCTACACCCTCGAATAATCGAGTTATGAATTTCCAAAAAATACAATCATTTCTTAATTTTAAGTTATTCATTTCAATTTCATTTGTTCATTCTCAATTTTAAAAATGTGGGATACAAACTTGATCTCTGTTTTTGGAACCGGTTGTTAGCTGCCAGTAAAGCACAGAGATAAAGTTGTGTCAACTGTGTTCACAGCGTTTGCCTGGTGTCTGTAAGTGCTGATGGTAGATAATAATAAAAAATGCCAAGATTAGAATCATTGCACATGTTTAATAGGATGAATTGGTGAACAGCTGGTGCTGAGTAAGAGTTTTAACAACATCACAATAGTGTTACCAAGTGATAGCTGTCTGTTGTAAAGCACCTGAAGCATTATTAAACCACGGGGTGTCTAAGTTTTTATTGTTTGTGACTTTGAGGTAAAAGTAACAGACAAATTGAGTTATAAAAAGACTTTTGGACCCAGATGTGTTTGGATGATGAACAGCTAGTGTGTATATATAGGTTCTGGGGACTTGTTACAAACAGCACTGACTGGGTTTTTCCCTCCCACAGGAAAACCTGACCTCGTGGTGAGTGAAGATGAGGAGTTCAGACGAGTCGATTTTAGCAAAGTCCCCAAACTGAAGGCTGTGTTCCAGAAGGAGAACGGTGAGTCTCTTTACTCTGGCACAGTATTGCTGGAGGTTTGGACAGGAGTCACTGCCTTCATTTCTTCTTTGTTCTTCACACTCCAACCTGTAGCTCTGTTGCTGTTCCTCTCAGGCACTGTAACTGCGGCCAATGCCAGCACACTGAATGATGGAGCTGCTGCCCTGGTTCTCATGACTGCCGAAGCTGCCAAGAGGCTCAACACCACTCCACTTGCCAGGATTGTCTGTATGGCCACTTCCTCTTTTAGTTCCAGGCTCCCTTGCAATGGGAAAGCCTTGCTGAGCTTTTGAGCCCCCCCCCCCCCCCCCCCCCCCCCCCCCCCCCCCCCCCCCCCCCCCCCCCCCCCCCCCCCCCCCCCCCCCCNGGCCCCCCCCCCCCCCCCCGACGTTTCCCCCAGTGACCCTCCGTGTCAGCGAGACGCCCGAGGTTTGTTTGTCTGGCTGTGTTTTCTCCCTTCTTTCAGGACACTTATTTGACTTATCACTCTCTTCAGCGTTTGCTGATGCTGCAGTCGCCCCGATTGATTTTCCTATCGCTCCTGCCTATGCCGTCCCCAAGGTTAGTCTGTGTGGGCAGTGAAGAATTCAGAATAAGTACGTCTTATTTCTCAGTGTGGAAAAGAACATTTCGCTTGTATGGGTATATGCTTATGGCGTCCTAGTGCTGGTGTAACTCACATCAGGGCTGTGACAGGGGAATGTTTTCCTATACCTCCTGAGTGGTGCATCTCCTGCAGAGCATCTCCTGCTGTCTATAATGAAAATGGCGCAGATGGTTAAATGCATCACAATTTTTCTCAGATCCTGAAGGATAGCAGTGTGAAGAAGGAGGACATTGCCATGTGGGAGATCAACGAGGCTTTCAGCGTGGTGGTCCTCGCCAACATCAAGATGCTGGACATCGACCCCAGTAAAGTCAACGTGAATGGCGGAGCGGTGTCCCTCGGCCATCCCATTGGGTAAGCTGTGCTACTGGAGCTTGTCCTTGACACGTTCCACTGGGATCACAGCAAGCACCGGTCGGAGGTACTGTGAGCCTCCCTCAATTCCCCGTGCTCCCATCCTGAGCACCAAGCTCCTCCACCTTTGGCCACCTGGTGGTCCCACTTATAAGGGGTCCAAAATCGAAACTCTGAAGGTTCTCAGTGTTGGCCTTAAGGTGATGTAGCCATGTTTATCTGTGTTTGTTAGCTGAATCTCACTTCTATAGGCCACTTCTTGGGTGATGTGAACCAGCAATGTGGTGGTATCAGACAAACAAGCTGTGCTTTGATAACCCTGAGTCTAAACGTCCTCATCTGTTGTTGCTCTTTTGTTTACTCCGATTCAAAGTTCACTTTGGAGAAAAATGTGTTAGGGGTGTAAAAATAAAGTTAATTCAGGAATGACTACCAAGGTTAACATATTTGCTGTACTTTGTCTATGAAAATTCCAGCATATTTTGTGCATTTACACGGAATCCCATCTTTGGCCTGTATATGTGATGTGGAATTACTTATCTGTCCTGTCACTTCTGCTTGTTCTTAGAACTTCAGTGTTCAGTTAGTTTATTTATTGCAGCCATTCTGGGATGTTGTCCTTCTAACCCCAACTGTGCGTGCATTGCAGGATGTCTGGAGCTCGAATTGTCGGCCACATGGTGCACAACCTGAAACCGGGCCAGTACGGACTTGCCGGGATCTGCAACGGTGGTGGCGGGGCCTCGTCCATCCTCATCCAGAGGCTTTAGGAAGCTCTGAAGTGATGCGTCATCCAGCCTGTGCACACTAAATGTGGGCTGTACGACGCATCGCTTTGACCTGCTATTTGTTACACGAGTTGTTACACCTGTCATTGAACCATCAGCCTTATTTCTCACTGTTACAGTTGCTCTACTTTAGGTCAGGAAACACTGCTGTGGCTTATGAGCGTCTCATTTTAGAGCATTGTGGTAGTAGCTTCTCAATAAAGATCTGCTCAAGAGACCTCTTCATTTTGTTCAAGTTTCACATTTCAGAGGAGAGCTTTCCACAGCCTTCTCAACCCCGAAAACAACATAATGAATCACTTTTGTGACAAATGAGATGGAATGACTGTCAGCGATCTATAAGGAGTTTGACAGATGTCTAGGAGTAGCTGTATATGTGGATGTTCTAATATTATTGCCCTAAAAGTAAAGTTACCAGTACCTCACTTAACAGGTGTTCTTTGTTCCACGGAAGTACCTCTGTGAGGATCGTTCCCAGTGAGGGAGCTGAACTACAGCCGCACCTCAACACCCCTCCCGATGTGTCCTGAGAAATGAGGTCCTCGATGAAGCGGCGCTATGAGACGTCATTAATACCTGTTAAGTAATGCCATGTGCACAACGTGATGTATAAAATACCTTTTAATAATGGCAAATGTGCACTTAAAATGGTCTTTTAGGGGTAACCAATGTACTTAAGCTGTTACAAGACATTTTTGAAATACAAATATGATGAACTGTAAATTAAAGCAGCGCTGTAGAAGATAATGGCAGTATTAGGGCAACAATGATGCCTAAATGAAATTCTAAAATAGACATTTTGTTTGACAATGACAACTCCAACCTATTTTATAATGTTTGTACGGTCCAGTCTGTCGCTCTGAGCCACTTGTGACTACCCCGTTGACGTAGCTGACCGGCTCCTGCTGGGGGCCTTCGGCACTCGCGATGGCAGGACCTGGAGGGGCCAGACCGGGAAGAATGGCTTGCTTGCTGCTCTAAGTTGTTACTGGGCCATGGTGCTCAACATGAATTGTCCCAGTTGATGTTTATAACTCTACCTGGTGCCAGAGCAAATTGGGTCATGACTGACTGTGGTCCTGTCATCTGACCTGAGGACGGATGCTCAGGACACGGGCGGAAAGATGCGCAGAGCTGTCAGCTGGTCACCGCTGACTGCTTGGTGCAAGACAAGGGGCTTTTCTGGGGGGTGCGGTAGAGAACAGCTGTGGTTTGAAGGTGGTCTAACTGCTTCCCTCACCTGTGAAGAGGCTGTGCTTTTGGGGGATCTCCTGCTGTGGCCGAGACATGCAGCAAGGGCACCTATGGAAGCAAACCATTCAGCCCCTTAGGCAGGATGCTGCCCAGGCCGTGTGTGGAAGTGTGGTTGGGTGCTGGCCAGTCGGGGGGGGGGGGGGGGGTTTGAAGCGTGGTATGGTGCTGTGAGGAACTCCTTTCCATCTTATGACAGCCTGGTTGGGTAGCTTTGGGTCGGCAAACTGGGGAGGTGGTCTGTTCAGTAAGGAAGACTGGACAGGCCTTCTCTTCTCCTTTGAATGGTAACAAATGGCTGGATCGATGGAGAAATCATTTTGATTCTTGGGCACATGCAGGTCTGAGTGGGGACTCAGAATCCCAGAATCAATAGAGACGCTGTCAACAGCCCAGAGAAACTGAATAAATGACTAAATAAGTAACTTAGTGTGATGGGCTTTACAGAAAAAAATCTGGTAAATGAATTAATAGTTGAATCATTTTTACTTTGCTTCAGAGAAGAGTGCTAATGCTGAATAAAATAGAAGTATAGCTGAAATTAGTGTGGCATGTGCAGTTCGAGTTGTATTTACCTTAACTGAAGGCTGGTTGTCAGTTATGTAATAGAAGCACATCATCCATGAGAAACATTTAGGCAGTGAATTTAAATGCTTGCTGTGGAATGAAAGGACCACATAATTGGTGAAATGATTCAGAACAATGGAATCTAAGTCTGCTGTGAGAAAAAGGTGTCGTGAGCTATTCAGCAGTTTGTTGTCTGGGACCCTGTGCTGGGGGGCTGAATTTACCTCGACTTCAATAACTTGCCAGTCGCTTCATTGAGTGACGCTGAACATGCGGTTAAATGGGGGTTAAATCTGTGCTAAAATACAGATTTTTAGAAATTTTAAAGGGCAGCGATGTGGCCCAGTGGTTATAGGTGTTGTAGTGCCGGGTTTGAATCCCATCTCCTGCTGTGTAGTCAAAGTACTGTAGAAATGAGTGACACTAACTGTCAGACTCAGGTGGGCACAGTTCCGAAAAAGTGAGAAAGGTGTTAAATAAACTTTGTGATTTTTATCAGTTTTTTTTTTTGTTTCAGTTTCACACACAACCTTCCACCACCTAAATCTTCTAAACATTTGAACACTGTAATCAGCCATTTCACAGTTTAAAACTATGTATAGTTTTCACCACAAACAATGATTCCAGACAACATTGAATGTTTATAAATCTTTTAGTTTCCAGTCTAAACATGTGGCAGGAAATTCCAGTTAAATAAAATTAAAAAAGCTCAAAATAAACACCTAGACCTCATTCAGCAGAGGTGTGGAGTCTGACTGGACCTCACCTGGGTGTTTGCAGGTGAAGCGGCAGGCGGCACCCTGGCTGGTTGAGCATGAGTTTCAATCCCGCTCAGTCTGTGGAGTTTGCACGTTCTCCTGGTGCTCTGGTTTCCTCCCACTGGTTAGCTGTGTGTTAGCTAACTGTTCAGGTTAACTGCTCTCTCTGAATCACCCATAGCGGGTGTGTGGTTACCTGGTGATACACTGGCGCCACATGTGGGGGTGGTTTCAGTGATTCCGCAATAGGCTCTGGACCACCATGACCCTGGCCAGGATTAAACGGTTAACGAAAAGGGGCAGACGGACATTAATTGGCTTAACAGTCAGCTGCTAGGTGTCAGATGGATGGACTATACCTGTAAAACAATAAACATGGTTTAAATAAAACAAAACAAGGTCCATGAGTGTTCGTGTATGTTCAGAAGAGGAGCCGCGTGAATAGTGAATACGTGGCCTCCTGCCTGTCCCGCAGGCGCCACAAGAGGGCCCAAACCCCCTTTGTTCCATTGTAACTCCATGGGAAGAATCTCCTTGGCTGCTGTCTCCTCCAAGACTTAGAAATAATTTAATGCTTTTGCACAAGTAAATATAATTCAGAGGTTTGACATCTTTATTAATATCGGCTTCTGACCATCAGAAGCTAAATATCCAGTGACTCGAGAATTCTAAACGCGTCTCTGTATATAACGTACAAAACTATATCCCCTCAACTTTTTTTCATGAAAACTAAATTATTGACAGGGTGTTTTTTCCGTCAGGCGATGGACTGTGCACAGTCCAATGGGGGGCCGCACCCTGCAGTCGCTGCTGGTTACTGATTGACAGGAGGACAGTGTTGCGATAGAAGAATGATATCAATGTGTTGAAGTGTCTGCACGGGTGGAGAGAGCTCACACGCCCAGCAGCTGGTAGGTGCGGGTGGTCACGGTATCCGCAGTACTGTGAATGAGTGTTTGCACCGGGTTCCCTTATTATTACATGTTTGTCACTGAACATTTCCAATCATTAGACAAAAGGAACCTGAGTAAATGCATAACAGTTTTAGAACGTGAGAGCACGTCACCCACATTTCACAGGGCATGGACTTGTTCTAAACATCAATGAAATGCTGCAAAACCTTAAATAAGTGCTTGACTTAAACTTGTTTCCTAATTTTGCAATCGGCGTAATGGGTTGTATGTGTGCTGATTTTTAGCATGAAGGGGTTCAAATAATTCACAAGTGCCTTCTGTGAGAAGGTTTCTTTGTGTGGAACGTCTTGCGTTGCATCTCAGTGTGGATTTGGACTTTGAGCTCTTCTAAGCTACTTGTTAATGGCGCTTTAAATCAGTGTAAAGTTTTGTCAGGTCAAACGGGCACATTAACCCTTATTTAACATGGTTCTCCGGGGACCTGCGCTGATCCGCTCAGCGGTCACTTCTACTCCCTCTTTAGGGACTTGCATCACTTTTCTCTTGTCCTGCTTCACACCTCATACAACTAGTTCACTAGTACATTAAACCTAAAGAAAAAATCATTATTCTAATAGTACAAATGTAACATATTGATCTCAGTGCAGTCATGCACACATCTCTTATACTGTGTTGTGGCAATTTGTTAAAAAATAAATCATAACATGTTCATTAATTGAAAAACAAACCCACTTTTCACACTTATTGAAGACATTCCAACAACCGCGATCCTGAGGCTAATTTTACTCCGTGTCAAAACAGAGCAGAACGATTTCCTACGTCTCTGCCTGTCTGTTCACACCTTTTTTAAACTGTTACCCATTTTTCACATGAAAATAGCACATCACGAGGTTCCCTGGAGCAGAAATGTTCCGATTCCTGAACCCTGCAGGCCTCGGAGGGACGCGACCATCACAGGGAGGCGGCGGGAGGACGTCAGGATCCAGGTTGTCTCGGAATGCAACCGTCGATCAGCATTTCTCTTGGCCAGCCTCCGTACACGTTGTTGCTGGGAGTCCTGTGGACCATCTGCACGGAGAGGAACATGCACTTCAACTTCCCTTTAATTCCAGAGCAGGAGACTGGCAAGGAAACAGCTGAGAAGACACCAGCGCACGCGCTTCCAGCTTTCACTGCTGCTAAATTCATAACATCATCAGCATCAGTTCATCACAGTACATACTGTGTTTACTATGGTATGCAGTGCGGTGCTGTGTGGTATCTGCTCAATTTTTTAAATTCATTTTGATTTTAATTCACCTTTTCATTTTTTAAAGGTGTTTTGGATAAATTAGCTTCGGATAGCGATACGTTACAGCAAAATTTCCATCTGGACAAGGATATTTCCATATCAGTTCTCAAGAGGTGTTACAGCGGAGATCTGTATGTAGAATTCGGAAACCGAGGGATCGGTGTCATTGCGTTATTTACCTGAGCCAGAGTCAGATGAGTGAAGCAGTAAGAAAGCAGGGTGTGTGTGAGCGGCCTGCCGTGGTCTAGCATCTGGTTCTGCCCCCCCCCCATGCCCTGGACCACCACGGCCCTAAGCTGAACTAGAAGTGGACTTTTGGATATCGTGGGAGTGGTGCTGGAGGTGGTCGGTACACCTTCTTACATCTCCCAATGGATCAAGGGTAACACACAGCTCTGTGAGAGACAGTGGACATTCAGTGACTCTGTGGTGAAGAGCAGTGGGGGTTTTACACACCCTTTCCCGTGTTAGGTTGTTTGGCAAGGCAACACCCTTCGAGCCGATGAACACCCAGCTGGAGCGGAATGCGATCCTCTCGATGAGGCTGCTCCCCAGCTTCTTCACCTCCATCTTGGCCTCTGGTTTCAGTCTGCATGATGAAAGGGCAGTTTTTGGGTGCATCTAGCAGACCTTCGTGATGGACTCCGTGTATTTCGGAGCGATTTTCCGGCTCATAGCAGAGCAGTTAAAGCAGAGTTGCACCTGTTGCTTCCTTCGTCATAGGTGGCCATGAGTACCAAAAAACCGTTGGGAATCCCCTGGATAAACTTCACCATGGCCTCTGAGTTGTCTGCGAAGTTCAGCAAAACACATCAGACAGCAGCATGAAATAAGAGCCTTGAAGACGTGTAAGTAACACGATGACAGGTGGACATTGATTGACACGCCGTTCCCAGCCCTTCCTTTCCCACCTGCTGCTCGTCCCTCTTACTCTGGGGCACCGGCATCGGTGCGGTCGTTTCAGAATGAAGAAAAGGGACTGTAACGGTGCGCTGTGTGTAAATATACCGCGTTCCCTGCTGCACCGTGGCACAGGAGGAGCTGCACTGTCTTGTCTCTCAAGTAAACGTGGAATGACAACAAAGCGAACCTTGAGCCCAGCGGGGCTCTGGTACGGGAGCCTGGTTTCGCAACCAGTTCTGCTAAGATGCAACAGTGCAAAAGTCACTTTCGAGTTATGAACAAAATGAGTTGAACTCAGACTTCTGGTTTGTAAGTGGGGGTCTGATGTCCAGAACTGCTGCCCCCCAGGAGCACATCAGCTGTCATACTGTACCTCCTCGCCACATTTCAAAGCTGCGGAACCCAGTAGGCTTCCCAGACGATGCTGCAGGTCGGGGTGAAGGTGCACATGCGAGGAAGAAAAGCTGAATTAAACAGAGTAAAAACAGAGTGATTTACAGCAGCAGTGCACAGCGAAGGGCTGTCGATGTTCTTAGGGGACAGGTCGCCACGCAGTGGCAGCGCTTTGGAGAAAGACGTGATAAAGAGGATAAAAAGACACAGGTGACGTGGAGGTGCGCAGCAGTGGAGGGAGAAATGCCCGACTCGTGCGAAACAGGGTAAAAGTGAAGCGCTGCAGTGAAGGTTCGTACCATTCACTGCAGCGACGTTCAACCCTCTTCCCCAGTTGGACTTTGATTTCCCAGTGATGCTACAGAAAAGAGCAACAGAGAGGAGGGGTGACTGCACTGCATGCGACACCGTCTCAGGTCACTCAGGGGACACGCACTCACACCCCACCCAGGCTGGACGCACACGCGGGTCTTACCTGTGGGGGGCCGCGAGGCGGCGGGTGGCAGTGCAGGTGAAGCAGACAAGGTGTGCACTACGCTGGCGAGCAGACTGCCCAGGTACCAGGACAGGAGGCACGAGACCACGAGGGCGACCACCCTTCAGTGTCCTGCGTGAAGTGGGGACGGGGGGTCATGACCGGGTCGCCTCCTGCGGGACTCTGCGGTCCAGCGATGGTTACTTACGGCCGTGGCTCCAGGCGACGATCACGGACATTTTTCCGGATGCAGCGCTTCCCGCTGGTGCGTGACTACGGGGGCTGAGCTCAGTCCACCGTCAGTCAGTCAGCGCAGGGGGCGGGACAACACGGGATCTCCAGCGTCAGCAATTAAGGACGATCAGCATCTAAATCACCCGCCGTGTTCCAAATGTTCCTGCAATAAAAGCCCGTGTTGAACCTCCACGTGGGTCAAGTCCGTGTAAATAAAAGACTTGTGGCCCCATTTTGGACCAGAACCTAAATGACTTTATTAAGGTTGCTTCACAGTTGATAGTTCATAGTTACCAAAATTCAGTTCCAACATTCAAGAGCTGCAACAAACTGTGACCAAGAGTGTGAGAAACTACCAGCAGAAAGAAGCTTCTAGATGCTACAAGCCTGGAGGCACCTGGGTTGTGCCACCAAGGATTGGCGGAGGTGTCTTTAAGACTAGGTTATACTTTCATTTTCTTCTGAGAAAAAAAAACCTACAAGTTAAACAACCAAAACGTGTTTAACGCAAACATCACATTAAGGTATTTAAGTGATGAAAAGCTGCTCCATTTCTGAAGATGTTGTGTGTGATATTCCTGAAATTGGGAGTCAGTAATGGACCAAGAGCCTCTGGTTCTGCGCTCCACAGCTTCTCATGAATGTTCAGTGGAGTTCAGGATCTTGGGGAGACTGCGGAAGGCATCTGGCTTCATCTCGGTGTTCAGGTCTTCATTATCACCCTGCAGGATGGGACCATCGTGAAGGAGCTGAGTTTGCACCGCAGGAGACACTTGGTCCTCTGACACTTCTCTCTTGCAGAAATGGCTGCAGCAGCCCTGTAGAAGCCCACCGTTCTGTGAGGACTTAGGAAACAGGGAGGAGGACCACGAGAGCATCACGCGGGGGTCCGGCTGTCACGCTCCTCCAGATTAAGTGTCTTTGTGAGGTGGCCTTGGATACAAGCGCTTTGCTGCGAATGGTGGACCTGCGAAGCTCGGGGTCTCTCCCGGCTCATCAGGAGCGCAGCTGTTACCTGTTTGTACCAATTAGCACCTCATTTGCACGCCGGCCCCCTTCGCGCCGTTACCCTTAATTGCTTTGCGGCTTCGTCGTTGCTGTGGTGCCGAGCAGCCGGTGTGGAGGACGTGCTGATCGGCGGGGGGGAACATCTGCAGCGACGGCGGGGAATCTCTCCTCGTGTTCGTAACTCAGTCTGTTTGTAACTCAAAGGCACTTTAGGGAACAGTCAATAAGAGGGGAGCCGTTCAAAGTTACTGTCTGTAAAAAACATCAGTGGAATCAGCGGTAAATAAAACGTCCTCTGCGGGGACCTGCTGTGTCCCAGAAACGGGGATGTGACACCACTACGTCACAGTCTAGTGCATTTATTATTTTTTGAAGAACTTCAAACTTAATTGAAACAAAAATTCACTCAAAATGGTGGAACAGTGAGAAAGTCGTCCCCGCAACCTCACCGCGCTGATTATTTCTGCTGTCTGTCGCACTTCTGCTCATCTTTTCCGAAAGTGCTCAGGTGCCTTCAGGGGGGTCCCGCCGGCGGAATCTGCGCCCGCAATAAGCGGCAGCGAACACAAGAGGGCGCCAGACGAACGGCTGCAGGGAACTGATTTATTATGTTCCCACAATGAAGCTGAGTAGAGGCACGAAGCAGCAGGTTGAAGATCCCGACAGGGGGTCAGGTTTTGCCATCGTGATTTACGCATTTTGTACTTCTGCCCTTTCTGCATCTTTTTCTGTTGGGTAGGATGATGTGTGCAGTATATGTGTGTATCTGTGCGCAGTGTCTGTGTGTGTGTGTGTGTGTGTGTGCGTGCGTGCACGGTCAGTGTGACACTCTGCCTGTGCTCATGCAGAAGCTCCTAGCTGCTGTGACCCCCCCTCCCCCCGACCACTGCTCTGACTCCAGTCCCTCACACACTTTGTACAGTCAGCGCACCGACGGCAGATCAAATTGGGTGTGTAATTTGGTCTAAGGCTAAGATTAAACGCACTCGACTCCCGCAGCCAATGGGGACGCGAGACCTGTTACCAGGCAGTTTTCTGCATGCCCCTCTTGTGAAGACGAGAGGTCGATATTGTACTTTGGTGCAGGGCCTCCCGGGGGAAGCTGAGATTATGAGACGCGCTGGAGAAGCAGGGTTGTGCACAGTGTCAGCAGTCTCACTGCTTTTTGTAGGTCAGATGAAGCTACAAGCACATCTCCTGACAGAAGACATGGGCACAGAACCAGCGCTGCATCCACTCTGGGTTCAGGCACCGTCACGTCTGTGGCTTTGCGCCCTTTTCGACTCCCTCCAGTTGTGCGTCTGCATTCTGAGCAGTAAGAAGTTGACGAACGGTGGTGGATATTTCAGTGTGGATCTTCTGATAGCTTAAGCCATCGTCTTCTTCCTTGAACACTGACAGTGTGTCTCAAACTTGGCCCCGCTTGATCCCTCTGCCCCTCACAGCTGCTGAATCCCTCCGCTTTCGAGCGGGGTCTCAAAACCTCTCCCTGTTCCTGATGCACTGCTGTTTACGCTCAGCCGCGTGGCGAATGCGGGATGGGGGTGCAGCCAGTATCGCTGCTGTCTCGAAGGTTCAAATCCAGTTCGGTGGAATGGCCTCCCTGTGGTTGGGTGGGGGTCCTCCCACAGTCCAAAAACGTGTGTCTGACCCCTGAGTTCATGTCCTACTTTCTCGTATTTTACCGGCGGTTGAGATGCTGAATTGGTGCCGTAAAAATAACTCTGCTGTTTAAACGGGTGAATCATCCTGCTTTAAGGACCTTTTTGACAGAACCTGACAGGCGACCCTGGAGAAGAACATTAAACTAAACGAATAAATGAAAACAGCAACAGAGCAAACAGATGCCTGGAACTGCTCTGCTGACCTGTTTCCTTCCTTCCCTCCTCTCCTTACCCTCAGCTCAGTGATCTGTGACCGCCAACCGCCGAGATGCATGGGAAGGCGGCACGTTTTAAAACTGCGGACCACCTGAACCGAGGTGAGGAGGACACGCCTGGGAAGACAGCCTTCATTAGGCAGCCCCTTCACAGCTGGAACGAGGCTGTCCGGCCGACGTTCGGTCAACGGAGCCGTTAAAACCCTCACAGCTCCTCCTTTCCTCAGTTCGGCAGAAGGTTTACTGAATAAGGAGGTCGGCGCTTGTTGACATACAGCCGTGTGGGAGAAGCAGCGAAGCGTCATCACAGTACTGGAAGTGGCCAGGTGAGGGCCTCCTCTCCACACCGCCACGCAGGGGGGCCTGGGGAGGGGAGGGGAGGGGAGGGGAGGGGAGAGGGGCAGCCTTACTAGAAACCCTCCCCACCATTTTTAGCACAAATCTCCTTTAGCGGAACGGCCGCCTCCTAATCCATACGCAGCTCTGCTCCTGCGCGCGACGTGCCGACGACGGCGATTTTCCTGTTGTTTTCGCCAGAGCCGTGGGTCACCTCTAACCTCACGTACGTCACGTTGTCTTCGAAATCCACCTTTTCCTGAACGCAGCTCCTCTCACGTGTCTGCGTTTGAACCAGACTTCCGCGGCGTTTAAGTTGTGCTGTAATCGTTGCCCGTCAGTCTCTTCCAAACTCCTCTTGAGCGACTCGGTGTCCAACCTCCTGCTTCCACGCCTAACTCTCCAGCTCAAAGCCCGGTGACAGCTGCCGAGGTTCGACATGGGTCGCATCCTGGTTTGCTGCCTTCTCCTGAAGGACGGTGGCCTGAAAGGGGCCGAAAGCTACCGGCGGGCCCAGTCAAACCCGTGTCCTGCCGACACATCTAAGCAGATAATGCCCATCTTAGACAGTGTGCATCTGCTGACGCCCCTCTTCGTACTGGACTCCTAATCGCCGCCCAGGGCCGTCCTGGATTAAAGGGGCCGGAGCTGCTCCTCTAATGATCCCACCACATGCTCCGGCTCCGGATTTCGTTTCCGCTGCTGGCAGGAAGCCGGCGACCCGACGAGCATCACACGGGGTCCGTCTGTGGGCCGCCGGTTCTGTCCCACGTCACCCTGGAAGTTGTCTCACGCGCGCTGTCTCCGCAGCGTCTCCACACGCACATATGGCCGGCCGCTTGCCTGCGGTGATCTTTTTTACCCCAAAACGCACTTGAGATGTCGCTACTGCCCACGTCCCTCGATTTATTCCCGGGTTAAGTAAAAACCGCTACCGTAGATTTAAAAAAAAAACTTTCAAAACTTCAGTATTGTGTTCGTTGTGAATTTTACTACTTTTACAAGTAAAACAAAACATTTTGCACATGGGCCGGTCCTCCCATCCTCATCCTGATGAGGACAAGTGGCCGCCAGCGGTAAACACTGTGGAAGAGAAGTGAAAATTAGGGTATATAGTGGTGTGTAAGTGGGAAGATCACCTGGCAACTCGGTCATCGCTTTGCTTTCGTTCATTTAGCGGCCGCTTTTCTCCACGCAGCAGAGTCTTCGCTATCAAGGAGATTAACAGAGCGAGACCCGCTAGACGGTAGGATAACCTAACATACGTGCACAAAGGGCAAGTTAGAGTCACTGATCCACATACGTTTGGACCGTGGCGGGAAACCCACACAAACTCCCTTCCCCCTCCGTCCCGCCGAGGCTCAGGAGAAAGATCCGGAAGAGCGGTGGCCGTGTGCTCGTTAATCACGTTAATCGCCAGGGCTTTAGTGCTCCTCGCAGCCGCCGTGTCACGGCCGCACGTAAAGAGGTTAAAGGTGCCGTCGGAACAGACGCTTAGAAAGTTAATCGCTCGGCGCGTTGTGCCACATTAAGCACGAGGGAGAGGCCCGGGTTCCGGCTGCCGGAGTCCGAACGGGGGGAGCGGCGCCGCGGCGTGTCGTCAGATGGTGAATTATAATACCCCCGACGCCCCCCTGCCCAAAACCTCCTGGCTTCAAGGGCCCCCTTTTGACAACCAACACGCGGCGCAGCAGGCGAGACGACAGCAGGAGCCGGCGGGGGACACCTGAGTGCGGCGGCGGCCAGGAGGAGCCTGCGGGTCTTTGCTGAGGCGGCTCCGCCATCGTCTCCTCTCAAGTCCCGGCGGAACCGGGAGCGATGGCAGCTGCAGCAACACGTTCTTATTATTATTATTGTTATTATTGTTAATAACATACGACTCGTGAACGAGCGCTCCCCTCCCGAGTGATGTGCGGAACTTTGACTTGCATTAGAAGAGAGGCAGCTGAGCGAATTTTGACGGGATGAGACCTGCAGGTCTGCACCATGTCTGTCACCTTCTGGCCAAGCACTCGAGAAGCTGCCCGTGAAACGCACCTTTTCTCCTGCCGGAGAGGCGGGCAGCGGAGTCTGGGCTCCTCGCCACTCGTCTCTTCTCATTACAACCGCTGCCTGGTGCGTTTGAAGCCCACCTCCATGCAGCAGTCGTGTGAAAATGGCAGCCGAGCCCTGCGGGTCACGGTGTCATGTGGATGACCGAGCGAAACCTGTGAGGAAACGTGCTGAATTACTCCAGTTGAAACGTTCTCACAAGATTTTTCCCGGATCTCCGTCCATTAATATCCACTGAGAGACATTCTCAGAGACCGTCCACCCCAGTGCGGTTCGTGCCAAGTCCCCCCCCTCCCTGAGACCCCAGGCTCTGTCTGCAGTGTCTACAGGTTCCATCTGTGCCCACCTGTGCCAGAACTCTGTGACAGATGTTCGCGAGGAGACGTCAGGGTGGGAGGTGCAGGAAGGAGTGGTGGGGTGGGGTGGGGAGGAGCACTTTTTCAGCTACGGTTTTAACTTACACTGCTGTGGAAAAGTATTAAAAATTATTATTACAAATTATACTCTGTTTTTACTGTGAACCCATATGCTCCTGCACTACATTTTCAAAGTCAAAAGGAGTTAATGGTTTGAAGAAATTTGAAAGAAAACAAAAAGCTGGAATAATACTGCTGGCATAAGTATTCAAACCCTCCCGATTCTTAATGGGATTTTGAGGGTGGGACGTGGACTGGGCTGCTGGAGGTTGTTCACTTGTGTCTTTCTGCAGCTTCAGCAGACTGAAGCAGGTTCCCTTGCAGACTTTCCCTGCATTCTGCTCGCATCTATTCTTTCCTTCAGTTCTGACAAGATCCCCCTTTCCTGCTGACAAAAGGCACCTCCACGGCACGATGCTGCCACCACCGTCCTTCGCTGCAGGGATGGGGATTTTGAGGCGTGGGCAGTGTTCGGATGGCGCCGCACGCGGTGCTTTGCATTTTGCCCAAAAAGCTGTATGTTGGTCTCATCTGACCACAGAACATTCTCCCCACATCTTATCTGCATCTTTCACATACGTCAATCTGGATTTTTGAGCTGTGGCTTCTTTCTTACAACCATCCCATACAGGCCAGATTTATCCAGGGCTCTTGATCTTGTGAACATTTAGCCCCCTTCCAACCACCGACCTCTGTAGCTCCTTAACAGTGATTGTTGGCCTCACAGGTCTACATCTTGCTTGGATGCTAAGCTTTGAGGGATGATCTTGTCTAGGCTGTGTCTGGGTGGTCGATGCAGCTTCTTCTTCCTGATCCGACTGGGAGATCCAAACACTTAAATTATTTTGTACCCTTTTCACCTCTTTTGAATTTCTCTGGTTTCATCTGTAACTTCAGTCGCATGTTGTTTAATCTTTATTCTCAAAGTTTTCCTCACCAATGTTCCTTAAAACGTGATTTTTTAACTCTAGAGCGCACGGCTTTTACTTTAATGGCTCACAGGTAGAAACATTTATTTACAAGTAAGAGACAACAGTGTCCTTGTCAGGGTGGAGTGTTTCATCTGGATCAACTCGGAGTTTCCACATCTCAGGGCTTTGAATACTTGGGCAAGCAGCACATTTCGGTTTCGCATCTTCTGCAAAAAAGCTGACGTCACGATATGGACGCTGATCGGAAAAACGCGAGTATAACCTGTACCCCAAGCAGTGCTGATAACTTTCAAGGGGTTTGAATACTTTTGCAAGACCCGTAAGATTTCACTGAAAATGCATCGCTTTGCAGCATAAATAAGTAAAAAAAAGATTCTGGGAAAATAAGACGCAGCGCATTTATGGCGGCACACCAGTAAACCCCGACATCCCGCTTTTCTGTCTAGTTTTTTAATGGCAACGTATGCGGCGCACGCCGTACGACGCACCTCGGTTAGCGGTTTCAGGTACGGCCGAGCGCCTCGTGATTTCAGAATCCAGCTCCTGTGTGGACAGCTGATGCGGCTGTTGTGCTGCCCCTTTGTCTCTCTCCCTGCGCTCCCTGGGCTGCGTCTTACGAAGAAGCCCAAACAGGCGACAGCCCTGACAGCCCGTCCGTGTGACTCCGCGAACGGTGTGCGGGAGGAGAGATAATGACCACCTAAAGATGGTCAGCCATGTTCTGCGGTTGCTAAGCAACGCCGCGGAGTCGGTGCGAGGGGTCAGACTCCGGAGTCTGACGCCAGCACCGCTCTGCATTTGTTAGCATGCTGCTTGCTTCACAGCCTCAGGTGGAGCCTGCGTTTGGAAGCAAGGGCTGCGGAGACGCGCCGGTCTTTCTAAAACAAATCGGACATTTTTCCAAAGACCACAACGCTCTTCTTTTAATAACCGTAAACGACACATTCTGCGGCCTACGAAGGCAAAAAGGGGTAAAAAAAAAAGATATTTCCAAGCCGGTGTATTCTGGTCTGTCCCAGAGCCGGAAGCTTCTGAACTGACCAGGGGGCTCTCGTGTCACACGCTTTCATTCCCGTCACTTCATTATTGTTTATTCATTTATGTGACACTTTCATCCGAGGTAACTTGCAGGATGAGGTTTGTGCGCCGACTGACTCGCTGTGATTTACCCCCCTCTTGCTTCACCGCATGTTAACGGGGGAATCGCTGGATAGTTTAGCACAGTCCTGTGTCCACAACTGAACTCGTGTTTGAACTCGTTCCTGTTTAAAAATAAGAACAACTGACTCGCCGATTACCTTGGGATTTTGTGTGTTTCCGCGACTCTGACGTTTAAGTTCAACGTCAAGAGCGTTGATCTCATCTAAACAGCCAAGATGCTGCCAGTCTTTTCTTGCGTGAGGTTCTGAACCCCTGTGAGGGAAACGGTCCCACAAAGGACCAGTTAAGTCGATTTCATTGTCAATCGTCTGCTGTCTGCCGAGGTCAAAAGGTCAAACGGATGTTTCCTCTTTGGGCTGGAGGGAAGTCTTCCAGAAACGTCTGTCCAAGGCCAGACAGGAACACCTACCTCGGCGCGGCGGTCCCGCTAACACGCTTTTCCCATTTTGCGCTTTTTACGACACGGCAGCTCATGAAACTTGAATGGTTGTCTCATTTCACATGCGAGACACACCAGCGGCAGCGTTTCTCCACATTCTGCTCAGTTCCAGGTCTTCAGCATCCACTTTTCACATCCATTTTGATCCCAGTGATCTCTTTAATATACCTTAAGCGTGGCGTGAACGTGTCACCCGCTGTACCGCGGTAAGACGCGGCTTTTTCCTACGCCGTTCTTCGCGTTTTGAACATATTTTAAGTGGTCACCCTTCTTTCCGCTATAAATTTAAATTGATAGGCGTTTTGAGGTTTTCCACTAATTTATCCCTGTTTTGTCTCCAACTTCCCTTGATAATTCGAACTGTGACGCTTTTCTACACTGATTTTCAAGGGAAAACAGGTGAATCCGCTTATATCCTGAACTCACGCACTGTAACTGTGAGTTCTAGGTGATATATTTAGCTCCTCGGCGACAAATAATAGAAAGGAAATATGAAAAATGGAAAAAGGGAGGAGCAGCGCGGGCGTCTTCCTGGAACGGCGTTTCTGACAATGCCGTAGTCAACGGCGACGGCCAAACAAAGGAGCACAGAGAAAGACGCTCAAGGTCACCGCTGAAGAAGAGCAGGCGCAAAATGCACAATGTCATGTGTAAAGAAACAAAAACAGACTTTCGCTTCCAGAGAGAAGCCCTCTGTTGAAGAACCAGCTGGAGCCCGACCAGGAGCAGCCCGCCCCCTCCACAGTGGGCCAGAAACCCTCTGATGGGAACGTCCACAAGCTCCTCATCCGCACAAGAGTGGGTGCAGCCTGTCAGTGCGCTGGCATCTCCATCCATCTTTCCATCTGCATCTGGCCAGCGAGGATCTCCATACCGCTGACCTCAGACAACCTCTAACTGATCACAGGCAATATCAGAGCCCTTCTGCTCTTCTTCTACTGGTGGTTTACTGGCTACGGCGTGGACTGTGACATATTTAAAGCAGGAATGTCTTTGGTGGGGAGCAATGCAGAAACAGAGACATCAGGGTGGCAGGTGCCATATGACTGCACTCCACTCCTTTTACCTTCAGGACACGTCACCCAAACCAGTATGATCCTGCTGCCTCCTCGCTCACTTCCCCGGCCCCCGCTGCCACCAGCAAGTCCTCAAGAGGTACCTGTCTGATCGTTTTACCCACAGTTCTTTGCAAAGGCCACTGACCACTAGGATAGAGGCTCCCCTCCTCCTGCTTACAAACACCTCTGCATCAGCACTGGACCCTCAGAGGACAGTCTTTATACACACACTCGCCGGGACACGTGATGCCAGGCGGGACTAAGGACACTTGTGAGCGACCTTGTACTCACACACGGTGTTTCTTATGGCCATTCCCAGGCCTGCAGAGAAGTCCAGCTAGCACTTACATATGAGCCAGGCTGTTCTTCTCAATTGCTCCATCCAGCTTTCTCCATCATTACCCACATCTGCACTGAAATCTCACAGCAGGACTGCAAAGTCCTTAGGCGCAGCCCTCATTAGCACCCTGTCTGGCATCTCTAGTAAGGCTTGACAGTCTGGTGTAAATTCACAAGAAAACCATTTGTTTTCCCCACTGCAATTTGAAACCCCACAGAGGTCAGTGTCACACGCTTGGAGAAACTCCAGCACCCAGCCACCATCTAAGGAAAATCCCCACCACCCACCTGGGGCATCTCCAGAGAAGGTGAAAAACCATCCCTGATCAAGAAGTCTGGTACCAAAACCCCCCCTACTGTGTATGGAGGGCAGACCTACTGTGTCTAGTCTGCATGTTTGTACCTCCCACATGACCTTCAGCTCCTTCCATACCAGTATGGTGATACTCCTCATCCTGCGAGCCAGCATCCATCGTGCTGGTCTCAGCCATCGAGGTCTGTCCTGCCTCTCCCTGTCACCTGACAGATTTTGCATCCCCACTCCAACCAACCCCTCACCTTATGGGTGGTGGACCCATAAAGCTGCTCCATCCAGCCACCCACCCGCAGGCCTGGTTCCAGAGGAGGGTCCTGGTGACCACAAGCCAGACGAGGTTTTATCTTGTAAAATTTCATGGGAGTTTATAACTGGATCGCTGTGTTCTGATGCCAAGGGTGACCCCACAGAGAGCTCAGGCCACTCGACCCGGGTGAGGGGCTGATCTGTGGGAAGCTACTAGTCACTTATACACCCATATAGATGAGTACATTTACATTAAAATATAAAAACATATAATATATGTTCCTTTACAAGAACCGCTAAACTGAAGGAAAACTGAACTAATGATCAGAGCAAATGATAGAGTAAAAAAGGTGAAAATATTTCTAAAAGTCCAACTCACCGCATGTATTTGCAAACAGAAACTGGATCTTATTAAGCAAATAATTAACAAAACAACAAATAAAACGGCTTCAATGTGACTTTCAATCTTTTTCTTCCATACTCACCTAACCTGCAGCTCTTCATTAAATCTGATTGTTTTGACGGATTTTTTCCTAAACGCAGTTTACTAAAATTAATTGGCACTTTTTATTATTATTATTATTATTATTATTATTAATAAGAGTCGCGAGCCCTGTCCCGGGGGTGTACGTAAAGGGGGGGGTTGAATATTTCATAAGCTTGTGCTTCGTGTTCGCGGTGATATTTTGGACTTATTTTCTTTGGCCGCTCGCGGTTCGCGCTGCACAAACTGCGCAGAACTGGCGCCAGTCGCGCACGCGCACCGCGGTGCCGGGTAGTTAGAACGACCCCCAGGGGCGTCGTGAGCTGTGGGCCAAATCCTCCTCTTTCTTGAAAAGGGCGTGTCCGCCCCCCGCCGCGGACACGAGGATCTCCTCTTCGTCAGCAAAGAGGGGGCCGTGACACACACACACACACACACACACACACACACACACACACACACACACACAGACACAGACAATAGATATCTTGGTAGTCCGAATCCATTATTGTCTCCCTCGTGCGCGGTGTCCCTCACGCATTTTAACCCGATTCTGAATCTCCAGTTTTATGTGTGTGTGTGTGTGTGTGTGTGTGTGTGTGTGTGATGCTGATCTTCTCTGACTGATCTCTGATAATTAAGGAGTGTGGACGGTCACACGTGTCCGCCGGCGTGCAGCATGACAGAGGCACACATGTGACAGACCCGCCCGGTAAAGGACACGCGGGACACGCGACAGCAAACTGATGGCGATTATGAACATGTGAATTCTGTGACGGTAAATAAGCACGAAGGATCCTTTTCACAGACAGGAGATCTTCCAAAACCCTGGGATTTTCTCCACAATCGACACAATAAAACGGGCTCTAATATAATAAGCAGAATAGGTGTTTGGATAAATTAAAAACGGGGTTGGTTTGCCGCCCCAGCCGGCCGCAGTGTGGCCATCGCCGGGGTGGGTTTTCTGCCTTACTGTCCCGGAGGAAACGCTTCATCGTGCGTCTCATCATGGATTCTTCTTCTTCTTCTTCTTCTTCTTCTTCTTCTTTTTTTTAGACGAGTGGCTGCGGGCGGCGCGCGGGGACACGTCTCGTAGCGGGAGGGCGCGTGCGGGTCGCGTGCAGGCGTGCGACAAACGCGCGCGCAAGGGGCCGGTGCAGACAAAGCGCGCGCGTCGGCGGACAGAACCGCAGGAGCAACAAAGAGCGTCACTCAGTTCGAGACTCTAATAATACTAATAATACTAATAATAATAATAGTAACCATCACCGTTATAAACGTTTAAAGGGAGCGAGCTTCAACAAAATAATCTCTGTCCTTCACCAAAAATATTTTCATTTTGCCTCTGCTTTTTGTCTAAATTAGAATTTAAAAGATTAAACCCAAAACCAAAAATTTCCATTTCATACGTTTGTCTGCCCTTAAAAACGCGAGTCGTATTTAATGCACAAGTCAGTCGTTAAAACGTCAGGGTGGTGTGACTTTTAGAAAGAAAAGCCTGAAGATGTGAACTGCCGGAGTGAGGGATGCACAGCTTTACTCGTTAGTCAAAGGCAGAAATAAACAAAACAAAAAACAATACACGACAATCATTTGTGGTAAATTGAAATAGGCGCCTACAGATGAATTACTCAATTCCGTCGCTTAACTGTTAATTTATTAGTCAAATTTTCTTGCACTTTGTGGCAGTGATTGACCATTAAAAAACTTTCGAACCAACCGAAAAAGAATGAAAATATCGATAAACAGACGAGTCGCCCGCACTCATCACCCCCCTAGTTTTATTACTTTTCATTCTAACGAATTCGCGCCGCTCAAAATCGAGCCCCGCGTTTCTGTTTACGGGTGAAAATGAACGGAACGTTAAATAAAAGCTCTCGGCATTTTTCGATAACGCCGTTCCTGCTCTGCGGAAGGGGCTCGGCCACGGTCCGTGGGGCCTGCGCGCGCGCGCGCGAGCGAGCACCTTCTTCACGTCGCCTCTCTGCTCCTTATTGTCATGTTAATGTTTTCTAAACGTGACTAAGTGCCCTCCCTCCGCGTCCTCGCGCACACATGACCTTGACGGAGACGTCACTGAGACCAGGAGGGGACAAGCCGCTGCACCGCTGTCCTACAGCACCCCCCCCTGCCCCCAGCGCAGAGGTGTGTTTGTCGGGGTTTGTAACGCATGCAGGGCTCGATCACCAAGTGTGCGACACTAAACCGACCTCCAGCGGACATTTTTCTCTCTTCTTCACGCTGCTTGTTTTCCCGTCTGCAGCTGCAGTTTCCTTGGCGTTTGTAAAGTTTCTGTCCGTCTAATTTTCTCCACAAGAAACTATTCTGAGCGTCTTTAAATTTATTTAAAAAGAAAACATATTTACCATCAAATACCAAAGTTGCGTTAACATTTCGGATAGTTGCAGGGCGGCAAACGGATGGCGCACCGAGCGCCGCGAGAAACGGAGTTCAGTTCTTATTTTCTGAACATTTCGAGAGCTTCTCGGTTTTCTGACGTCGGATGTTATTGTGCTGCGTCGCAGCTTCTGTCTCTCTTGGGGGCATCGCGTCTGGTCTGCAAGCCTGGATGTTGGTAGAGTACCGGGATTTTCCTGAAAACGCCTTTCATAATCGCGCGACTTTTTTCGCAGCTGCCGACTGTTGTCCATTTAAAGTCGCTCCTCTGCGTGACCAGTGACGTGTGTGTGTGCGGGGAAATCAGGTGCGACGTGCGTACAGAACCAGCTGTGGCTGCTGCCGTGGGCTCGACTGGAGCAAGAAACTGGCAGCAGCTGCAGATGCCTGTTTGCACACGTGCTGTAATCGCGCCGGCTTCCGTGTCGGTTTTCCAGCTTTAAGTGCCCTCCCGTAATGTCACCTGCGTGCGCGCGCAGGTAAGCCACGCGACTCGCTCCTCCGCAGGTCGTTATTAGGTGATAACGCCCCTGATGGCATCTGCTCCTCCGCGCGAGCGGGCGACGCGGGCCTGCGGGAGCGAGCCGAGGCGACCTGAGCCGTGTCGCGCGCGTCCCCAGCACGCCCCTCTGCACCTTTAAGGCGGCGCGGGAGAGGAGCGCTGCGGAGGAGGAGGAGGAGGAGGAGGATAAGCAGGAGGAGGAGGAGAGGGGCCATTCGGCGGCGCAGAGCGCGCGGACCGGCCTCATTAGGACCCCCAGAGCCAAGATGCGCCTGCTCGTCGCGCGCACCTCTCTGGCTCCAGCGCGCGACGCTCCACATCAGGGATGCGACTGTTCCACCTTGCGCTCCGCATCGTGCAGGATGGACCCTTTTTCTTTTTGACTTGACCCTTTTATTTTTTTCCGGGATCAACACTCACCGTTAATGTTTTACTCCCTCGCCCCCCTCCACCCCACCCCCCGTAACACCTGTTTTATTTTGCAGTTTTGATCCGTTTTAAATGGAGTTTTCCCCTGCAGTTCTCCTCGCGCACTGACAACACCTGGGCACGCGGCGGGACGTTCGCTCTGACTCGCAGACACACCTGGGCTGTGACTCCAGGAGGAGAATCCCGCGATGTAAGACGAGGAGCGCGGGGGATCCGCAGAAGACAGGCGCGCGCGCACCGGGCGATCCTGCGAGGAAGCGACTGCGCACGAGCTCTGCGGAGAGAAGACCGAGGGAACAGCGTCGGGCTCGCGCACCAGCCATGTCCCCTCGCGACCGAGACTGAAGAAAGAGCGAGAAACGGCCGAGGAGGAGGAGGAGGAGGAGGAGGAGGCGGCGGAGGAGGAGGAGGAGGAGGAGGAGGACAAGCGCGCAGGGAGAAGAACAGCACGCATAGCGCGGGGGATTGAACGGAGCGGGGCATGAGGATATTGGCCATCACCTTTCTGCAGTGCGTCCTCAATGGTGAGTCACAGAAGGTGATGGGTTCGAAGGGGGCCGAGAGGCGGGCAGGTGACGGGCGGGCGGGCTGGACCCTCGAAAAGGCGCCTTGGCTTCGCCACGCGCACCGGCAGGTCCCGGGGAGCCTGTGCGCGCGGCCGCGGCCG
The DNA here is from genome assembly GCA_900497675.1 of Arapaima gigas. Lineage (NCBI taxonomy): Eukaryota > Metazoa > Chordata > Actinopteri > Osteoglossiformes > Osteoglossidae > Arapaima > Arapaima gigas. The sequence goes on from UFQX01000179.1 coordinate 44,788, forward strand.
CTGCCCTGCAGTACAAACGCGTTTCTGCCCGCGACGTTTCGCCTGTTTCCCGCATTTATTCCGCGTGCATTCGTCGTGCTCTTCGGCGGATCGGAAAAGAATTAATCCTTTTTAATTAGTCGATTAAGTTATTATGCAGCTCTTTCGCAAAACAATAAAAAAAAAAAATTTTATTGGCTGATCGGTAAAATCCCCCAAACGCGGAAACGTATCAAGTGCCTGGATGCGCGCGGTTGTTTCCCTGACCCGGTTTAATGCGCTGCACAAACATATGTGTTAAATAAGCGCGTCGTTTTTCTTTTTCTGAATTCTCTAAGTCAATTGCATTTGTGCAAAACTAGTTTGGATGTGAAAAACAATTATTTCGCCACTAACGAAATGATACATGGAATAAAAATGAAAATTCGTTTTTAATTTTCAAAACACAGCTTTAACATGTTTATATTATCACGTACCTACACGTATGTGCTTGTAATTTGTTATATAAGGAAATATTTTAAATGAACTCCAAGGCTGTTTTTTTTCTTAAATAAACGAAGGTTAATTTAAATCGTACTAATTAAAATAAATTCGGACGTAACTGTTAATTACACGATCCGACAAAAAAAAATAAAAAATCGCAAGTTATATGCGAAAATTACAAGTGTTGAAAATGAAAGAAAAATTGCATTTAATCCAAATAGTCGTTCCGTTTTAATTGTGTTAGACCGGCTGTGTCACATGGAGAGCGTTTAAAATGGCCTGCGAGGTTCTGCTTGTTTTTGACTGATCACACAGGCTGCACAGCTGAAAGGACTTATTTGGGAAAAGAGAAATGGCAATTCAGACAAGCCCTTATCACCCGGCTGCAGATGTGTGCGGAGAAACGGGTTTATCCTCCCTTTTGTCTGTGTGATGCAAAGTCGATTGACCTCTAATTCCTAAAAGACAGGGCCAGATAAAATGCATACGCGTTCGCAGGGGGAAAACGGCGGGGAGGCTGTTGGGAAATAGGGCTACAGCGCAAGGGGTGTGTTTTCGAGGGGAGTGAGATGGAGTGAGGAGGGAGGAAGGGAGTGAGAGGGGAAGAAGAGCGAAAGACAGGGGGGAAGGCGTGAGATTGAAAGTTCACAAAATGGGGGCTGGGCTGGACGTGGGGCGGAGGACAGCGACGCACCGCAGTGTGGTCTGGAAAATGGGGCTTGCGGGAAGAGCAGCGAGCGGCAGAGGGGAGCGGGCTGCCGAAGGGCAGACCTGCAGCAGTCGTCTCCGTCCGTTTCTCCACCTACGCCCCGCATCCGCTCTACAACCTTTGTTCCCGCTGCCCGGAAGCGGAGCGCTTGTCAGAAACGGGCCGGGAAGAGCCTTTTGTTGCGCGCCAGCTTGTTCGCCCAGGTTTCTGAAACCTCCTACAATTTGCCGCTTTAAAACCTAATTTTATTGGCTTTTGCCCCCCTGCGCTGTCAAGTTGCCGTGATATGGGCTCTGCTTCGGTTAGACTGAAACGCGGTGCAGAGCGCGGACTGTAACGCGGGGCGAATTGTGAATGTGACGACGTTTGACAGAATTCAGACAGCCCTGTTTTTGGGACTCCGCGGCGCAAGCAGCTGGTGATGAAGTGAAACAAATCCGGCTGCTTAAGCACCGAGCAAGACGCACGTCCGAGCGCCGCTACAGGGAGCTAAATAAGCCGGGATTAGCTGGCCGTAGGTGTAGTTTTCGGAGCGTACGGAGGCCTCTGCAGCGACGGGCTCCGTGTCACGTGACGCCGGCTGAGCCAGGTGACCCGGAAGCCGCGCGTCAGAGGTCACCAGCTCCCGCTTAATTACACCTGTCCGGATTTTGCGTGCAGAGAAAGGGGGGTGCGTTTAGTTTTCGGCCGTCTTGAATAATCCCGCTTTGATCAGCTCGCTGCCCCCGGCATGTTTATTACAAACATCATTTACGAGCTTCCCAGTTGTGCACGTTCTATTCTCCACCATCCTTTGTCCTTTAAGTGCCTTTCAAGGGGGCCAGGAAATACTTTTCCCCATACTGACCGTTGGTGCTTTTAATTTGAATTCCATCTAAAAATCTCAGACTAGTTTTTTAGAGAAACAGCTTAATACAAGTGAAATAAATTTGACCGATATTAAATCCTGTTTTTGTTTATTTTATTTCCTTTCATTTTTTTTTTTTACCTGTCTGTGACTGTTTACCTGTGGTTGCGATTTTGCGTATTTACTCGCGACCGTGACTTAATTTTATTGGCGCCGCACGCCGCCTGTTATTTGGTGCATTAGCTTCAATATCGAAAGACGAAATAACGGAAAAGTTTCAAATGAAATCCCAGGCGGCAGCAATCACGAAACGCTCGTTATTCGGAGTGTCGTTTTTTTAACGCCAAGCGGTCTGTGTACACGGTGGCGCGCGAGCAGCTCAAGTTGCCATTTGCGGGAAAGATTTATCACGATGTCAGGCTGTTAGTTGTGACACGGATCGGCTTTCCCCGCGTTGTCATTACACATCGAAAGCGCAAACACAGCGCAAACGCAGGGCGTGCGCGCGTGTGCGTGTGTTTTCTTTGTCTGACCACACATGCGCGATGTGGGGAAAGGCGTGAATGGCAGAGCGGTGGTGAAGACACTGGCATTCCTGCGCACCCCCGACGCTGGCGATTAAAACACAAGCGTAATTGCAGGAGCGCGTTAATCATGGGGGAGATAGACTGGAAAACAGGCTTAATGTTGTTTTGCAGAGACGCCCAGGGGGCGAATCTGATACCAGCTCAATTGGACACTAATAAGGCCTGCAAATATAGAGCGTGACTCGTTACTCTACAGTCAATATGATAGGAAAACTGAGGAGAATTATGGGGTTTGGGGCTGGAGGGGCGCTGGGTAGGAAACCAGTTCAGACCTGCAGTGAATCTAGAGCATCGCGCTTTACTGGTGCCCAGGAAAGCTCGCAGTGCGGCGCAGCGTCCGATTCGGCGGTCGGGGCCTGGCGTCGCGGCTTTGCTGCGTGACCTTCTTTAACCTCCTCATTAATGAGATCAAGCAAATTTTCGGCGTGTCCTCACTTTACAAGGCTGTCCAGGCAAGGAGAGGAACCCAGGTGCACGCAGAGGAGCTTAACCTTGACAAAGTGTTCCCGAGGAGCTCCGTCAATTCCCCGAGGTGCTCAAGGTTTCCTGCGGTTTTGCCCCCGGTGGGTCGTACAAACCGCCCGAGACGGGAGAATCTCAGTGAAAAGCACCGGGTCGGCGCAAATTTCTCTGGGTGGATCCTTCCCATGCCCACGAGTTCCTGCGGGGTGAGAGGCAGGCGAGGTGGAGCGCGGCAGCCCTGCGCTCCCAGGTCGCTTGGCTCCTCACCCGTGTGCTTAATGCCGCTTGTTTCAGCTAATGTGGCGCTTAAGCCGCTTTTGATAAACTTGTCTTTTTGGAAGGTGTAGGCAGGTGCAGGGTCTGCTTGGGTCTCCGCAAGCGTGTTATTTAATGTGTTGCACGAGTCGCCTTTCACTGCCGGCCTGCGTACCGATGCGAGCGGAAGCCTCAGGCCCTGTTTGGCATCCGCGTTTTCCCGGGCCGTTTTGTCGCCGGAGCGGAGACTGATGTCCCTGTTTACCAAAGAAAAATTAGTAGATACCAAACATTGGCGGGAAGAGAAAATAATAGCTGCACAAACATATATTTTTTAAAATCATTATTACTTTTTATTATTACATCAGTCAGTTCTGGCTAACCACGGAGTCCGGGTCAGGTTCACGGTGGTCTGGAGCCTAACCTTTTCCCATCGCTGGGGGTCAGGCTGCGGAAACACCTCCGGGTAGGACGCCAATGCATCACGGGGTGGCCGCGCAAACACACATTTGCACAGAAAACGCGCGCCTTTGGACTGTGGGGGGAAACCGGAACACGTGGGGAAGACATGCCACCTTCATGCAGACCGTGGCACCCTGCAGCCATTATTTATTTTCTTTGTTTGTCCCTGCGTTTGCTTATTTAAGTATGGACGCATGTACGTATATTTGCTGCGTTCAGATTTATTTATTCTGTCTGTTTACTCTCCCCGCAGATGAACCTCGGTCTGCCAGTTTGCACGCGACAGTGACGCGCCACTTGTGCCATTTTTTCCGTGCTCAAATTCAGCTTGCGTGCGGCTGCGCAGCCTGGCTGTTGGTACACGGTGGCGCTACCTCCGTTCTCAGCTAATTGGAAGGGAGCGCGGGGGAGCCTGACAAGTTTAGATGAGTGTGAAGCGTAATTACGGCTCGGCTCCGGCCTGCGACTCGCTCTTGCTGAGTAAGTGTAGTGGAGCCACACGAAGCGGTCGCTAATGGCCGTAACACGGAAACATTAAGTGTACCCAGAAACGCTTATGCAGATGAAGGCAGTTAACCAGCCGTGCGGGGGGTGCGGGGGGGGCAGTGGCCTGAAAGTCACAGCTCTACCCTGTGCGGATTATCAGTGAAAAGGCCTGGTGTCCCACTGTCCCGCCATATGCATCTTCATTTCTTCACAGTGTCATTTTGCTGTAATTGTACACGATGCAGAATAAATCGCAGGTATGAACGCGAACGCCGCGGAAAGGTGACCCGTCGAAATTGTCACCGCTTTTTCCGCGCTTTTCTAACTACTAATGTAAACTGTGGGGAAAAAAAAAATCAAACAATTTTGCAATTTTCATTTTTTGCAGTTTTTCATTTTTCGTAATATTGTCAGAAACAAAAGATATTGTGAGCAGTGAAGAAAAGGGGATTCTTGTGACGGAGGGAAGGAGCATTTAGAAATCAAACAGCCGAACCAAGGGTACGATTTGAAAAGGAACCTTGTGTGACAGCTGTGAGATTTGCTCTCGGTCGCATGACATGGACGCGGACCTGTCCCTTCCTGTCCCTTCCCCCGGCCACAGAGGTCTTCGTTTTACTCCTCTGGCCGAGCAGACCTGCCCGTTCCAGTTCTGCCCCCTGAAGACAAGCGACACGCCGATTGGCCGAACGGAGGCGCCACGCCCTAGTGATGGAGATGTGCTGGAGCTGAGGCCCAATCGCTTTCTGAGACTATTTTTGGCAGAGCTCTGGAGGTTTAGTGCCCAGGAAGGTTGTGTGAGCCTTTGTTGGGCGAGATCTCGGGGGTGCAGAGCAGAGTTGACACCTTGCATGCTGGGAAGGCTTCTGGAAGACTTGCGGGTTACCTGTAGAGCCGGGGAGGGGGCTGCGTGTCGACATTGACGGGCTCAGCAGACAGAAACAGGGGATCGTGCAGGGAAGTTCAAGCACGGAGTTCTTGCTGTGGTCCGTAGGGGTCCAAAATAAGTGTGCCGAGCGTCATCGGATGTCATCGGACGGCGGTCGCGTCGCACGGAAAAGAGCGTGAAAATGTCATTTGTCTTCATCGCCGATTCCATTCAAATCGGCAGACTCCATTATCCAGGCTTCGCTCGTGAGCGCAGGGTGCCGTCTGCCCCCTGTGTTCCGAGCGCTAACATTTTGCCTCTGGCCCATCTTAAAATGCATTATTTGCATTGTGCCGACCCACCGCCCCTTGACCCCCCTCCCCACCAGTCTCTGTTGCTATGGCGGCGGCCGATGGAGGCCAGGTGCTGTCGTCGGGACAACAGAGGTAAACATTTGCGTACGTTGCAGGTTACGTACGTCCTGAGCCGTGGATCTGTGTCGGCGTTTGCGGGCCGCAGCTTGTTGGACCCCGGGGATCTTTATTACTCAAATTTGGCTTTTATGGATATTAAAACTGCTGTCGTAGACGCAGCGCAGTCTAGCACAGCCTGGCCAACAAACAGCAGGCATGTCTCTGGAACAACCTGCAGCGGAGCCTCTAGACGCTCAGAGATTCATTTTGGCGGAAACTTTTCAAAATGTTTTTTAAGTCACGCGTGTTGTGTACAGGCGTGTTCAGCACAGTCTTAATGATGTTTTTGTACCGCAGGCGTCGCAGCTTTATTAGTTTTACCATGTCTTTAATTTAATCTTGCGGTGTTTACACGCACACGTTATGTCAAGATTTTTACTGACTCTTGTTTTAAACACCCTAGGTAACACGATGCATAAATTTACATTACATATGCATAATGTCTAGTAAATGCACAAGATATTGTACTATATGTGCACCGCTGCAGTGTGTGTATATAATATACAGTACAATTATGTTGATGTAGCTTAGTGGAAATATACTATCATTTTTCATGCGCACACTTTTGGGATTTTGGAAGTAAATTTTTTACCTGCGCTTTTTTTTTTTTGTCCGAAAAGTATATTTGCGTGTTGCTCCTGCCACCTCGAGACCGCGAGCAAGACAACGTGACGGAATAAGACTAATCAACCTGAGCCGAATGGTGAATATTTTATGTCCTCGGTGCGACAGAATCCACTTACGCGGCACTACTGAAAACTACAGATTAATATTTAAAAATGTGTAATATTCCCCTGAGTATAGCAGCGGTTTTTTTACATGTAAATGTCTCATTTAAGTGTTAGTTGCCTGCGGTCTATTATGCTTCGGTTTCCTTCTCTATCAGCTCGTCCCCAGAAGTGATTATGCAAATTGCTGTTTGATCAGATGATTAAATTATAATTCGATTAATCCAGAGTACTAAATGCTCTGAATACATTTGCGTCTGCTTGGCTGCCCAGCCTTCCGCGTGGAAGGGGATGCGGCGTGAGAGAGGAGAGGCCCCCGAACAGGAGCGGGAGACACTCGAGGGCCCCGAGGGACGAGAAGAAAAGGGACGCGCTGATTGAAAAACATAAAGTCGACCGCTGTGTCTGTAAGTGGCAAATAAAGCGGGCGTAACAAGGGCGGTTAAATGCGATTTGGGGACGGAAGCAGGAAGCAGATGCTGCAGATTTAAAGCCCGGCTGATTAGCGGCGGCTAAGAAGAGGGATGAGGGATGTAAACCGGCAGGTTCTTAATGGGAGTCCAGCTGAAGTCCGCAAGCGCTGCTGCCGCCTGCGTTGCGTTTCCGAGCCAAATGCCTGTTCGAGTTCTGCCTGTGGCTCGGGCTGCGGACTCGAGCCCAGCAGGTTGTAGGTTTGAGTCCCGCTACTTGCGTGCCGTCCAGAAACGAGGCCTGGGAAGTTCAGGTCACGTACTGTCGGTCTGCCCTCAGAAAAACGAGCGGCGCATCGACTTCAGTATCGCCAAAGGCTGTAGCCTGAGCCAGACATAGAACCGCATCTGATCTATCCGCCGTGTTGTCCTCAAACCTGCAGCCCGGTGTGTTCGGTCTGAGGGTCGAATGTGAAAGAAACCTCAGTCGATCTGGAGAGACACGGAAGTTTTGCATCAAATTGAAAGTGGTCTAAAACATGGCAGGTTTGCGCGAATGGACGTTTAGCCTCAGATGCGTTTTCGCCGTAATGCGGAGAACTGTGGGCCGTTCCAGGGTCTCTGCTCCGTGCTGGAAGCTGGAAGCTGTTCGCCCTCCAGGTTTTAGCACAGGTCTCAGGACGGTGGCGGCTGTGTCCTCATGCGGAATTTCCCGTTTGTCCCCGTTTACACACCGCAGGTCACACGCCGCTGGCGTGGCTAAATAAACACGAACATCACGGCAAACTAACTGTAACTCGCTGCAGTTGGATGAAATAAGTCAGACTGACCACCGATACTGCAGACCGCGGTGGATTTCGGAGGTTTTCGCAGACCGTCCGTCGTTCCCGTTCCCGACAGTCGATTTATATAAAAACACACACAGTGCCGGTGAGTGGGTGTGACGCAGCAAAGCACACACAGCGTGTGCTAAAGTCTCTCATGCATAATATACATGTCTTTGTTCAAAATATTACTTTCTGACAGTCCCTTCAGAGCTGAACGCGCTTCCCGGACGCTCAGCTCGAGAAACAGTATGTTCCTGTAGGTTTGCCTGATCTGAGTTTGGCAGAAGTGTGGTGGAAAAGCGCAGAAGGAGCCGAAGTCGGGCACGTAAGGGCAGGCCGAGCTCGGTCTCCTTCTCAAGCTGCCTTAAAGGACCGCAGCGCTTCCCCTTTCTTCGGGGATGTCCCCCGTTGACGCTGCGCTCAGCAGCTGCTTATTTTGATCTGACTAATGGCGCCGCTCTTCCACAGTGACCTCTACTCCACCCGGACCTTTCCAATTTTACCGCGGGCTGCGGTGGAAAGAGGCCTTTCCACTGGCCTGTTAATCCATCGGTTGATTGGGAATCGGGGGCTGGGGGGAGGGGTGGGGGGTGTCACGGACTGTCACCAAACCGCTGGGGGGAGGGGTTTATAGGGAAAATTCCTCAGACAAAAGGGGCCGATGGACTGCAGGGAGAAGGAGCGGCGGGTTGCGGTGCGTTGCCCAGGGTTCTCACCTTTCTGAGTGAATGTTTATGTCATTTCGCCCAGTTAGTTGAGAGTTTGTGAGCCCCAGAGGTCATTTTTCACGAGCTGATGAAATGAAATTAAACGGTTATTTGCAAATAGGCCGTTCTTACGGACAGCGAGAGCTGAGACTGTCGCTCTGTTGGTGGCTGGTTTGTCCGGACCCCAGTAAAGGCGGCGGTGTGAAGGCAGTGAGGACCGAACGGGCCCAGCGTGGGAAAGCCGAGCGCGAACTGCACCGGATGAATGGCTCGTAATAAATTTCCTGCGATCGCAGCGTGGTGATTCATTGAGCTCCTGCGACGGCAGAGGGCACCTTCACTTCATTAGCGCGGAACGCGTGAAGCAGCAGCAGGTTCCAGGTCCGCATGATCCGACACGGCAAAACTGCTCGCCGTTCAAGGCAGTCGGTGATGAAACGGTAGCTCCCCAACAGGTCGGCTGCTTCGTCCCACTTAATATTCGCGAGGGCATGTTGGTCAGAGGCCGCGGGGCAGGAGCCGGGACGCTGGCCGATGCGGTGGCGCACGGTTTAATCGCCCTCGGGCCCGGCGGCTTCACTCCGACTCCTGTTCCGCTGCAAAGGCGCGCGATGATGGGCAGGGATGTGCACGAGTGCCGCTTCACCCTGACAGGCTTTCGGTCCCGCAAAGCCGAACAGGTGCAAACGCATGTAAAGATGGCCGGATAGCCAGAACTAAGGATGGCCGTGTGGAATGCAGCTCAGAGCTATCGATCCGTTACTCTAAAGTCATCTCCGAAGGCTGCTCCCGAGGCCCGGGTTTGATCACGTGTCTAATAAATAATTGCGTTATGTGTTTTAGCGAAAGAAATTTGTCAATTTCACTAATGGCTCTTCATTGGTAAAGCTGTGTCAGCGTGACCTCAGCGACCCCCACTAAATCGCTGCAGGTGTGAACCGATGACCTCGCTGCAGCGTGTGAGCGCCGCCCGTGGGGACGGTAGAGTGGCCTCGGTGTAGATACGGTGTAGTTACTCCAGTGTAGCGCCTGTCTGTTGGCGAATCTGCAGGTACGATATGTGATGTCATCGCAGCCTTACACCCATCCGCCGCCGGTAATGGACCGGCAGTATGGAGGGACGACCCCGCCGTGGCATGTAAGAGCCGTCGTCCGGTGGCGCCCGTGACTTGGGAGAAAGACGGAGTGCTGCTGGGGGGAGGGGGGGTGAGCACATTAGTGACATGCTATTAAAATAAGGTTGTTCACGAGAGAGAGACATAACGAAAAGTGACAGAAGAAAACCATGTCGCTGTAAAGATGAAAAGAGACAAAATCACACAGCTTGCAGTCCTGGCTGACAGCAAAAAGCGTTATTAATAATAGATGTTGCGAGTACATTATTCATCGGCGCCGTTTACGCCGCGACTCTGGGAAAAATTTAGTCAATTAGGGGCTGTCTGCGCGATCGCCGAGTGGCGTGACGTTCCGGCGCAGGCCGGGAAGCCGGGCCAGCGGAAACGTCCCGCAGTCAGCGCCTCCACTGTGGCGTTTGCCACACCAGCCAGGTGGGTGACGCAGATTTCCCACAATGCACCAGGTAGGCGGCTGAGGCCCCCAGAGGTCGCTGCTTGAGCCGTGTCTTGCATTCAGGAGGCGCTTTGCTAAGTTCAGGCTTTTGGCGGCCTATTGAGAAGACTGCCACCCCAATGTTCCATTGCAGGAGAACTTACATGATATATATTTATTTCTAACATTTCTTTTGTAAGGAGTAAGAGTGTACACTAAACTACAGTGATTTACCTATTTATACACTGGGTCATTTTTATTTTATCAGGTAAATACCTGGTAAGTTGTTCTTCTTCTCATTATTATTATTATTATTTTGCATCCGCACTAACTGCTGCACCACCTGCTGGCATGTTGTTCTGATGTTTTGGTGTGAGGAGACGGAGGTAGAGCTGGAGATGATCACAGCAATTGGCCGCACGCTGTCGTCTTGAGTGCCTCTCTTGCAATGTCCACCACTAATAATAAAATGTCAAAAATAAATGCTTTTATATTGGAAGCACTGAGGTGAATTATTCACCGGTTTGGGGGGGGGGTGACCTCGTTTCTCAGGCCTCCTCCGTCCATCGTGTGTCACAGACTCGATAGGGAGCGACATCCTGGTTCATCTGGTGATGCTTACAGGTGAAAAGCTTGGACAAGGAAGAGGGAGAAGGTCAGGATCTGGTTGTGGTCCTGCAGTTTGCACACAGCTCACAGGGGGTTATCTTCTCTCCCCTCTCCTGGCCGCTGACGTCACAACGGCACAAATCTAACTGCTGCTGAGCACTTAGGCCTTTTGACTGCTCACAGTTGTGGGTTTGAACGCAAACTGCCTGACATCCTTTCCCACCTTTTCTCCAGGCTTCACGGCGGTCAACGTTCAGCAGAACTTTGATCGTTCCTTTTGTGGGAGAAGATGTATGGCTCTCCCTTTGTATGGAGCGAAACAGCTGTGCTGTTCTGATAGGCGTTATCATGAAACAGGCTAAAAATACGAAAAAACTGGGCGTTTTAATTAACTGAGAGCGGATGGAGCAGAATCGCGCACAACAAGGCCCTGGAGGAAGTGAAGGGCTTTAAAGCGTGAGGGATCTCAAACATCTAACAACTTGCTTTGACGCACTCGGCCAGACGTTAACGCGTCGCTCGGGAAGCGTGCGGCCTGTATGTCAGCCCTGTTGGAGGAACTTTGATGCCCCGCTGCTTCATAAAAGGGAGGTAAGAAGGTGGAGCTGGTTTGCTGCCGGTTGAGAGTAGTCACTGGGTGCGGTTTATACGTGGGGCAGTCAGTAAATATCAAGACTGGCCTCTGTTTGGCGCCACTGGGGTCGAAGGCATCGCGTGTGGTTCACGGCTGGCGGGTGGAGGTGAGCCGCAGTTGGGGTGGGTAGTACCACGGCACCCTTGTGGGGTTAGTGGTGTGATGGTGTGGTTAGTAGATGTTCCTGACCAGTACGACCTAACTGAGGTTTCAGGGCTCTGTGGGGTGACCACCGTCCACTCTGGAGTGACCAGGGAATTGAAAGCCGGAGAATGGTGAGGACCAGCGCGCCGGGGGGGGTGGGGGTGTCCAACAGCAAATGGAAGCTGGGTGGCTCGGTCATCCACCGGCATCGTGCAGCCGCTGCCACGGATACTGAGTTCACAATCGACGTGTCGCGCAGCCCGCCAGGCCTCGTGGAAACCCCAACTTCATCCACACGTGCGTTGCTCGGCTCGACCGCCCCCTCCGTTATTAACAGCGCCTGGCTTCCGAGCGTTTAACGTAAATGTCAGGAGCGTTTCGCTCAGGCGGGCGATTCAGTATTTATGAGATGTGGTAATGGGTTAGTTAGCCAGGCGCCTGCGTGGTCGGCGCAGAACGGAGGCGATCTGTAGGCTGGGACTTCCCTCCCCTGAAAGGCTAAAACTGTAGTGGGTTTTGAAGTGTTCCGTTTGTTTTGAGCGGTCGCTTCGGGGGGTGGCAGGTGGCTGCTCTTCCACTCGCTGAAGACTCGGATAAACAGGGGGGGAGGTGGACATTAGTCAGGGTCACGTTGCAAGGTTACTGAGCGTGAAATGAACAAGGAGCCTTAATATTAGTCACTGGGAACCGACACAATTGCATTAAGTTTTACCAAATATTTCTATTTCCGTCACTGTTTTTCTTTGCCCCCCTCCCCCCCCGTGGGCGAAACTCAGCCCTTCATGAAGTTCTGACAGTTTTCATTGTTTGTTTGCTTCATGGGTCTCGAGACACGAAGAGCCACAGGTGACCCCAGAACGGCTTGTGAACCGCGGGCTGCAATCCAACACAGTCTGGACCTTTGCAAACGAATGGTTTGGCGGCTCTGTTCCTTCTGTATCTCATGACCTCTGCGCTCCGCTTTTTCGTTTTATGTCGTTTCGCCAAAGCAAAACAAAACATTTCTGGGGATTCCACCGGAGCTACATCTGTTAGGACTGGACAGAGCAGAGGTGCGGTCGCAGGCCCTGGTTCGAATCCCACTTGCTTGCTGCCCTTGACGTACCTTCAGTTCATCATAGACAAAGTGGGAAAATGGCTGTAAACAGCTTAACATCGTAAGGGGACAAAAGCGACTCATCTAGATGGATTATATTTATTAGCCTCGGCAATTTGAGTCAGAATAATAGTGATGAGTCCTGGGCTCAGATTTGCTTTGCGGAGGTACCGATACGGTCGAAATTGGCCAGGAGCGCAAGCGGCCGAGTTGCTTCAGAGCAAAGCGCGAGCTGCACGGGAGCCATCGCTGTGGAGGTGCTGTCGCTGTCGCTCCTCCCACCCCTTGGCGCCCGTCACCCCGCCGCGCAGCGGTGCTGGGGGTGTCGTCGCCACAGCGGCTGTCAGTTCCGGAGCGTTCCGCGCGGTGACAGCGTGGCTCTGGAGAGAAGATACTGTGTCACTGGATCAGACTCTAAAATTTGTAGGAAGATCGGCTGCTTTGTCTGCCTGCCTGGCTAATGCGGTATCCTGTGCGAAATGACACGTGCAGTGCAATTCCGTTGCCAGAAAGGTAGAATATTCCGCGCGACATGAGTCAGAAAATTTCACAATCCGCTATTTATTACTCGGGTCACAATAGTTTTTTTTTTAAGCCGCAGTTACAGAAGAGAAATACGTAGAAGGGACGTTTGTGGTTATTTTCACGCTAAACGCTCATTTATTTGCACATTATAAACCTGCCGCCTGAGCTGACAGAATTCTGCAGATTGCGTCTCGTTTTTATATGACGTATTTCAAACCAGGTTCCGTTCATTTTATTTTTTCGGGGGGCTCCTCTTGTCTTGGTGACCCAGAGCTGAACGACAGGATGAAGAAGGCAGAACAGGTATAAAAGGTATAAAATAAGCTTACAGGTGCAACATTAACAATATGTTTAGTGAGGAGAGGAACTGTACTGGCCGGCGAACGAGGAGAGGAAGACGAGGTGAAGCCGTGGGGGTTCGAGTGCCCCCCAGGGTGCCGTGCACGTGGAAATAGGGCGAGCAGTAACAGCCGAACTGCTGTACTTTGTTTTACATGATACAAGCCAAATAAAATGGATTGTGACTTAGTTGTCTTTTATACGGCACGAAGAAGTGCACACGGAAAATTCTGGCTAAATTCTTCATTCAGGGGTACGGCAGGCGGTGTCCCTTCTGGAGCACCGGTCTGCTAGTGAATTTTCGTTTTTTTTAAATCCTTAACACCTACAGGACCTAAAAGTTTCCCACAGAAAACTTCCCCATCCTCCTATCTGCTCTGACCCGCGTTGCTCTTCCCACACTCTGCAGTCCTCAGCGAAGACCTGCGTTCCAGCCTGTACTTCATCGATGCATCTCTGCAAGAGGTAGTGTTCGCCAGCACCACGGGGACCATGGTGCTGTGCCCGGCTGCCGGCGCGCCCCCCGCCGAGCTGCGCTGGTACCTGGCCACCGGAGAGGAGATCTACAACGTCCCGGGCATCCGACACGTGCACCCCAACGGCTCTCTGCAGATCTTCCACTTTGCCCCGTCAAGCTTCAGTAACCTGATCCACAACAACACCTACTATTGCACTGCCAAGAACCCTGCAGGGAAAATCCGAAGCCAGGATATACGCATTAAGGCCGGTGAGTCCTCCTGTTGAACCTTTGTAACAGCAAGGCGCCCGCCAGCGGCGGGCAAAAATGTCCATCCTCGTAACAGTAGTCGATGTGTCAGGTGATTGTTGTGTCTTGTCAGCAGTTACACGCGTGTTGTGTGGTCGTGCTCCTGCTTCAAAGTGCAACCTTCTCCCCGCACTCCTCCCACTGCTGCAGTGCTACGGGAGCCTTACACGGTCCGCGTGGAGGACCAGAAAGCCATGAGAGGCAACGTGGCGGTCTTCAAGTGCATTATCCCTGCCTCGGTGGAGGCCTACGTTGCCGTGGTGTCATGGGAGAAAGACACGGTCTCGCTCATCTCAGGTAGGCTCACGGTTTACTCGGCTCCATTGTCGGACACGGTTTCCAGAGAGGAATGAGGGCGCTTCCCAAAAATGTACTCTTGCAGATGCGATTCCGCCTCGTCTTGGATTTGCACGAAGCTGGCAAATATTTCGCTTGGCTAAACGCTTCGCTAAGAAGACGCAAAGCGAACATTTTGCTGGGCGTCCGTTGCTTGGAGATGGTCGAGGTTGTAGAGCCGAGCAGGTTGTAGAACCGCTTGCAGGCGAGGTTGCCTTCTAAAGGGCCGGGGCGACCAACAAAGGCTCAGCACCCTGGGAGCGGATAGAATATTCAGAAGATTTGTGCTGCAGCTTTGACTGCGGATCATATAAAGTTGGAAAAAATGCGAAAACGGGGAAATAGCGCCGCTGTCAGAAGCGGTAACGTGTTTGGTCGGGTGATTTGCTTTCGATGTTTCTGCACGGACTCCCTCTCCTGCTCCTGTCTGTGTGAGTCACCTGCCTTGACGCCGGGCGACTGGGATATCTTTTCCGCTCCCGTCCACCCCCGGTGGCCGCTGTAAGCCAGTCCTCGTTGTATCGGCCCAGTTCTGTCAACAAAAGTCCTCCCTGCGGTGTGAAATGCGACGATCTGCTGGGGTTAAACAGAACGTTTCTCGTTTCGATTGTCCTGGACCCCCTGCGTGGGGGTGGCGTCACTGGTAGCTGTTTGGAGCGTTGCTTAACGGACAGATGCCGTCGATGGACCCTGAGGTCAGTGTTTCTCTTTTTTTTTGCTGACTCTGTGTTTATCTGCTGTGGCTTCCGGGTCAACCTCTCTACCGCCTTAAACACACATCTGCCTGAACGATACGACTCGGAAAGATCGCGTTAGGATGTAAATCGAGGCCGTTCTTCTTGTCCTGAAGGCGACTTTGCTTGAAGGTGCAAAAGCACAAAATCTACACCCTGTCAAACTAAATGTTCTTGAGCCAAAGCTTCTGTTGGGATAAAAGTTCAAGAAGACCCCCTACTGTCAAAAACCCTGTTGTTTCCGTTAGCCTCAGGGGTGTGTTGGCATGGAAGCTGCAATTTTCTGACGACCTTTCTGGTCCTCATTTAATGCCCATTCGGTACCTGACAGCCATGGAGTTTCCGAGCTGGATTTCGGAAGAGGAGACCATTTGGATCCAGGAGCAGATGCGCTGACGTGAGGCGCGAGCGCGTTGCTCGTCGGAGGAGGGCGTTTCAATGGTTTGGGCTGTACGGTGTGACTGTTATGCTGCCGGCCAGAAAAACATGCGGTGTCCGGTTTCCTGGCCGCATTTTCATTCTAAATCTTTGGTGGAAAAATGGGGACAGGAGATAAGTGCTCGGCTGAGCGAGTGCAGAACGGAGCAGAGCTGTTGCCGCTCTTCATTATTTATTTGAGGGGGGAGTAGTTCACTGTGACTCCTAAGCCGAGGCGTCTCCCGAGGGTCGAAGGCTGTTTGAAAAAAGACGGAACAACGGCTGCGTACAGGGCGGATCGCGGCGTATCGTCTTCCCGCCTCTTTCTCGTTGCAAAAACAGTCCTGTTTGCACTGTAAATCTGTCTGCAACTTGCTGCGTATGTTAACTCCAGAGGCTCTTTTACCACCAAATCGCCATCAATACAGCCTAATAATACAGGCGTCCTGCGATTTATTTGCCCATTAGGTTCGAGGGCAACGTACAGAGTAAATGGAAAATATGTAGTAAAACTTCACTTACTCACGCTAAGCGCGTGTCTCCCGCGAGAAGTGGAGAAAACTTGCGAGGCCCACAGCTCACGCATCCAGACGGGCGCAGCGACACGCTGGTCCACCCGAAATGATCCACGTTTTACACGGAAAGTGTACAATTACGTAACGGCGTCTGTCACAATTAGGCAACTCACGTTGCAACTGAAGTTAATTACAATATGAATTACGTCTGGAATGAGCCGGCGAAACACTTATTCCAAGTCGGCCGCCTGGAACCGCGGATGCCCGTGCGGCGGCCGAGCGCTAGCGTTTCAGCCAGGAAGCCATTAACCTGTCATGTGCTCTTAGATTTATCCGGGCTTTCAAATGCACAGCCTCCGCTCCTCTGATTTACACGCGGAGTGAGAATTAGCTGGGGGCTCGACGTGTCTCTCTCTTCATTCCTGCTGCTTACTTACATACGTACAGGGGGTCCGTAGGCCTTCTGCTGTGTGTAAAACGCAGTGTCGGGCGCTGTGTTTGTCTGTAAATGGGATCAGCTGTCATCTTCCCTGCTGGACGGGATCGATTTCCTTCTCTCTCGTATTCATTCGGGGGAGGCTGAGTGGACCAAAGTGCGTCGACAAAAGACAAAAAGCTGTCGACATAAACACGGGACTCACTTCCGTGTGGCTCCGTTTATATGTATGCGACTCGGGAACGTCGAGGAGACCCTGCCGACAGGGCGGTGAAGCTCACGTGGGGAACCCGACAGCGAACGCCTCGTCCGTTGTTGCGGAGCTCACGTCGGTCCTGCACCGCCCCCACCCGCCCCTCGGTCAGACTTTCCTCTGCAGTCTCGAGCCCTGAGGCTACGCGCTGTTGTTCTTGTGTCGGAAGCAGGTCGGGGCGGTGGCTCTGCTGCTGCAGCTTAGCTGACCCTTCTCATTCTGAGCACGACCCTCTAGCCAGCCTGCCGGTCGCCAGACCCCGCTGCCCGGCCCTCCCCCCACCGCGGGGGGCAAGTGGAACAATCCTGGAAGACGCGCCGGGGGCCCGGGAATGAGCTGCGGTGCGAGTGTGACGTGATGTTCACGCAGGACTAACGTGCTGCAGTTGCGCCGGTTTCTTTAAGGCAGGAAAACAGAGAATAGGGCTTTAAATTGGACAAGGTGTGAAAAGTCCCAGGAAGATTATGGGTTCAATGCAAGGTGTTTCCTCCATGATTCCTGTGGTGCAAGTAGGCGGAGTCATTGGCCAAAGCCATGAGGGTTATTTCGTTGCACTTTATCTAGCTAATATTATTTACCTTTTTATAGTTTGGTTTAATATATATAACAAGTGTGGTTAACGTGCTGGTAGAACATTGTTCTCTCTGGAGAGCTGCTGCTGTACAAGATTCCCACTGCTAAGGCGCTCCAGTGATGAACGCAGCAGAAGATACTTAACACCTTCAGCCAACCTTAACCCACTTTTTTGACTTTATGAGTGACAAGAACCCAGTTTGTGCCGCGGTCCCTGTAAGGAGATTCATAAAGCACGTTCCTTACCGACTGCCATACTGCACAGAACTGGATAGCGTTGATATAGGTGAAAATGAGAAGAAAGGGGATTTGGGGGGGGGGGTAAAGAGAGAAGCTGCCGCACTGTTGTGTTTGATAAATGCACATGTTCCCCGGACAGTCGGAGAAATCATTAGCGAACACATGCTAACACGGCGCTTCTGGAAGATTCTCGCGTGAGATCTTGTGACGTCGTCTCAACGTATGGAGAGCGTCCAGCGCATCGTGGCCCCTAAGGGCCCCCGAGTGGGAGTGAAAGAGTCAGGAAAGCACAAGAAGACCAAACGGCTCTTCCCTTCTCATATTGCTCTAGTACTGTGTTACATTATTATTGTTATCATCATTGCACATTATCGATGAGAGAAAGTATCTGTTTTTAACGTAAATGTAATTGTTCATCTCCGCTTTGACGGCTTCCGGTCTTGAATTTAGTTGAATTTACGTGCGGGAGGTGTCAAGTTCCGGGTGTGCTCATATATGGGGGAACAGCTGTGCCGCCTGTGGCCGATAACTGTGCGCGTCAGCCCGGGTATCTGACGCCAGCGCGTCCACGGGAAGAGACGCCGTAAGCGATGGACGTTCGCAGTAGACGCCTGGCAACCGTAGAGGGAGGACGCCACTGTCCGTTTGCAGTGAGCGGAAGAGCCCCTCCGGAGGCCGTCCTCGCGCTCAGTCGTCCGCTTTCGATGGCGCTGTCGCTAACCCCCTCCAGTGGTGACGTAGTTTTCGGCTGTCACCTGTTGACATTTCCAGCTATTTGCTAAACCACTTAGCATGAAGTGTTTGGCCTGCTGACACAGCCGGTGCTTTACGCCCGTTAAATTGCCCACATCTAACAGTTGTTAGCCTCACGTGTAGCCAGAGCAGAAATCCAATCGTCTGCTTTTAGCAACATTATGTAACCCATTTGAAGGTCAAAGAACTTTGTCCTTCCTAGGATTTAGTCCTGTATAGCCTCCAAGTCCTTCCATGTAGCCGGCTACTTTGGGAATGACTCATTATTTTGGTGTTTTAGATCAGATGAGGTCACTGGTGCTGTAATGGTGCAAAGGAAGGACGAGCTCACGCGGTAGGACCACAGCGTCATGGTGTTGAGTGTGAGCAGATGACGAGGATCTCCTGCCCGCTGCAGCACCCCTGTGGATTTACCAGTACAGTGGTAGGTTAAGGTGGAAAGCTGTGAATGAGAAGAACTAAACCAGAGTCTTGGCCACCATGTAGCCCACAATTCTGAGATCACAAGTGCCTGGTGTGAAACAGACCTTCCTAATGGACGACAGCCCACCTGCAGGGATGTTGGTGGGAACAAGCCGGAGAACAGACGTTTGATGCTTTCTGCAGTAAAACCTTTTACTCAGTGGGTTCACTCGTCCTTCTCCTCAACACTGCGTGCAACCTTCACACGTCCGCCCACAGTTGGCTTAGTGAAGAAGCAGGCGGGGGGGGGGGGAATTGATACCTGAGTCCGCCGCTGCCAGGTGTAGTTACTGGAGCACGAGGCGCAATTATTGGAAAGTTATGAGAACACGTGGCTTAGTGGAGATGGAGGTTAGATGGTGGTTAGTGGTTAGATGGAGCGCATTGAGGGAAGGTTCACATCCTAAACTCAACCGGCCGGAATCGTGCTTTACCTACTGGACGTGGGAACCTTGTTTTGAGCAGGACTGCAGATGATGAAAGGAAGCGAGTCGGTGAGGGAAGGGAGGTCCTCCGTAAAGCGCGGAAAACATCTTTACATGCTGCAGTCCTCGCCCTGGCATCCCTGCTCGTCCGAGAGGCCTGACAGGGTTTGCGCGACAACCGCATCCCGTTCGGTCGCCACGGAGACGGAAGAGCAGCGTCGATGGGCTGAGACGTGGTGGGTTACTTGGAAATGATAATAATTGTTCATTTTCTGAGGTTTTGTCGCCTAGCGGCCTGGCGGTCTGGGACAGGCCCCACCCTGCCCCGAACCGGACCAGCACTCAGCAGTTAACAACATCAACGGACGGACGGAAATGTTTAAGCGTACTGTTGTGTTTATATCGTGACGACAGGTGACTCAGGGACGGTCTGGCTTCTGTGGGGCACACCCGAACCCGCGCCGAGAAGAAGCAGAGGTGGACCCGGAGCGTAACTGCGCTCACACTCAGGGATGAGCCAACAAGACAAACCCCAGAGCGGCTCAGCAGCGTGGACGTGAACTTGAGAGCACGTTAACACGGAGTCTCACCAACACATCTCTCTCGGTCAAAGGCTCCATAGCGGGCGGCAGAATCGGAAAGCGGGACCTCTGAGTACGGCTGTGTCAGTTTACCCCCTGTGCCCCCTGCCGTTACTGTTACTATTTTGGGAAATGGCACAGTCCCACGATCCGGAACAAACAGACAACACAATTCTAGCCACGTCCTGTGAGCGTTCAGTCTCTTCCTCCGCGTGGAGCCGATTCCTCGCGTTCCCAGGGCGCCCCGCTTATTATTTTTCTTTTTTGCGTCAGCTGATGGCCCAGAATGACTTCCCGCACGAGCCGGTGGATGTTGGCAGGACCGTGTGAGATGATGGAGGTGAGGTGAAGGAGGAATTTCAACACGGAGTGTTTCTCACACCTGCCGTCACTCCTTCCCCACCAAACTGCCCACGTTGCTCACATTGCGCACGTCAGCTTGGATGACGGTGTCAAGAGAGCAACTTACTAACAATAGCGGGGTTTAGCTGACTGGAACAGTTCTTATTTTAAGTGTAAAACTCCACCGCATAACGTATGCGATTCGATTGTGCTTTGCGCTCAATTTCATGTCAGTGGGTCTGTTTTCTCTTCTGCTGCATCCCAGTTTTCCTTTCGTTGACGCCGACAGTGCGTCTACAAGGTCGCGGCGGCGAGGCGTTTGTGGCAAGACGTGGGGGGAGGGGGGTGTCCACCACCACGTCGGCAGGGAGGCTGCAAAAGGAGTGGTCAGCAGTGCACATCCTCACGTTCCTGCAAGGGCTTCCACGAAGGAGGAGCCATGAGAAGTGCGGGGCGCTTGCTTTAACAGCAGTGGGTGAAGATTGTCTGAGGTTGTCTGAGTTTCGCCTCGCTGGCTGACGGGACTTTGCTTCGATCCGTCAGAAGACCTGCTACCCCCTGTAGCTTTGGTGAAGCCATGGCGTCTCGGTGGAGGTGGGCAGCAGGACCACGGTGGCTATAGCACTGGGCTTGAAAGCCAGGTTAAATGGACCTGGAGTGAAAAGCGTTGCCTGAATTCGTTTAGTCCTTCTGTAAATCAGCTTCAAATAAAATCGCGAAACGGAAAGTTTGCAAGTTATTTAAGTTTGTTTCAGTTCTTAAAAATATTTTTCGTTTGCTTCCCTTTCATCTCTTCACCGGGCACTTTTCTCCAAAGTGACTTGCAATGTTTGCATACTTTTTACACCGCGTAGCTTTACTGCTAAATCCAGCGTCGAAAGAGGGGGATTCCAATCGGAGGCATTCGACTGCAGGACAGCAGACTTGCAGGTGACTGACAGGCGTGGCCTTCACTGCACTTACATCAAATCTTATTCCCAGACCAGAGCTACACTAGTTATAGATGCAGGGTTGTTGTATTTTTCTCCATTGGCCGATCTTGAATTTTGCTTTGATTTCAGGGTTTACTGTGACCTTCTGCTGATATGAAGAAAGAGTCCTTTGTACTGATGTCGCTAGAAATGTTTTCGTCTTTCAAATTCCAACATAAGCGCAGTGGGTCCCTTGTCCACCAACATCTAGGACTGAGCTGGTTTGTTGCTTGAAGAATAGGCTGGATGTCACTTGCGAGCTGTGTCTGCATCTGCACGTCCAGCTGCTGGGGAAACTGGAGAGAACAAATGCAAACGTCACTTTCCTGAACAGCTCCGCATGACGGGGCTTGATAGACAGCAGCGGAATAGTGGACCTTCTCTGTTCCACCCAACATCTCGAGGAGGCCAGGCTGGCAGACAGCCTCTCCATCCACATCCCTAGGCTTCCTGAGTCCTGGAGCAGCAGCAAGTATGACACGCCGTAAATAAGGAACCCTTTTCTGACAAACTCTTCTGAACACTTCACCCTATTTGGCTTGTCCTGCTCAGGCCTGCGCTGGTCCACAGCCTGTGCTGGACTCAGTGACACTCGAACGTTTGCCACGAAGGATTTGAAGGAACAGACACGATGTGAGGAGCACATCAACTGTGAAGTGTGAGGAGCAGCGGGAAATGACAGACGGCCCTTTAGTGAGCATCTTCTCTCTTTGCAGTGTCAGGTTGTCCGCGGGCAGCCGACAGAGCGGCTACTGGTCGTGGCAGCTGCGATGAGATCAAACAACCATTGTGACGCCTACGTGGGCACCGAGACAGCCAATCAGACGTTGGTGTAGGGATCCGAGCGGCCAATCGGACATCGTCAGCGTAGTGCACGCCGCCAAATTCGATACCTTCACGGATGACTGGTCGGACATTAATGCCGGCCGCTCGGCCATTTTTGTGGTTCCGCAGACAGTCTGACATCTGCACGCTGTATCAGGTCATTAGTTGGCCATCTTTGGAGATCAGACAGCCAATTAGGCTTCTGGGTGGTCACACAGATGCCCCATTGGTTATCTGCATCTCTGATGCGCAGCCGATCGGGTGTCTGCGTGAGAGCCAAACACCAGTCTGTGTTCCGACAG
This sequence comes from Arapaima gigas, assembly GCA_900497675.1. Classification (NCBI taxonomy): domain Eukaryota; kingdom Metazoa; phylum Chordata; class Actinopteri; order Osteoglossiformes; family Osteoglossidae; genus Arapaima; species Arapaima gigas. Next base: position 66,897 of record UFQX01000179.1, read on the forward strand.
CCAGTCAAAGTGGTCCTTGTAGCTGCAAACCCTTATCGGCTGCGCGCAGCCGCCGGGACGTGTTCCGGCGAGGTTAGGAGCACCTCCGTTTAACCGACTTCACGCGGGCTGCACCGGGGGCCATGTGGAGAAATCCGAGCGTGCGGCTCTGCGCGTCTCAGTGTGTGGCCGCGAGTGTTGGCCAAGAGCAGATCCCAGTCAGGGCCACAGGGGCTGGTCTTATAGGTTTTTACAGATATGCTGGTGTAGAACTTAACCTTGCACTGCTCGCAGCTTCAGCGATGCCGCGAGAAAGTCCCGTTTTCAGGAGATTTCCAGAACCACGCGGAAAGCAGGAGCAACGTGTGTCTGCTGTCGCCAGGCCTCGTGGCACTAAAGCCTTGTTTACGTTAAAGAACGGACATCAGTCGCCAGGTTTAAGCGTGAGCAGAAAAGCTCATCTCAGTGTGGCTTTCATTTGGCAAGGCAAGGGTTAATCCATCTTCACAACCTCTTTGAAACGAAAGGCAGACAGAAAAGGGAAGTCCGGATTGATTTTTCCCGATGCTTTCAACTCCAGTTTTTTTGTTGCCGTGGAAACCTCCTAGGGCAAGAGTAATTGTCGACTTTTTTCTCCGAGGCAAATTCTACTTGTAAATGGATCACCTCTGGACGGCATAATAGAATATCACCGAGTGTGTTCTCCTTTGTGAGGAGCGTTTCGGTGCTCCTCTGGGTTTGTGTGAGATTCGGAGTGCTAGGCCTCTAGCTACCCGCTACAGATCAGGTGTCAGGTCACGTGACTGCCCCCCCTGACCTTTCCATGTGGTCCACATCCAGGCGAAGCTTCTCGGCTCCTCTCGTCTGAGGAAGCAGCAGGGAGGAGCTTGGGGGTGGAGCTGTTGTCGTGAAGTTGCCCAGGTTTGATTAGCGCTTCTCCTGTGTTCCCCGTCTATCATGCTATCATGGTACTTCCCAAAATTCACCGGTGAACGGTGTGGTGTGGAGTTTCCTTTCAGGCGTGTTTCTCTTGGTTCTGTGCCAAGTACCTGTCTCAGTCCACACTGCGACGCTTGACAGCAGCGAAGCTCCCACCCACAACTTTTTGTCACTTGCCATAGCGGACGTGACCCTTCGCAAGGTCAGCAGAAGACGGAGCAGCAGTAGAGTTTGTGTGGACCGACTGTGTTGCTGATTCCGTGTAGAACCGCTAACATGGCCACACCAAGCCTGGTGGTCATGAAGCTCATTCATAGTCATTGTTGTCCTACTGAATATGTTTGTTAAGGGTTTTGTCACCTTGACTTGATACGATGGCCCCTTTTTATACAGCTTCTACAGCCTCTGCTTTCCAACCATGAGGGGAACCTAAATGCTCAACGGTCACGATGACCAACACAGTTTCGCTGCATCAGGGCGATGGAGACACAGGGAACCCCTTTTTATGCATCGACTTCGTTCCTGAAAGTTCGGATGGAAATTAACGTAGACTGAGATCCCGATTTGCATTAGTTGAAACGGCGACAGTAATACCGTGTTCCAAGCCCATCCGGAAACCCCGGTCCAGCTTTCCCAAACACCACCAAAACGCAGCGCTCACACTTTTTATTAGCGTCAGTAAAGATTTGCTGAAGCAAAAGTTTCCAGTCGAGCACCAATACATAGGTATGAATTTTTCGTTTGGCACAGAGTTCGCATCTTGTCGAGCTTCCAGAAAGTTCTGTCCTCTTCTTGTGTCCTTAATGTTGAAAGGCGTGTGTCTGTTTTCGCTATGCTGGTCGTCATCTTCTTTGCCTTCCAGCTTTCCCTCCTTTCCAGGGTTCTGGGCGCATTTGACCTGTTACAGTGAGATTGTGAGCTTCACTTCATCATCTGCCAGCACAGTAGTGATGGACAGAAAGTTCAGTCAATCTGGATGGTGCTCCTGCGTTTCTGCTCTTGGTGGAAGAGGAGCTGGAGAAACAGGTGGGAAAGGAAGCGCTGAGCATTTGGGCAGCATGTGGGTAAAGCAGGTGATCTGCGACTGTCCGAGTCAGAAGAAGGTCCTGTATGACACACCGTGACTAGATAAGAATGTTTCTGGCACTGCGAGACAATAAAATCAGTATGTGGATAAGAGAGAATGTGAGAAGGAGCTTATTTAACCCACCACCGGGGTGTCGTGGTGCTCAGCATCACCAGGACAAAGAGGCTCTTTTCCTCCCTGCTTCACCACTGCTTTCCCAGTGCAGGAGACTTTAAAGCTGTTCGTTTCTGCACTGTTTTTGCGGACAACAGGCCAGCTATGTCACCTGTCGCCGGACGCCGGAAGCAACACGGTGCGAAAGACGGCAATCGTCTTGTGCCGGAGGGCCGGAGAAGCATGACGCTGAAAGCTGAAAGCGCGAGTGAAAGCAGGAGAGAGGAGAGAGTTAGAAAATGGTGGAGAAGGGTGCCAGCTGGCGGTCTGTTTTGTTTGCGCATCGTTTTCGTTTGCAGTTCCATTTTGTTTGCGTGCCCAGTTTGTCCGGCCAGCAAGACTGCCTGTTGAGTTGTGTGGATGGGGAAGACGGTTGGCGGTTGGCAGCTGCAGAGTGCGATACGACGCCGCAGACGCTCCGCTCGACGCGCGTACGCTGAGCGTTCCGTGGTCACGGCTGATCCGTGCTTCCGGTTCCCGAATCATTGGAAACATCCCGCAGAAAATGGACCCGGTGAAAGACTGTCCGTTTAACTGCTGTGCGAGAAAACCGTACTTCCTAATTTACGAAGCCGAACGATGCAAACCTGTGGCGTATGAACGACTTTGTTCACTGAGTTTAGCGCAGGAATTCACGTGTTCCGTTACCATAATAGCGGGATTTACAGTAGAAAGCTGTGATTTATCTTGCCAGATCAACAGTAAATGATGGATCAAAATGAAGCAAAATTGAAATAATTTGGTAAATACAAGCATCCCCCGAGACACGAACGTTTCACTTAGGAGTTAAATGTCATGAATATATATTACTAATGCAGGCAGATGTCTGCTGCGCCTTCATGTGCATGCAGAGAGAGGCGGGGGGACACGTGGCTACAGAGGGTCGCAGGGTCATACAACACCGTCTAATAACTTTCCAATAGCCGTTTCCAGACGCTCCAAGATTGATTTGAAATATTGTGTAGATCAAATGTACATTTTTCAAGTGGGAGGAAGTGAAGCACTTCACACATCCACGTATTCACAGAAGGAACTGCAGCTGTGGACCAGAGCTTTAAAATGCATTTCTTTGCTAGGTGAACAGGTGGTGCTTCATCAAAAAGAGAGTTTGGGTTGTGGTTTAACAGCAAAATAGAAGTTGAACAGATCAGACGTTACACTGAAGGTCTTTTGAGAGGTTAAGCAAACTTCCTTCCAATAAGCTCGTATCTTGTCACAGTCCCAGAATAAGAGCATCAAAGTGCCAGGAGCCGCTTTACACTAAACACATCTGCGATGTTCCTGGGAACACCTGACGGAGACGCTCTGGGGCAGGTAGATTCCGGTAGAATCTACCTGCCCCAGGAGCCAAACTTGAAGTTTGGCTCCTGGATGTCTGGTCTGGTGCTGCTGAGAAAACTTTAGTGTAACGAAATGTCTTTTTTGTATATAAATGTTAATTTTTTTCATTTGGATGGGTTTTAGTCTAACTTGAGCTAAAATGGGTGTAACTTTGTGGGCTGAAGAATGTTTTTTTTCAGCCGTAATCGGTGGTAAATAGCTTGTCTAAATAGCAGGACACCTGTTCACTAATGCATTTCTTAACCATGTTGTAAAGACAAGGTGGCTGTTTTATTCGGCGTTTCGCTCCGATGGCTCAGTGTTTTGCTCAGATAAACTGCAGACTATGAATGAACGATGCTAAAAACAGTAGGTGTCGGTTTAACCATCTCCCCGTGTCCTGCAGCCACTGTAGCTGCAGCCTCCCACCGGCGACACACTCGTGCCGTTATTTGTAACGCCGCCAGTTATCCTTCCGCACCTTTCACACGCAGCAGGTGAAAGACGCGCGACGAAGGAGTGAACGAGGAGACGGGGACACGATGGAGGAGAGAACCGGGGAGCTGGAGCTCTTTCGTGTCTTTCTGAACCTCCTGTGAGAAGACGAGCTGGGCTCGTAATGTAGTTTTGTGGGAGGTTCATCTTCTTTTCACGCCGGTGGTTCCACCTGGTCTGTCAGGTAAGGGTGGGGTTTGCTCTGGGAAGGAAACCAACCGGGCGCCTCGACAGGGGAACCTTGGGAGGGCTGAGCACAAAATGCTGGAAGAAGTGAGATGTTCCTCAGGGCCACTTTTACATTTCATCATTTTGTGGATTGTTTTCCCCAAAGCCGGGTACGACTCAGAGCAAAGAAAGTGTTTGAATGCGAACATGGGGCTTTCGAACCGCATGGTGGTTGTCTGATGCCACCATCTTACTGGTTCACATCACTGTTGAAGTGACATTTAAACAGCAAATATATAGATAATAATAGCAGATGGCGTCAGGAGGTCAGGAGAGGGTTGGGTCTGAAAGATGGGTGTTGAGATCCTTCTTCAAATTTTCAGAGGGATTCAGCAATCCGTAACTCGACGGGAAAAGACCGACGGCTCTAACCAAGCGTTTGAGTCTCTTCCGGGTCTTGTTTGGAGGCCGGACAGCGGTGCCCTCGACGCGCTCACTTCGCCAGATCCCGTCGCTCTGCCTGATCTTCCTGTGCGTTGGGGCCTTTTGTGCGCGGTGGCACCGGGGCTGCTGGGATTACGGATGTCAGGAGCTCCTTCTCACTCACCCCGATCATACCCGTGATCATACCATGCAGTCACGGGCAGTTAAGAGTCTGAAGAGGAGTTTGGCGCGTGCGCGCATGTGTGTGTGTGTATGTGTGTGTGCATCCCTGCTTTTTTACCTGGGGGGAAGGGAAGAGATGGTGTCCTTTATTAATGGTTGCAGTTGCTGCAGGAGGCCATACTCTGCACCAGCAAATCGTCATGGCAACCTGCACGCGGAAGCATGTACCCCGGGCTCACCCCCCCCCCCCCCGCGTGTTATTTACCACGTGAGGATTTAGCTGCAAACAAGAAATGCTCTTNCCCCGGGCCACCCCCCCCCCCCCCCGCGTGTTATTTACCACGTGAGGATTTAGCTGCAAACAAGAAATGCTCTTCCTCTCGGGAGGCGGTTGTCTGCGAGCGAAGACGCTCACGTGACGCTCAGCTCCTGTAGGACTTGTCTGTGGTCACAAGCGCTATTTCCGTGCGAGACCTTTTCTCCCAGGCTCTGTCGGATCTCACGACCCCGGATCAAGCGGACGATTTGTTTCGATATCCCGTGCATATGGCTGCATTTAACGCATGCAAATGCAGGCTGTCGGAGCCCCCGAGGACTCGCCGGGTAGGAGTCGGGGTCGGTGTTGGTGTGGAGGCTGACCGAGAGCACCGAACCGTCCTCCAACTGTCCGGGCTGAGATTCGTCATTTTAAGGGCGTATCGATATGCAAATTAGCGACCGTTTTGCCCGTATTAGCCAGGAAGACGTACTGAAAGTAATAAAAACGACGCGCCGCGCCGTGTTGAAAGCCCTGTCTGAGGCAGAGGAGGCAGCATTAATGTCTTGCTTTATTGTCCCGTTGTTGCGTGGGATCAGGTGTGGCGATCGCTAATGGATTTCACGCTGTGTTACTTCCAAGAGGAGAAGAATGGGGGTCAAGAGGTCAGCAGGTGCACCCCCCCCCCCCTCGGCTCCAAGAGGCACTTTCCCAAACGCAAACAGGTCCTGGGCTGTGCGAGGAGAGCAGCGATGAAAGAGCTCATTGTGTGTGTGCAGCAGCACTGGACCTCTGGCAAACACACACACACACACACACACACACACACACACACACACACACACACACACACACACACGCAAGCCGCTCAGCCCTCCTGGCTGCGAGCTGGACAGGCCCCCCTGGGTGGGGCTGACGTGACACGCACTTCCTCCGGATCCGCTTCTCTTCTGGGCGCATTGTGCACTGTTGTGCAAAGTGGTGGACGGCGGCTTCTGTCGGTACAGCCTGTTCGGGGAATCATGATTTTTTTTCAAACATTCAAAAAACAAACAAAAAAAAACCCGCAGTGTCTCTGTGACTGCATCTCCCTCGGTTCTGTCTTTTCTAAACGTCTTTGTAAAATTTCAGACACAGTTGCGGCGAAGCAAATGCAGCCTGTGTTTACCTGCTCAGTTGACAGACGGCGGTAAAGCAAAGCAACCGGGATGAATCAGTTAGCAAACAGTGCTGAATGCAAGCTGAGACCTCGTATTGTTTTAACTCATTTTATATTAGTTTTAAATGCAGTTTATGGTTTTACGATTCCCGTAACTGGTTTTACAAGCTATTTATACGCAATGCGGACATAAACAAGTCAGTGGACGATGTTTCGTCGATCTGTTGTTGACTCTGACTTGGTCACAGGTAGGCAGCCTGTGTAGCTCAGGGTTTTTACCTGTTTCATACAGCTGGGTTTTTCTACTGAAGCACGACACTGAGTTTGAAACCTCACCCAGTGCTGGAAGACAAGGTCTCACGGTGCGGTACCTCTGCTGCCTGAGAGCCTGTTTCGGGACACCGCGGGGTGTGTGTGTGTGTGTGTGTGTGTGTGTGTGTGTGTGTGTGTTGTCCAGTACAGAGGGCAGGAAGACGCCTTCCAGCGGCAACGTGTCCGAAGTGCTGCTTGTTTCACTTGACGACATTAAGCCGGGGATTGGGGTATTGGGTCAGTCTGCACATGTGTTTACAAGCAAATGTTTTCCCGTGGAAAGAGGGAGCAGAATAAGGCAGAGATTAAATAAAGGGAAGATTAAAGTGCGACCGTGTTCTTATTGACACAGGTTTCATGATTAAACAGTTGGGTTTTCCCACAACTAAACAGGATGGAGTTGTAGTGAAAGGGATGGGAAACCCATGCAGCGCATTTCAGGGAAGGGGAACTGCCACTGGACCCGTGATCCTGTGTGAAAGGCTTGAAATTGGTCCCATCCTGTGGTCCATGTGTACGTCGCCCATACTGAGATCAGCTAAAATCCACCAAACGGTTTGGACCGGACCTCTACCAAGTCCTGTGGTTCTTTCACCACGTAGACTTCAGACTAACTTTGATCCCCTAACCACGACAACCAGGTCTATCCACTAACCCAGACTACTAATCTCAACTGCTAACCAGAACCACATCCCCTAACCAGAACCACAACCGACAACCCCTTAAAGTAAGGACCCAGTGAAGGTTCAGCGTCTGCCAGCAGCCAGAAGCTGTAAGCTTTGCAAGACTGGACTATTGCAGCTCCTTCTTCTCTGGTGTTCTGACCTCCACCATAAAGCCTCACCAGCTGATCCAAAATGCTGCTGCTTGAGTTGTGTCTCACCTGCTAAAGCATTTGCATCCTCATGTCAGTCCGCTGGCACTGCGCTGCTGGTCGTATGGAGTTCATCCCCACTCGTAGTCTGCAAGACAGTCGAAGGATCTGCACTCAAACGCCTAGAGGCCCTGATCTTTGTCCGCAGACTGCTGTTCTCCTCCACTCACGAGAGGCCAGAAACAAAACGGCTGGAAGTGGCCCGTTTTGCCTCTAATGTGGCGGAATAAGTTCCCTCCGTCGTTCAGAACTGCTGAATCCCTCCCAGCGTTCAGCATGGGTCTTGAAACACGTCTCCTTTGAGCCACTTCTTCCCTGACCTCCTGGCTTCTCCACGAGACTCGCAGCTTTTTTCTTTTGCTAATTCAAACAGTTGCGGGTCGTGTAATGCTTGCAAAATCCACGTTTTTGGACTAATTACGGGGAACTGGGGAAATGCAGCGTCGCTTTGGAGAAATGCCTTTCCGAGGGCTGGATGAACAAATATAAATGCACATTTGAATATCCCTCAAAGGGTTCATTGAAAAACGCATCAAACGGGATGCTCGCGAGCACTTAAATCACAGAGGGGGGCAAATTTGTGGGCGTCTTCAGCAGCGCAGCGCTGCGCTTCCGGCCCAAGGGTGCGGTTAAGCTCAGGCCGTGGAGTTACGGCCACGAGGCGAGGAGGTCTCTGTTTGTTTCCATGGCAACAGTGACTCGCCGAGGCGCCGCCTCGGACGGCCTTCGCCGCTGGCCCCGACTGTTATTATTTACATGTGTTTGTTTGGCTGCTGGTCGGTTTAAAATTCCTCGGCTGTCGTTTGTGGGTCATTTTCATTTTTGCCGCATCAGCTCAGAGCGGGAGCCCCTCGAAAAAGGGACCCGGGCGTGCCGCTCGCTGCCGGACTGAATCCCCCAGCCGCGTGGCTCGATGAGGCCGCGTGCTGTAAATAATTTATGTACTGGGGCGGGAGAAAAAAAGGGAATGAAAACAAAAGTGGAATGAAAGCGTGCGCGACAAAAGGTCACTAAGTGAGCCGCGAGGAGGAAGCAGCACGCCGAACCGCTGTCGGCCGACACCTTCCTTCCCGTCCTGCAGAACGCAGCGTGCGTTTAACCTCGGTCCCCGCGAGGTTCCGCCGCTTAATTAATCCTCTGGCAAGCACGCGCCCCCCGTGTAGGCCCTTGGCGCAGTGGTGCATTATGGGGTGGCCTCAGTCCACCGCGCAGGTTGTAAATGGATTCTCGCGCAGCGTCGGCCCTCTCAAGTGATTATGGCGGGGTGTCGGCCGCCCTCCTGCGGTAATCCTCGTGGCATATGGTGCCTGCGGGGGGCAGGAATTAATGCAGCGGACAGAGAAGGAGGGAATCAAACGTGCCACCATCTTTGGGGTGGGTGTCAGGTGCTGGGCAGCATGTGTGAGTATCGCTAGGGCCAACCTGGGCCCAGAACCAGCAGCTACCCGCTACTCTGCCCTGCAGCTCGCCGCTTCCGCAGGGGTGCGGTGCCACGATTTTGGCCCACGGGGCAGAACCGTTTGGACAAGTGACACAAAAACCACGCTGGCTCAGAACGAATCGTCAGCTACGCACGGAATAACTGCGGAGGGTGACGCACGTTTGCATTTGTTTGGCTCACTTGCTGCGTTAAGCTGGCTACGCTGAATTACTCAGGGTCGCTGTTTCGGTTCAGGGTAAATATGCCAGGTAAATACCCTGCTCAGGAGTAACCTGATGCGGCAGCTTTGAGGGTTTGAACGCGGGGCTTTCAGGTGAAACATGACACCGCCTTCTGCTGCTTTGAGGTCTGCAGGGGACGGCTGCTCTGTTCTGCTGCACTCGCGGTTGATGCATTTAATTCAGCCGACGGGCTACAGTCCGATCCAGTGTCCCGTCGGTCTGCGGCTAAGGCTGCGTGTACTTCTGCCTCACGACGCCGTGCTGCAGTCCGGCAGGGTGAATATCGTCCGCCCGGATGCCGGAGAGTTGACGGAAAGAGGGACGGTGAGAGTGACCGGCCCGCTGGGGCTGTCCTGGGGTCGCTTCCCGGGTGCCGGGGCCGTGACCACATTAGCCTGCTCTGACCCACGCGCCCAGAGGATTGGCGGAGCGTACGCGGCCCGTCCCGCCTCCGTGTGTCCTCCGTTCCTCCATCTCGCTTCACGCCAAGATACATTCCAGATGCCTAAAAGTATCCGGCCTTACCTACAGCCCAGCTGGCTGTGACTCCTCCCACCTCCAGGGGGCCTGGCGAGCGGCGACACGCTCTGCCTCCCGACCTCCGATCGCGGACTTCCCTCAGGTTTGCTGTCTTACAATTAAACGCAGACGGCTTGCGCTCTCGGCCCGGCTTTTCCGCAGCAATCCCGGCGCGCGGCAGTTTGGCAGATGGAGATCCGCTGGGTGTTCGCACCCCCTCCCCACCTCGCTGTGCGCAAAGCCGCTTAGCATCATCCCAGCGCGCCGCCGCCCTTCGGTAACAGCGCATGCGACATTATTAAATCCGATAACAAGGTCTTGATTACGATCTTAATCCTTTTTTCAGCAAAGATGTTCCAGGTGATTATTCGCGTACGGCCGTGCCGAGAGGGCGGATCCTCCCGGTGACGCCAGGCTTGGCCCCCGCTGACCCTGACCAGGAGCAGCTGCTGAGGATAACGGTCGATTTACATACACCTGCTAACAGCATCCAGGTCTTCAGGCTCTGGCGACGTTCCGAGTTTGAAGGGAGGTGGGAAGTGAGGGTGAATGACGTTTCCGGGGTGAGGGGAGAAGATGTTGGCGTGTGGCGGCAGGAAGGGGGGGGGGGGTATGTGGGAAACAGGTGACGGAGCGACACGAGAGGAACTTGTAAATCGTTGCTAAATGGAAGTGACAGTTACAAGTTCATCGACATGAGGGAGCGCCGAGCTTCTGTAGGGCGTGAACAGATGGCGGTGTTTACTAAGACCCCCCCCAAGATGGTCGCCTGTTGCCACCGCTGTCCCAACCGAAATCCCTCGTCACACCCACCCACTGCTGCGTTAACCTGAACCTGGATGTCGGTACAGGACTCACTGGGTGGATGTGAAGGTCCACAGAGGTGCCCTCCCCCCGGACACGTGGTCACGTCAGACAAGGTATTTTGATCAAGGGCCTCAGCAGGAGGTGGGATTCAAACCCAGAACCCATCCTTGAAGTTGCTGTTCCACCTACTATCCCCTGTGTCCCCAACTGTTTCTTGCTCTGCGGTGGAGTTGCACCTTCCTCAGGAGTGTCCCGTCCGGTCAGGGGCTCGGCGAGGGGGGGACTACCCCCCACGTGGTCCTTGTGTCAGGTGGCGGTGTCTTGGCCCAGCATGTCATCCTGCAGGTTCTTTTCCTTTGCGTCCTCGGTGGAGACCTGCGGGTTCCGCGTTCCCGCGATTGCTGGCACAAACAGGGCGACCTTAAAAAAACCTCCAATTGCTGCGTATGTTGAGCTGCGCAGCTGGAAGGTTCCGGTTAAACGTGACAAACGAGTCGTTCGGCGGGGAGGTGTAGACACGCCCCTCCTAAACGCGGTCAGTTTTATTGAAAAACACTGCACTAAAGCAGAAACGTCATTCTAAACGTGTGCTTAGTGTGTTAGTGAAGTTCTGGATGATCCAACAATAGCTTTGGCCGGTTCCTGTGGCCGTTAGGACTCTACAAAAAAGTGCGACGTCCCAAAGACCCGCCGAAAACAAGGAGCGTGACCGACGTTCCCAGCGAGTGTTTTGACCAAGTGGCGCAGTGCTGCCTTCCCAGGGTGCCCGAGAGCTGCGGTAACCATCGAGAAACCGGCACCCTCCGTCTGCCGTCCGCCAGATCTGCTGCGGAGCTCCCGGCCAGAGCCCCGTGGCTGACACTCCCCTGGTTGCCATGGTAACGCACCTCACCTTCCATCCCCAGTCATACCTAATAAGAAGGTTTTGTCTGCGAGGGGGAAGAGCTGTAGGCGCACACGCACACACACACGCACACACACACACGCACACACACGCACACACACACACACACACACACGGGCCATGTCCTTGGGGTGCGCTTCCCGCACACAGTCGTCCCATCGTGAGGCTTCATGCGGGGGCACCTCTGCGCTGCTGCATGCAGGGGGGCCTCCTGGCGTCGCTGTTGCCCCCTGCCTGCTGCCTACTAGTGCTGTAGTGATAAAGCTAAACAGGAGCAGGTTTCTGCTCGAGGGCCAAATGCAGAACTGTGCAGTAAAACACAGACCTTCTGAGCTGGTGTGAGGAGACACTGACCATGGAGAACAGAGCACTTGCCCACGTTTCTCTCTGTAACTTTCACTGTTTTCATGTTAGTCCAGTCGTGTGCCTGAACAGCACTTTAAAGATTTTAACTGGTGTTTAAACAACTTGGGTTTGGTTTTTTTGCCAAACACTTTGTTTTCATTTACTGAAAACTTTAAAAATATACATATATTAACAAGTATATTAAACATGAATCGTGTGACGGGATGAACTGTATAATATTAGTTGTTCTTATCTGTCTTTCCAAGGTGACATTGCAGTGATTTTATATGTGTGTGTGTGTTTTTTTACTTTTTGTGGAACACTTTGGTGTGAGAAGCTGTTAGAGGCAGCAGCAGATTGCAGGTTGTTACCACTAAGCCTCCTGCAGACCGTCACTCATTCTGTCTTTTCTTGACTGAGGATTTGATAAGATTTGAAATGTGACTCCGCCTGATGCAGATTTAAACTTTGGAAATTCACGTGTGATTTAAGTCCATGTAAAAATAGAAAGAAACAATGGAAAGGAAAGATTGAGAGTTTTTTAGAAGAAAAACATGTCTGACTCGCATGTCCTGAAGGAATTGGGTGCAGATGTGGGAACCACAGCCCTTTGCTGCAAAGGTCCCAGGTTCAAACCTCCCTGCTGCCGCAGGGTCCTGGGACGAGCTTCTGCCCCCCTCAGCCGCGTGAGCGGATGCATGACGCCGGCCAGCGTGGGAGGAGAGCCAGTTTCCCTTCCTCGCTATGTGAACAACGTGCGTTGCGCTGTAAGGCGAGTTGATGGACCACGTAGTAACCGTTTCTCTGACGTTCGAAAGCTTTTGTATACAAACCACTGTCGCTCTGGGGTCCCCCTCGGCCCTGGTGGTTGAAGCGCCTGTAGACGGGCTCTTGACCAGATGAAATTAGGCTCCATGCAAATGTTGAAGTGCCGTCACAGCACCGTGGCGCGTCCCCCGGGAATCACCCAAGTGCTCTCATTGCTAATGCCGCACGGATTCAGCACTGACAGCACAGGGCTGGCCGAGCCTCAACCTGCTTAATGGGCAAAATTCTGCTCCCTGTCATCATATCAAAGTCAGGACTCGGCACACGTGGTGCCAAGTGGCGAACCCGCAGTCAGCAAAGAGCAAACCGTCAACAGCGACGAACCCTCAATTTGGACACGACAAGAACGAATGTTCGAACTGCTGAACTAAAAGCTGAAGATGCGGTTTGTTGTCTCCATGGCAACATAACTCCCCGTTTCCCAGATGCGGGCGGGTCAGCGGTGTGGAGGAAGGAGCTCTGCTTTCTGGGAGAAGAAATCACAGCGATGCTGAAGTGAAATGAACCGAAATGTCGTTTGGTCCGTTTGCAGGGTTAGGATCGTCATCGACAGCAACGTAAAACTTGCGCTGCCTGGTTATTTTTAATTCATTATCAACGAATGATTAATTAGTATGGCAGGAGCTGAGATTCAGACCCAAGGTCCTTCGGTGTTTGCTGATGGATTTAAACTATTAAACAGCGAGAGCCAGGTTTACATTTTTCACGCTCTTAACTTAATCCGTTTTCTATCGTTTCGTTTGTAGAGAACCAGAAGGGCCAAAATGAACAGGAGTATGCGATCCATTAGTTCAACTCATTTTCACAGTGTCTACAGGTCACGTCTGGTGCTCGTGAGTCGTGTGAGTTCTTGGGCGCCTTGTGAGCAGCCAAACCAGTAGAGTAAAGATTAGCGTGCCGTGTAGACGGGTAAACCACTGCCAGTAGCGTAACCCCGCAAGCCAGTGAAGCCGAATGAATGAAGGTGCGGTAAAACTGCAGCTGCTGTACGTGGGAGACTCTTCAGAAATTGGCAGCAAATAAACCGAGTGGCCGCTTTTTATTCATCGCAACCCAGCAAAAGGGGCTTTGGAACCACGAGCAGGTGTCCGTCTCAGCTGTGTACAGGTGTATTAATATTATTAGCGTTTTAGACAAATAACGATGTGCTTGGGCCCGTGGATCCGGACTGAACTGTTTCAGACGGAGCTCCTCGGTCAGGAGGCGAGCGGCTGCCTTCCTCGCTCTCTCGCCACGATCCCAGGTGCAGAATCCTTAATGACTCAGCCGCCTGTTTTTTCCAAAACGTTTGGAGAAGGTGAAAGCAAACAGTTCCAGGAGAACGGTGGGAGCTGGACACCCGTGACAGCCGGACACGCTCCAGGGGTGCGCATTTGTCAGGAGTTTATGTAAATGTCACCCCTCCCCCCGGCTGCCTGTTAAAGCAGCTTCGATGCTGGCAGCACCATCTGCTCACCTGCAGACTATGCTTTGCCAAGGTAAACTGTCACAGTGCCTCTTGCCCTGTGCGGCGGCACCCCCCGCGGGTGGTCCGCACCTGTCCCCCGACTTGTCTTCCCAAGAGAGGGCCGGCAGGGGTGCCCTTGACCAAGTCACCTAAGTAAACTTCCAGCTGGATGAATGGGCAGAAACTTCTCAGCAATTCAAGCTAGAAACTCCCAGATAAACAAATAAAATGCTGACATGAAGGAACAAACAGCAGTTGGATGAGCACTTTGGGTTTTATATATTTGGGGTGTAGTGTCTGGAGCGCCGGCCCCCAAACTCACCCCCTAATGTGTCACAGGTATGGGAACCTAAGCACACCTTTGGTCGGCCGTGTCTTGTTAGAATGTGATGTGATATAATAAAATATACAGCTTATTCCTGCCTGAAATAACTAACTGGGCGGTGGCGCTGGGGGGGGGGGTCCAGTCATATGGCTGACCACTTGTTCTAGACATTTTTGGCTTGCAAAATATCAAACCCGTGTTGCCAGATGCCCCCCCCCCCCCCCCCCCCCCCCCCACCNATACGGGCGTCCCGTGACGTCCAGCAACGTCCAGTTTGCCCTGTTCCCCCCCCCCCCCCCCCGCCAGGGAGAAACCTGGCCAGTGATCTTCACGAGGAGCAGGAGGCGACTGTGATGAATCCTTTAAGTTCTGCAGTCCCCCCAAAAATCTTATACATTCGGTGTTTTTTTCCCCAGTTTGTATGAATTGTGAGTTTTTTTTCTCGGAAACGTGGGCTTCGCATCTTGCTGCTTCTTATCGATCCCGGAGATACATTGAAAAAGTAGCGCTGTGATGCTTAGGGCTGTCTGGTTATTCCAGTATCCGGGCTTCTGAGGTGTAGTCACGCATGGATGAGCTGTCGTCTGATACACACGGCGAAACGAAACGCAACAAAAAGGCGGCGCTCTCTCTGTTTCCCACCCCCCCAGAGCCATTTTCGATAAAGACAAAAGGTCGCTAAACAGTGTCGCCCGGCGACTGCGGGCTGTTCCCAGATCCCTTCGCCGAGGGTGCAACTGCGGCGCTTTACAGCGTCTGCTCGGCCCCCCGGGAGCGACGGAGCCCCCTCGCCGGGGCAGCCGGGCCCCCTCGGATCGGCCTCTCAGCGATAACGAGAGTTTCCATATGGCCGACGCATTTTAATATCCGCCGTTTCCCAGGAGCTTTGCTATAATCACCGTTTTAGGACGGACTCGGGGAATCGTTTTCCATTTTAACCCGATGAGAGCTGCGGAGCTCGGAGCAACGTTTTCCAGGGCTATTGGTGCGATATTAAAAAAAAAAGTGACGGGCTCCTGGGGTCACGGTTATTTACACTGAACGGCTAAGAAATACACAAGTCGAGCAGCACAGGCTAATAAAAAATGCATTAGACGACGCGGGTTCCTTTTTGGTTTTGGTTTCCTTTCATTTTTCCCGGTTAACGACATAAATATGGAAATGCAGATTTTTTCTGGTTGTAGCTGCAGGCTAAAGCGAGGGGGGGGGGTTAAATTTTGCTTTGAGATAGTGAAGTACGACAACAGGCCGGTCGTGTTTGATTTTGCCCAGCGCTTGCGTCGCTTCTCCGTGGTGATTCTTCTCGACGTGCAGCAGTGTTTTCTGCTCAGATCACGTGTGAGAGAATTTCGGCAGCTTTGCACGCCGCCTTCAGCAGGCTCGCATGCTTGTTACTCCTTGCTGTAGACGACCACAGGCGAGGAGTTCCTCAAAGTGGCTCCTCTCCCCTCGTTTCCTCATAAGTCCCTCAGCTCGAGCCCCCGGACCTTCAGGACCACCGCGCGTCACGACCTGACGTTGTTCTAACGCTTCGCCGATCTTTCTCCCCCTGCTATCAAACGCTGGCAGGTGTGTTCCGGTGTTGTCTGTGGAAGTGGATATATACACAGGGTTGTCGGTTTATTAGGCACACCTCCCCCACCTTCGTGCAGATCGTACTTTTCGACAAGCCACGGGATGTGGGGTGTAGACCGCTGTTTGGAACCCGAACGGGCCACAACAGTGAAAGATGACGTCGGGGGCTGGTGTTGTCAGAGAAGAGCAAGAAAGCCTGTGTTCAGTGGGACCTGGAGGAACTGGATCCCTTCGCGATCGTGGTGATGGAAGGATCAGAATTTGACACATCTAACATGAGTCTGTACCACCGTCCTGCTTCGTGTCGACAGAACAGGCCAGTGGTGGCAGTGTGATGGCGTCAGGAGTGTTTTCCCGGCTCACGTTTTAATAATGTGTGACCGGCTTGGCGTTTCTGAACACCCGCCCCCCTGTGGCCGCATTTCCAGCTTGACACAGCACCACGCCACTTGCGCCTACCGTCGCCGATTGGTTCCGGAAGCACGACGGCGGGCTTTTGTCGCGTCGGTGGCCCGCGGTCTCTCCAGCATCTTTGGAATGAGGTGGAAATCGGTGCTGTTCCACGTTTACGTGTCAGAGTGAAGCTTCTTCTAAATGAACAGGAAGCCCAGCAGTGAATCCCTTCAGCCCGTTTAGTTGTTAAAATCAAAACACAAGACAAGTGTCGTAGCGCAGCAGCCCCTTCCCACCTGACAAGGTAGGAGACGCGTTCGATTCACACCTTGGGTGCCACCCAGTGGCCGAGCGGGGGAATGTTAAGCAGAAAAGCCAGACGTTCAGGAAAGGTTGAGGCGAGTGGTGAATGAACCGGTTTCCAAGTCGCCCCGTTTCATGACTGTCATCCAGGGAGACTGATGGAAAACTGTTTCGCCTAAATGTGGCCAGTTTAGCAAAAGGAGACATTTTGCCCACAGGTCAGCCGCGTTGATAACTGGGTCTAACGCGCCGGCCTGGTGGTTCCAAACCAAATTCGGGCAAATGGAGAGCGTCCGCCATGGCGCTCGAGTTCTTGGCTGTTTCAGATCAAAGGTCACCGCTGAATAAATATTTACTTAATGCCGCCTGACTATGACGGCGACTGCAGCCGTCATCAAGGACATGGTCCGTCCACGTGTCCTGTAAGCACGCAGCTGTTTGTCAACGTGTTTAGCGGTATGGGGGGTCGGCGGGGCGATAAAGGCGGGGGGAGGGCGGGGGCGGTGGGACTCCCTGTTGCCTTGACAACAATGGGAACTGTCGGTACCTCCAGCTAATGGTGACAAATGGTGCTTATTACATTGGCGCTAATTTCCTTCGGTTTCCCTCAGATGAAGATGGTTAGGCTGCACTGATCAGATTGTGTCCACATAATTGCTGACAGCAGACCCCATTAAAGGGGAGTGCCCCCCTCTGCGGGTGCCGGCAGTCGCGGGACATCACAGATCTTGGGCGTGTAGTCCTGCGGGGGTGTGGCTGTCGTATCTAAAGCTGCCGGGGGGGGGGTCTCCCTCATCCACCTTAAAAGCACATGTAATGAACGCAATGATGGGGCCTAATGAGTCGAGAGAAACATTTGCCCATTCTTGCACGCCCACTCGCCCAAATGAAGCACTCGTGGAGGCTTTGCAGCCAGCGCTTCCCGCTGACGCGACGGAGCGAAGGAGACATGTGGTGCGGATGCCGAATCTGCGTCTGCCTCAGAGGAAGAGAAGTCCATTTCAGCAGAGCGACGTACAGCCCGTGTGAAAACCGTAATGTGCTACAGCACGGGTCGCTAGTTACCTAAACGGTGTTTCCCACATGGGCAGCAGGTGGTGTGGAGATCGAGGGCTGGAACCTGACACCCAAAACGTACCGGTGATCTTCTGCGCTCCATAAACGGCTCAATCGCTGAGTAGCTCTAGCTGAGATTTAAACAGCTCTTAACCAGCAAATAAAACCAATTTCTGAATCATTCACCTTTTTATCAACTTTTGCCTTAGTTGTTGACGTCAGTCGTGTTTGTAAGTTGGGGAGCTGGCATGTCCACCTTGTTTTTAGGTGGCGAGAGAAATCACCTTAAGATCTTAAGGTTTGAAACCTGGGTCCTGCTGTAGTCGCTGGATTTGCTCCGGTAAATAGCACCTAGCTGCATAAGCGGGCGAATCATTTTACGTAGCCTTGGGCGTCTCTTTGGAGAAAAGTGTCACGTAAATAAGCGAATGTAAATGAACTGAAAGGCTGAGATTTAATGCGGCTGCCCTCAGTGTAATTCCCCGTGTCTCTCGTACCGGCGACAGCGTTTACACACGTTTACTGTTGCATTGGCGCCCAGTATGACGTGTCCTGTCATGTGAAACCTTGGTTTTCCTGCAGTATTTCTACATTTTTATCTTAATACATTATTTCATTTCATATAATGCAATTTAGCTGATCTCTGTCCCAGCCGTGGTGGAAAGGAGCCTCGCGGTTCTTTCCTAGTCTTCCCTAAGACTGATCATCACCCAGAAACACGTCTACCTTCCAAAAACAGCATGGTGAGACGCCCTGCAACGAGGCGAATTCGTATGTCGCACGGTTGCTTGTCGGTTCTGGTCCTCCTGCTCCCTTTCCCAACAGCGGCGTCTTCTCCCGACGGCCGTGAATCTACAGAATTTGCTCAAGACGGCGCCCATTTGGGTAAACGGTTCCGCTAGCGTCACTAGTATGATTGCGGCTGGCGGTGCCACAGTTTTCCCACAATGCCCTGCACCGCGTGTTTGTTGTTGTCCCGGCTCCTGAGCCGCCCTTCATCACCCTGGCGGCAGCACGGTCTGAGGTCAGTGCTCTGTTGTCATTGTACTTGGACGTATTTGCTACGTTCCCCGGTTGTGTGCAATAACCACATTGTGTCCCTCAGGTGTGAATAAACACGGTTACTTTATGAAACTGGTTTGGATAACGCTGGGAAACTTTGCCTCACATGACAGCGGTACATGCTAGTGAACTAGCTAGCACGATAGCTCTGGATAACAGACGGCTTGAGCGAGCGTTCGGACGCCGGGCTTCCGATCGCCTTAGGGGAATTTTTCGCTTCAGGTAAAGCGAAGAAACCGCGAAGGTTTAGATGGCGCCGCTTCAGACAGCATTCGCTTAACGGCCGCTTTTCCTCAGTTTGCCCCCTGTTTTACACCATACAGATATTCTAACTTGACGCAAGGTTCCGACACGATGAACGTGTATCGGCGTGCGACATGGGTGAACTGCAGAAGTGCGGAGTACCCCGGATAAGGATGGGTGAGGTGCTACGAATGTCGCTATTCTAGCTCATGGAGCCGGACAGCCGGGCCGCCTCGTTCCACAGGTGCGTCCATTTTCCCGCAGGTGTGCCAAGGAGGATCACCTCCCTGATGCCGACACACACGCGCGCACACACACACACACACACACACACACACACACGCTCGCCCCTCACTGATCCCGGTCTTCTTCACCGCTCGCCTTTGTGATGGTATCAGATGGCGCCAGGCTGTAGTATGTATCGGTTTTGGATTTAGACAACGTTCAGGCCGACCCATTTGGCTGTGGTCAGTGGATCAGCATTCGGTTGACCGGCTGCTCATATTCACTGCACCCCTACGCTCACACACACGCTCCTCCTTCGTCACCTTTGTCGCTCTTCGCAGGCCTCACCCGGCCCTCCTGCTGACTGAACTGTCGTTCAGTGTAGACCACCTTGCTGCTTTCAGGGGTCGATGATTGTAAAACTGCTTATTTGACGTTTCGAGTCGCAGAATCAGATGAATTGCAACACTTAGATCATCCTGTGTCGTGGAAAACACTACTTACCTTTACCTGTCAATAATAAATAATAAATCACCGAATGCTTCAGGTGTGCCTAAGGTGAGCACTTTTTCTTATGGTGCTCCACACCATCTTTGAAAGTTCTCCGTCCTGGAGTACAGAACTCAGTGCTACAATCTCGTGCCGAAATCACAGCTTTTCATATAAAACCTGTGGTTAAAGACCCTCTGCCCACCTGTCACGCCTGGTGTTATCCTGTTACTGGCATAAAAAGGGGGAAATGTCAGTCACCCGATAACTGGACATTTCCATAATATTTGAAATAAGACAAAGTGGCCCGCAGTGAACGTGCGCTAGATGTGGAGAGAGCGCTGACATTTACATTCATTTTTTACCTGCTTTCTCTAGCGTCACTCATACACTGATTTACACATTTTAACAGGGGGTCATTTTTACTGTGCCTGTTTGCCAGAGGCTCTTATGGAAGGAGGTTTGACTGAGGTTCTCGAGGGGCAAAATGATGCCGCTAACCACTACACCACGTGCTGCTGCACTGAGGAAAGAGGAGAAGTGATGTGCAGAACAGAGGCTGTTTCACGACCAAACCGGTCTTCTGAAAGGGGCTGGAGAATAAACCCCTCCCTCAGAGTGGGTGGGCAATAAAGGCACGTGATGCTTCCCTCTCCCTCCATCCCTCTCCCTCCTTCCCTCTCCCTCTCCCTCTCTCTCTCTTTCCTTCCCTCTCTCTCTCTCTCTCTCTCTCTCTCCCTCTTTCTCTTTCTCTTCCTCCTTCCCTCTCTCTCTCCATCCCCCAACTCTCCCCTACTCTCTCTCTCCCTCTCTCTCTCTCTTCCTCTCCATTCCTCCCCCCTTCCCTCTCCCCCCTCCCTCTCTCGCTCCCCCTTCCCTCTCTCTCCCTCTTTCTCTCTCTCTCCCTCCCTCTCCCCCCCTCCCTCTCTCTCTCCCCCATCTCTCCCTCCCTCTCTCTCTCTATCTCTCCCCCTTCCCTCTCTCTCTCTCTCTCTCTCTCTCTCTCTCTCTCTCTCTCCCCTACTCTCTCTCTCCCTCTGCCCCCCTGCCCCCGTCTGCCTTTGTCACGGTGACAAGCTGTCTGTTTTAATGAAAGCGTGACTCATTCGTGAGCTGTATGGGGGGTGGGGGTGGTGGTAAATGTGCGCTTTGAATATCTTTTGAGCTTCAGGCAGGGGGTGGGTGGGGATGATGGGTGTGCAGGTAAAGTTCAAGGTAAGCGAGGAGTAGCAGACAGCTCGAGTGAACCGTACAAAAAGCAGAAATTATCCCTCCCCCTTCATTCCAGCTACACGTCCTGCTCTGGGCACACGTGTTTTAGCGTGTTTAAGCGCACGTGTGTGTGTGTGTGTGTGTGTGTGTGTGTGTGTGTGTGTGGCTTCCTTTCCTTTTTTACAGTCTCTTTCTAGACTTAAACCCAGGTATTCTGTGGAACACAAGGCAATGACTTGGCAGCTTTGAGACAAGAGGCATAGAGCTTTTCTGGCTCCCAGACAGACATGTGTTTTGTTTTTGTGGAAATGGACTGAGTCCTGTAGACCTAAACAGTATACACACAAGTACCTCATACAGTTCAGTTTTTTATTTTTTTTATTTTTACTTCCACACTCAGCACATGTGTAAGTACACACTCCACTCAGATTCATACAGCCCCACAAAAACACACACACACACAACACAATACACCAAGACAGACAGACAGACCTGCATGTACACATCTGGGAGCACACACACACACACACTCTCTCCAGCCCTCCCACCACTTGCTGCCTGTCACGCACAGCTGTATTTAGCCCACAAGCTGAAAATCCTCCAGGATATCAAATCCTCAGACTGCTGCCTCTAACTAGGTCAGCGCTTATAGGGTCCGTGTCTTCACACACACCTCGCTCCCCTCTCCCCTCCATCTCCTCTGTCTTGGTAACCACTCTATTTAAGTCTAGGCATCTCACGTAAAGGGGGGGGGGGGGGTGAGCTGTGATCAGATGCTGTGCTCTTTTTGCCCCTCAAACACACTCCCACAGTCTCCCCTTGAAGCGCATGTAAAAACACTCCCACGCATACAAACACACACACAAACCCACCCGCTCTCACACACGGTGATCCCGATTTTTCCCGCTCGCTTCACATGTCCATTTAGTGGCTTCAGCTGTCAGTAAACGTGTGGCTTTTGGTGGTGTTCTTGTGAATGTGCGGAACTGATTTTCCGTGCAGAGGACACACTCGGCAGAGGAAAGCATGTTTATGCATTTGAAATGTATCGGGATGTGCTTACTGAGTTGGCCCCTTCACGGCACCCTTCATCCCAGCTTGTGCATGAACTCAGTGAACCTGCTGGGATTAGATTAGCTGTTGATGGCCACACAGGTTCCATCTGGCCTGTAGTGTGATGTCTCTTAGGGCTCCTTCAAAGGAGAGCGCGATTAATAATCCATTTCAGCCAATTCACACAAATAAACACCCTTTATTGATTTTGGCCCCCCTTTTCTGCCGGATGCTCATGGGCCTGGACCCCGACACCGTACTTAAAAAAGTATCGGGGGTAAATGTTTAAAAAGTTGGGAATGAAGCAGAATCCAGCTGCTCGGATGGTGGACAGGCTGTTTGGCATGTATGACACCGGGCTGTGATTTCCCCAGGACCTGGAATGGCTCGGGGGGGGAGGTGCCCCCGGCAGGGTGTTGTTTATTAGCACCAAAAGACAATCCAAACGGGAAACCTCAGCTGTCTCCAACGTGTTCCCCCAGTGATGCACGGCTTTACTACCCTAAATGCAGAGTTTTTAATGTTTTCAATCTCTGTTAAGCTGTTAAAAGTAGAAAAACTGCTAGTTCAGCTGTACGTTATGAATTTAGTAAACATGGTGGTAAATAAAATTGAATGAGACAGGTCATTGAACCTGCCTGGAATACGTGGGGGGGGGTAGGATGTGTAGTTTTAATGATATTATCCTTCACTTGTGTGTTTTCAATATTGTGATGCATTTTAATATCCGTTTGAAGGAACCAACGTGATATAAACACGTCTCATTCAGTGCCTGTTACTGTACTTTCAGCATTTTCTTTCCCGTAGCCCCTTAACAAAGTGACTTGGTCGATACCGTATTGCGAGTGGTTAAGATACTCAAGTGAACAGAACTTTTTTATCACTTTGTTCCCCTTTTTTGTATGTCACTGCAGCCTTAGATTTTGGAAAACCCTCGTAAGGCAAGGTGTGATTTTCAGCTCTTCTGACAGGTTTACCAGAAGCAGAGTGCAGCCACTGTGCGATGGTGGAATATTCCCTGCCTCACGGTCCTCCCGTTGTTCAAGCAAGAAACCTCATCCAAGGTGACTGGCGAAGGGGCAACAGGACGGCAGTCTGCCGATCGCAGTGATGACGTTTTGGTTCTGTCTGCTTTTCTGCTCCAGGTTCTCGATTTCTCGTTACATCCACGGGAGCCTTGTATATTTTGGATGTTCAGAATGAGGACGGGTTGTACAACTACCGCTGCATCACGCGTCACCGCTACACCGGAGAGACGAGGCAGAGCAACAGTGCCCGTCTTTTCGTGTCAGGTAGGGCGGCCGTCGCACTCCACTTGTTCTGATCTTCTCCGGCAGCAGTTGTGACGTTTCCCGCTCGTCTGTTTCCGACCAAAGACCCCACAAACTCAGAGCCGGTGATCCTGGACGGCTTCTCCCGGCGGGAGGTCATGGCGTCGCAGCGCGTCGAGCTGCCCTGCAAGGCATCGGGCCACCCGGCCCCCAAGTACCGCTGGCTGAAGGACGGGAGGCCCCTGGAGCCCGATAGCCGCTTCCGGCAGGGCGTCACCGGTCTTCTCATTGACACCACGCGACCCGGTGACACGGGCAGCTACGTGTGCGAAGTCTGGAACAGCTACGGCAACGCCGAGGTCGTGGGCCGCCTCTCGGTCAAACGTGAGTTGCTACATTGCGCGGGTCTGGGATCCGGAATTCGGCCGATTTCTGCTCGGACGAAGCGCTTTGTGTCAGAACTCTTTTGTTTCCTTCATTAAAGTGGATCTGTGTAGGACTGGACCTCACATGACAACATCATAGCGCTAAACCGTTGACAAACTAGCAGCTGTAAAAGAATCTTTAACTAACCTCTCAATTACGTATGATTTAAGGTAGAAGAAAAAAACAAGCAGAAAACGTAAAGAAATATGAAATAAAAATAAAACATACTGCTTGCATTCCAAATGATTGTATAAACTCTGACGGACGTACAACGGCGAGGCCCTGTGTGCACTGGACAAGGTCAGGAAGACACAGTCATATATATTTAATTTTCCAGGAAAAAACTGTACAGTTAAACTGTACAGAAAAGCATAAACATGAAGAGTTGAAGGTATTTTACAGAATTTTCATGAAAAGAAAAACAGGGAAGGGGAAGACGAACCTAAAAAATCGTTTTAGTTCATTGTCAGGAGCCATTTTCTTCCACAAAACTGGCAACATATGGGAAGCTTCAGTACTGACAGATTTTCTAAAGGTAAGAAACAGTAGTTGGTTAATCAGTGACTGAAATTATTAAAGTGTTAAAAGTGACTTAATTTAAATATTTCAGGTGTTCTCAAGCATACACCTGTCAATTCATAAAGTCAGTTTTGACAGAAATGTATGAGAATTGTGCTCTTTTCACCGACATCCGTCTCATTAACATCGCTGGTCATTTTTGCCCTTGTTCGTAGGACACTGGGTGAAATGAAACGCGCTTTGCTCACAGGTTTTCTTGCGGAAGAGCGGCCGAGCCACGTCTCCATTGTCTTGTGCTCCCGCAGAGCCCCTGAAGGTGGTGGTGAGCCCCCGCAAGGTGAAGGGCAGTGTTGGCAGCCAGGTGACCCTGTCCTGCAGCGTTAGCGGCTCCGACGAGTACAACCTGTCCTGGTACCGCAACGCCGAAGTCGTGCAGCCCGGCGGCAGCGTGCGATTCGCCGGCAACAATCACGAGACCCTGGTGGTGGAGGGCATGGCCAAAAGCGATGCGGGTGCCTACCAGTGCTTTGCCAGGAATGGCAAGATGTCGGCCCAAGACATGGTGCATGTCGTTTTGGAAGGTGAGAGCAAAGTCGATGGCTGTGTGGAAACGAGCTGAACGAGCTGAGGTGACGTCGGTTTTGCAGCGTTTTTGCAGACGGACCCCCGTAACCCGCCTTTGCCCCATGCCTTGCAGACGGCACCCCAAAGATCCTGTCCTCCTTCAGCGAAAAAGTGGTGAGCCGCAACGAGAGCGTCTCCCTGGCCTGCCAGGTGAAGGGGACGCCGCTGCCCACCGTCACCTGGACCCTGGACGACGAGCCGGTGGTCCGGGATGGGGGGCACCGGGTGGGCCACGTGGTCACGGCCGAGGGTTACGTGCTGAGCCACTTGAACATCACGCAAGCCCAGGTGCGCGACGGCGGTGTCTACCGCTGCACCTGCAACAACTCGGCAGGGGTGGTCTCCTACCAGGCTCGAATAAACGTAAGAGGTGCTTGTCAGATCAGCTCTTCCAAAACACACACACACACATCAGCCTTTCTGCTCGCACACGTTCATGCATGACCTTTCGGAACACGGCTAGCTGACCTACGGGGGCTTTCAGGGGGCCGCCACGGTCATTTGTGCTGCGTTACTTTTCTTTTCCGGATCCTCCTCCGTTTCTGGGGACTGACACGTCTGTTTCTGCCGGCTTTCCTTTCTGACTGTTCCTCGGTGTGCACGTCCCGCTCTTCATCTCACCTCGTGCAGCTCCGACCAGCGTCACAGCGCTGCCAGAAGTGTTTTCTGCTCCGAACGTGCCGCTGGGAAGTACCCGCTTAACTGTGTTTGAACACGACCACCTTCATCTTACAACCAGGGCACCTGGGCTACCCATAATGGATGGACGGCTGTTTTTTATTTCCTAACATTTCAGCTTGTGAAATGTTACCGTTATTTACCCTGCTGCTCAGTAGATTGTGGTAAAGAGCACTGGGACGTGTAGGACCACTTTAGTTCAACTTGCTCATCGGGGGAACACTGCATGGAACAGAAGTTGCAGACAATGAATTGTTATTTTTGTTAATTTTATTATTAGCTGTAATTTTATCGTTGCATAAAGTTGCGGTAAAAATACAGTGGTAGAATTTTTCGATGCATTTTTTATTGATAAATCCAAGGCTGACTGAACAAAACCGCAGAGAAAAATGGAGGGGCTGAGTTTGGAATTAAGAACAAAACTAATAAATAGACTTTTGGTCCCAGCGATACTCATAAGGTGAAGAACCAGGGAAATTTGTAACCAAAAACACACACGTCACCTTCGACTGGACAAAAAAACATCACTTGGGGTGAGAAGCACCTGTGGGCCAAATTTCAAGTTTGAAAAGCAAAGCTGTGTGAATATTCCAAGCAAAATGTCTGCAGTAAGAAGAAAATGTTTCAACACCATCTGCATTTATAGTTGTTTTTAAATGTATATTTTTGTTTTTTATTTACACAATATTCAGCCCTTTTAAATTGTTTTCAGTGGATAGGTTTTTTTTTTTAATTTTCACCGAAAACAATTTATTTGAAGTGCTGAAAATGAGGTGGATTTGGCTGCAGACTTTTGTTTGCTTTGTCTCTGCGAAGGGTCTAATAAAACTCTTCTTTTGCAGTTCTGTATCTCTGCGGAGTCTGTGTGTCTGAAATGTATAACCTTTTGTATTTTTTTAACTCATCATGTAAATAATTCACAACAAAAAAGTAAATATAACTGACCAAAAAGTGAAAGGTAGCAGAAAAAATCCTGACTAAGGCAGGTGCTAAGTGGCTGGCTGTGGTTGTGAGATTCCCTGGAAAACGTGTACAAGGCCGCTGTGCACAGAGTCCTGAGCTGCCACAGTAAAAATGCCAGCTGTGAAAATGCTTAAATCCCTTAATGTTCTACGCCGCTGTGGAAAAAAGCGTCAGTTAAGTAAAAAAGGGAAAACCGCACGGGATTAAATATGTAAACCGAATTGACGTTGGCACCCCCGAAACACCGTTTGCTTTTGACCCGGACTGATCTGGACCATTGGTGATTTGCCGCAGAAATCTTTAACATGAACGGAATCCCATAAAAATCGCTTCAAAACGTGTTCTCCTCTGTGTCGCAATTCACAGGGCCCGCCAGCATCCGGCCCATGAAGAACCTGACCGCCATCGCCGGCAGGGACACGTACATCCACTGCCGGGTCATCGGCTACCCGTACTACTCCATCAAGTGGTACAAGAACTCGAACCTGCTGCCGTTCAACCACCGGCAGCGCGCCTTTGAGAACAACGGCACGCTGAAGCTGTCCGACGTCCAGAAGGACGTGGATGAGGGCGAGTACACGTGCAGCGTGTTGGTGCAGCCGCAGCTCTCCACCAGCCAGAGTGTGTATGTCAGGGTCAAAGGTGAGTAACGCCCCCCTCGCCGAGTGTCGGCCTCAGCTGGAGAGGAGCGGACAGTGGCTTAAATTTTCTCAAAATGGCAGCGGACAGGTGTGTGTGAGACACACACACACACACACACACACACACACAGTGCAGTCCCTCCTCCACGAACAGGCCTGTTAATTGGTTCTGCTGATGCTCATCCAGCTGTAGCAGCTTGGTTAGTCCCACGAGTCCCGTATCCTCGCTCTGCTGGGAATTAATCGTGTGCCGGAGGGTCTGCTTTCAAATTGTTTTTTAATCAGCTGATTCTCAGAAGCAGCCGATTGTCACAGTGATATGATTTGGGGGGAGTGCGGACAGAAGACGCGCTCGGTTAAGGTCTGCTGCGTCTCCTTCACCTCAGTCTCCCTTGCACTAGCTCAACCCTTCCGCTGTGCACCGTGCACACATTTTTACACAGTCGCTTCGTAAATCGATTCTCATTACCACGCCGCTCTTGCGTATAAACATTTGTTATAAAATTAACGGCTGTAAAATTACACGGCGTGTTATTTTGGCCCGGAAAACGTGTTTGATTCAGGGCGCGATATAAACCGTTTCCTTAAATGATGTTCTTGAGGAGCTGTGATTACTGTGTTGGTTGGCTTACTTTACATGTTTGAGTAATAATGTACCTGCCCCCCACCGACCCCAGTGCCCCCATTCATCCAGCCCTTCGAGTTTCCACGCTTCTCCATTGGCCAGCGCGTCTTCATCCCCTGCGTGGTGGTGTCTGGAGACCTGCCCATCTTCATCACCTGGCAGAAGGACGGGCAGCCCATCCCGGCGAGTCTGGGCGTCACCATCGACAACATAGACTTCACCAGCTCCCTGCGCATTTCCAACCTGTCGCTCATGCACAACGGCAACTACACGTGTATCGCCCGCAACGAGGCTGCCGCCGCCGAGCACCAGAGCCAGCTCATCGTCAGGGGTGAGGGCTGCTGCTTCGGTTGCTTAGACACGTTAAGGGCACTCCGTACATACTCCGGCTTCTCGTGCCGGGCTTTCTTCGGTCGACAAGCTACGGTTCCTGTTTGTACCAGGATGAACGTGACCGATGTGTTTGTAACCGGGCGACAGCTGGCAGCGAAGAGCATCTTGAGGCGTAGGGCCACCTTCGGTCGACTCAGGTTCACAGTGTTCGCAGCTCGTCGCTGGTGTTCTGGAGTGTCGGTGATCAATGACAAGAATAGGAATGTTGCAGCTGCGTGCCGGATAAGCCAGTTGAACCGTTTTAGCGGAACAGAGTTCGTGGAGACGTCGTCATTAATCTTAACATAAGAAATCCTACAAATATGTCTTGTTTATTTTACTAAAATCTGCAATTCTAACAGAGCCTGGCCGGTTCAGTAACAGAGGGACACGTGTATTATTTCACTGTGGATTGAGACTTGCTGGTAAAAATGACATTGGAGGTGCGCTAAACACCCTTTAACCTGCACACTGCAGCAAGCGCCGTCTGTACGAGCAGATCTGAGCAGGAACCGCTGCAGTCTCCAGGAGAAATGTGTGTGCTTGTTTAGCCTCGCTGGGTTTGCTCACAGCTCCTGTCCCCCCCCCCCACTCTCTCAGTCCCGCCCCGGTTTGTGGTGCAGCCCCGGGACCAAGACGGCATCTATGGCAAATCTGTGATCCTGAACTGCTCGGCTGAGGGATACCCGGTGCCCACCATCGTGTGGGAGCATTCCAAAGGTGAGGGGGGGGGGGTTTCTTCAGCCAGTGTGATGTAAGATTGACTGTGGCACTGACCTCACGCAGAAGAAAAACTGGACAAGAAAGTAAGAGAGCAGGTGACTGAGCCTTGGCGGCGTCAGCGGGCAATAACGTGGACTGACTGCAGTACAGAAGCCGCACGTGTCGATTAATCATGTCTGACATCTGACAGCCCCAGTGTGACAGCAGTCAAACCCCCCCCCCCCCCCCCCCCCCCCCCCCCCCCCCCCCCCCCCCCCCCCCCCCCCCCCCCCCCCCCCNAACCCCCCCCCCCCCCCCCCGTTTGCCGGTTGCCATGGCGTTCCTCCCGCTGCTGTATTCCTGGGAGAGAAAGGTTAAGTGGTATTAGCTGCACAACTCTGGTCTCTGTTTCCAAGGTCCTGCTATCCACCATTTCCACTCGGTCTCTTTCCCCCCACACTCCAGTAATGTAGTTGTGAAGGATAAGAAACTGGAGTTTCTTACTTATCTTTATTTTTTAATCTGGCATTTAACTTACAAAGTTAAGCTGCTTATAAAGATTTGCCTGTTTATACACCCGGACAACTCGCACGGGGGCGATTCGGGGTAAGTTCCAGCAGAAAGTGGGATTCAAAACATGGTCCAAACGTGGGGTTCAAACCACCACACCACTCGCTGCACCCAGATACACACACCAACCCGCACCCTCTTTCTAGTCCCGCATCCTGTTCTTGTGTGAAAAAATATGGGAAATATGGGCTCCGGCCCCCTTGGTAGCCTGTTCCTGGCTCACCCCGGGCTCCCCGGGGGCTGTACATGTGCATCTTGTGCACCAGAATCGTGTTGGACGGAGGGGGCGACTCACCGGGCCAAGCTGTCAGGTTGAGTCCCGTGTGTCACGTGCCAACGGCCGCACGTCACACCCACGCTGCATGCTTGTGACATGTGACACGATGAGGATCCCACCGATGGCCCACTGACACAGTGGCCTAGATTAGACTCGACATCCTCCCGCGACGGTCGCACGGTTTGCAGGGAAAACAGAAAAGTGTGTTTACAGAATAGAAAAATAAATAAACGCGCATTTGTTTAGCTCACGCTTTCCTCCAGAGCGACTTGTGGTGTTTAGCTGCAAAAAGCACGTAACTTTTCTTCAAGCAAGACTCCCAACCTCTTCACTTGACAACCATCTTTATTTCTTCATAGTTACCATGGTGCAGAGTAACATTTAAGGTCCATTACCAAAGTCCGTACCAGTAGTGCAGGCGATGCGGTCCGGGAGATGCGAGGCGTCCCTTACTAACACGCTCCCAGTGCGCAGCTCACACCCCAGGTGGACAGACTTCGTGCTGGCAAATCGCGTGCGATTTGAATCCATATCCTAGGCCTGGTTGAGAAAAATGTTAAAAATGGTGCAAGGTTAGAGTTGAGAGCCGAGTGCACATGGACAAAGCAGGGGACGATGGTGGAAGGTGCCAGAAACGCTGCTGCGTTGCACACCTTCCTCGCGTCAATTTGACATGCGTGTATTTACGGATTTTTGCCATTTTTGAAATCGACATCCCCGTGATAAGCGATAAAGAATGAATGACTGAACTAATGAATGAATTTGTGCCCCTTCGGTGTCCCCTGTCTGTTTATTTTGCAGACTGTGCAACTTCATTTAAAGGACGTCCAAAAACCGAAAAAAAAAGGTGACAAAGTTGACAGACAGGAGTGGTGAAAACTAGGAAGTGCGAGAAGGAACATCTGAACCTACTAACCTTAGCGTGACTTGCAGTGTTAGATAATCAAACTGACTTTGTTCGGCTTCAGCGTCAGTTCAGGTTAAGTCCCTTTATCAAGGTACGAGCAGCTGCGGGATTTGATTTGTTATCCTTCGATTGGAAGGATACGGCTCTGAACCCTACGTGCCCCGCTTCTGTGGGTAGCAGTATATGTCGGATCCCAATTCCCCGTGGCGCTCATTTATGTCAGCCACAGGCGTTTTCTCCTCAATTTCCTTTGTGAAGTTGTCAGCTTAAGGGAACCTTGTCTACACGCTGGGTTGGGTGTGAACCCATGTCTTTCTGGCACCCTAGGTGCAGGCGTGCCGCAGTTCCTACCCATCGCCTTGAACTCGGGCTTTCGGATCCAGCTGCTGGTCAACGGCTCGCTGCTCATCAAGCACGTGCTAGAAGAAGACAGTGGCTATTACCTGTGCAAGGTCAGCAACGACGTGGGAGCAGACGTCAGCAAGTCCATGTACCTCAACGTGAAAAGTAAGGGCTGCTGTGCATGCTGGCAACAACACTGACTTCCTCATGCTCACGACGAGCAGCATCGCAGCAGACCGACTTTGGCCAAAGTGCAGTAACACACCACGCTGTAATCCATGAATGGCTGAGAGGTTCTACACATTATGGAGGGAGGGAACTGGACACCACACCACTCTTAAACCCCATGTACAATGAAGCATGTGAGCAGACAGTCCTACAGTTGGAAGATAGGGGATGGTGGGAGGATGCAGAGAGAGGTTCAGGTAGAGATTCCGATCCTGCTTGAGGAGACGCCCGAGTGCCTCGCTCATTCCTTCCGGAAGAGTGGTTACTATATGAACCGTGTCCAGGGATTTACATCCCCCTCATTAAGCCTGAACTCTCAATTTGTGTCTAGGCAGCCATGCAGAAAACCAAGCCACTCCACCATCCTTTTCTTCTCATCCACTGTGTAATGGTGGGTGAGATTATGCAACAGTGGGTGGGGTCGGTGCAGCAGATCTCCAGCCGGCTGCTGTCACCTGTCATGCCTTTAGGGTGACGCTGAACATTAGCATCTGCTTGCTCACCTAGCCGAGTTATACCCGGTGAGGGCAGCTCTCCGTTCAGACCCCACTACCGTAATGTTTAGAAGAAGCTGTGAATCAGATGGTGTCACTTCCTCCTGCTCTGCTGTTCAAAGCAGCTCCAGAGAGAACAAGAAACGACTGCCAGGCTTTTATGTGTCCTACACCTGCAAGTGTAAAAGAAAGATAGCAAGCAGTGCTTTCGAAAGTTTATTCAGGAAATGTTCCCAGAAACATCTTGTTTGTTAAGTGCGTTTGTACCTTCAGTGAGCACCAGCTGGCTTCTTATCTCATGGACACAAATGGGGAAATGTCACTGGACGTCTCTTCGTAATGAATTCTGTTCATAACTCCGGCGTCACTTTTGGCACTAAATCAAACCAACTAAAGGTCAACAATGCAGATATTCTGGAAATGGGTATGAGAGAGAGAGATAAAATAAAAACACACCTTCTGTTTGGGTCCTTCTTGCTGTCATGTGTCACTTTGAAGGTTAGTCAGTGGCTGATTTAGATGTTGACTTGTGTAAACCTACTACAAATGGCCACCTGCTGAGGTAAGAGGACTTTTTTACTGCGGTAACCCTTTTCCCAACCCTCGTGTCCCACCTCCTACAGTCCCAGCCATGATCACATCCTACCCCAACACCACCCTGGCCACACAGGGGCAGAAGAAAGAGATGAGCTGCACTGCACATGGGGAGAAGCCTATCATGGTGCGCTGGGAGAAGGAGGACCGCATCATCAACCCCGAGATGAGCCGTTATGTTGTCAGCGTCAAGGAATCTGCCGATGAGGTGGTCTCTACCCTGCAGGTACTGCGTTCGCTCGGCGGGAATGTACTGCAAAGCTGCCTTGGTGTCCTTACCTTGTTCAAACCAAACAGTCAGACATCAGTAACCCCCCCCCGGTGAGTCGGGATGCCTCGTGCACAAACATTTATGGATTAATTTTCAGTGCAAGACCACTGGCAGCTCCTGAGCTCCTTCTTTTCACGCTGCCCATCAAAGAACACCCCCCATTACCCAATACAAGCACAATAATGAGAAATTGAAGCATCGCTAGTATAAATGTACAAAAAGAATGTAAGTTTTCATGTAAGATGTTATCCTGAAGCGCAAGCAAGACAGATGTTTACATGGAGGATGACAGAGCGGCGACGTTTTACTAGTGAGCTCAGTCCTGGTACATGCAGAAGCCATAGGATCATCTACAGCGTGTTCAGCTTGCCTTTGTTTTTTGTACCTTCTCCACTCTCGAGGAACTTACGACAGCAGTGACACTAGCAACTCCTCTCCGTCACTGGCTGGGCTGCGGCTTCAGCCCATAATCGGTGCACTGGCTGTCTTTTCATGACAAGTAAATACAAAATATAGTCGTTCCCAGCGGTGCATCCATTTCAGCCAATTCAACTTTACAAGGAGATTCTTAATAACCCTACTTGTTTTTATGAGGCGTTTCTTTGCGTTTACAGGAACCCAATTTGGAATTCATGTGCCTCCCTAGAGCTGAGTGACATTTGCATTTATTGATGCTGTTGCAGTGTGAGATTCGGGGCGATGAAGCTCCTGCAGTTTTTTACATTTAAACAGTAGAGCAAGGTGACACACCCATACACACACACACACACACACACACACACACCCGCACACACCCAAACACCCACACACACCCACACACACCCACTACTGATGTTAGTGTAATAAGGCCATTGTGTGTTTCTGAGGAGAAACCATATTTGCGATGTCCTAAAATCGTGTTGTGACTGGGTTCCAGCTCCCCATTTTGAGTACATACTATTTTTTTGTGTCTGTGGACAAGTTTCCTCCAGCTCAGCAATTTCACTTTACTCCTTCTTTACCAGATTTTACCCACTGTGAGGGAGGACTCTGGCTTCTTCTCCTGTCACGCGATCAACTCCTACGGGGAGGACAGAGGCATCATTCAGCTCACAGTCCAGGGTAATGAAGTAACATGACTGATGGTTGTGATTGATCTCCAATTCACCAGTCGGTGTGGCACGTTTCTTTGGTGATGAAGGGGGTGAACGTCTCCCGCCAGACGGTGCGCCAGATGGACACAAGAGAAGCGGTGTTTCTATATACCTGCACTTTGTTTTCTTTGTCCTGGTCTTGTCAGTAACATGTTACCTGCGTCTCTCCCAGAACCACCAGACCCACCTGAAGTGGAGATCCGGGAGGTGCGGGATCGGATAATTGCCCTCCGCTGGACCATGGGTTTCGATGGAAACAGCCCGATAACTGGCTATGACATCGAGTGCAAGAACAAATCAGGTGACGATACTTTGCGTAATAATCATCGGTCCAGCCAACGGTCCCGTTGGTCGGCCTGTGCGACTGTCCTGTACGTCGTTCTTCTCAAAATCGTTTTAACGCCATATTAACCCTATCACGCATAAGTTAAATTGCGAACAGTGGGTCTTGTGTGTTCTCGTCCTCACGGAGACGTGGCTGCACAGTAACTTCCCCGGCTCGGCCATTCATCCACAGAGACCCGTTCTGATCCGACAGCGGAGTCGAACTGGATCTGAGTATCTCGGTGCACAAGTGGTTCGCTCGTTTCTCGTCATTTCGCCGTGGCTGAATTTCGAATGTTTAAGCGCCCGCCCCCACTTTCTGCTGAAGAAATTTAACGTTGTGCTCATTTCTGCCCTGGACTTTCCAGAACTGAACAACAACAGAACAGGTACATGTACAGTAACATGTACAAGGTAACACCCCGCCCTCACCTGGCTTGGTCCGATCACATCTCCTCGCTACCAGTGTGTGGTTGGAAAACCGCTTCTGATGACATTAAAACCGACCACAAAGCAAACAAAGACATGGCCGCAAGGGGTGAGTGAAGTGCAGCTGGAACATGTTCAAAACTGCTGCTCCTCACGGTAACTGTCTGGACTTGGAGGAATACACATCATCTGTCATTGGCCTCATCACCAAGTGCGTGGATCATGTTGTCACCCCCAAGTCTGTCACCGTCCAACCAAATCAGAAGCCTCACCTTAACTCCGAGGTCCACGCACCCTCAAAAGCAGCAAGAGCCAGTCCCACCGGGGGC
This sequence comes from Arapaima gigas, assembly GCA_900497675.1. Lineage (NCBI taxonomy): Eukaryota > Metazoa > Chordata > Actinopteri > Osteoglossiformes > Osteoglossidae > Arapaima > Arapaima gigas. The sequence continues at coordinate 101,412 of UFQX01000179.1, forward strand.
ATCAGGAAGGCCGAGGCGGCCGACACCAGAGGATCCAGCAGCGCTTTGTGGAGGATGTGGCCGGACAAACAGACCATCACTGATGGGGGGAGTAACAACAACGGCGTCGATGATGAGAAAGTGACCCTGTATGAAACAAGTCGAATGACTTCTATGCTCAGGTCGAAAGCCTCAGCACAACCCCGGTCACGAAAGCAAATCTATGAAGGTGGCTTCAGAAGGACTTGAGCTGCTCACACTCCTCTGTGTAGTGGAGGTCCCGTCACTAAGGACATCTCCCATCCTCTCCACCGTGTGTCAGGACACTATCGCAGCTGCTGAGCTCTGACCCCTCAGGTCTGATCACCTCCACCGACTGTTTGCATTTCTACAACATATTTATATTACATTACATCTGTCCTGCATTGCCTTCTTATTCCTGCTTTATTTATCCTGCCTTATATTTCTATTTATCTTTATATTTATTTATGTTCACATTTATCTACAGCTATATCTATACTAGCTTTTTTATTTGTTTCTCTATATTTCATTTTCCTCTCCGTGGACCTGAGGACTTCATTTTGTACGACAGTCAACGATTCGTGACTCTTCTTAAAATGTCACAGCCGTACGCATTGAAGTCGGTTTAAATGTGTGAATTAAGTGATTTTTTTAACCCTTCAGGTTTCATCTCAGGAGTTAACCAGCCCTCAGGAGAACAATTACAAATGACACGATAGACATGTTGGAAGGTTGCGCCGTATTTCCTTACCAGATCTCCAGTTGCGATCCATTACTTTTATCTTATTATAAAAGCATTTAAGCAGCCAGAGACATTAAAATGTAGTGACTTTTTAACCATTTGTGCTCCTGATTTTTTCCCTCTTTTTGAAAATTCTCTAAGATGTGTTAGAAAACAATACTGTGATAAACTGGAGATCCGCTCACACACTGATCAGCTGTCCTGTCTTATTGGTCTTGCGGTCCAAAGACACGACTTCTATTAAAACAAGCGAGGAAAGATGGCGAATAGAGTCACCAATGGCCGTAAACGGCATCGCCGCGTTGCTGGCGGCCGCAAAGTTCCCACCTCCCGCGGCCATTTGGCACACTCTTCCCGCGCGTGACTTTTTGAGCTTTTTCCACAGCCTCATGGGAAACCGCTCAGAAGACGAAAGATGTCTCCCCCCAGCTGAACCAGGCTACCATCATTGACCTACACCCCTCGTCCACCTACAACATCCGCATGTTTGCCAAGAACCACATCGGCAAGAGCGAGGCCAGCAATGAGCTCACCATCACCACCGACGAGGCCGGTGAGCGTCTGCCTGTCCATGGCCGGGTAACACGCACCCCGATCGGCGCTGCAGTCGCCCGAGTTGCCACACGTGACACCGATCCACTGCTGCCTGGTCCCAGTTCACACCTGAAAACAGGCCAGCTACTGGAAACCCAGATAATAAAAGTACTTATTCCATTGCTCCATACGGGGAGAATTCCAGTTCATTCCAAGCCCACCTAAACTTTACCCAACAGTCACCCGACGCGGTAGCACTTTATAACTGCATAATGTTTTAAATAGTTTTTGGAAATAATCATTTAAGGTAGATTTTTCATGCGTGGATTGGTGTGAAAATGAAATTGGAAAATTAAAGCATCTCACAGCTTAAATAGAGGATGCAAACAGACATATGAGACCACGGAGTTTGGGTCAGCAGGTCCCACAATGCACTGTGTCTCACAGTCTCCCTCCGCGGCTCACCTTGCCGGAGCGAACGCTGCAGACCAGGTAAATGAAAATCTGGATCAGTTAATGATCGGTGGCATTAATACTCGCAACACGCTGCATGTCGGGAGACTGAATAGTGCAACAGTGTCATATATTTAGACCAGAATGGAAATGTTGGGAAAACGGAAATTTCACTCCTGAAAGTTTTGTCCCCCTCTAGCTCCTGATGGCCCCCCACAAGATGTTCAGCTTGAAGCTGTGTCCTCGCAGAGCATCAGGGTCACCTGGAAGGTACGGGACCTTGCCCGATGAACCTCAACCCCACACACCGCACCTCTTGGCTCTTTCTGGACCTCTTCTTCAATCTCCCATCAGCCGCCCAAGAGGCACCTACAAAACGGCGTGATCCGCGGCTACCAGGTGGGCTACCGCGAATACAGCGTGGGGGGCAGCTACCAGTTCAACGTCATCGCCACAGAGACGACGGGTGACAGCGAGACCCTTCTGCTGGATGGTCTCAAGAAGTTCACCCAGTATGGGGTGGTGGTGCAGGCAGGCAACAGCGCCGGCACCGGGCCCTCCTCTCAGGAGGTGGTGGCCACCACGCTGGAGGATGGTACGGGGGCGGTGGGGTGAGGCTGTGCTAACTAGGTGCATCTATAGGTGGTCTAATTGAATCTCTCTGTAGCTGGTCTATTGAATCTGCCCAGGAACACTATTCACTTCACGATGAAGTCACTATATCGTCTTCGCTGTCGTGAATCTGCTTGTAGACCCTCCATATTAATCTCTGCACAGACCCTGAAGTTGCTAAGAAAGTCCTCAGCTGGCAGCAATTTCTTACTAAAATTCTGGGAGTTGCTGACCAAAAATCAAAACTTTACTTCTGGACGGTGCACGAATATAACTGTTTTCTCAGGCTGAGCGACATTGTAGGGCTCAGTGGATGAATCAGTAAAGCTTTACTCTGTTTTTCTGCTAAATGCTTTTGATGAATGAGCACAGCACGTCTTTCCTGGTCATTCGTGAGAAAGGAAGAAGGTTGCTGTGATACGTTTGCTGAACTGCTGCTGACATTTGTTGTTCCGGTGATCCCAGTTTTTACCCTTTTTTGCCCCCCCCCCCACCCCAACACATCGTGCAGTCCCTAGCCGGTCCCCTGAGAACGTCCAGGCCACTGCCACGTCACCTGAGAGCATCTCGCTGTCATGGCAGACGCCGCCCAAAGACGCGCTCAACGGGGTCCTGCAGGGTTTCCGTGTCATCTACTGGGCCAATCTGCCAGACGGGGGTACGTCGCCTCCCCCGCCGCTCCTCCCTGAGGTCGGCATGTGATGTTTGCTCCAGTGCAAGGGATCCTCTGTGTTTCATCCAAATTTCTGTGTGTCAAGCCAAAAAAACTCAGGGGCAAAGCTTGTGGAAAAGCATTTTTCCTGTGTTGCCCTATCAGAGCAGCGAAGCCCTTTCTGACTGTCATCTTTTGTTCATTTGGCTTATCCAGTCCCGCCCACAATCCCACAGTGCACCGGGAGGCAGCTAGCGAAACCAAAGATATGGCCTGCTGTCTTCCACTGCTCTGTATTGCAGTTATTGCTCCTGACAGAGACGTGACCTTTAACCCTGGACCTGTCATATCAATTTCTGCAGACCCATCCAGCTGCTGTCACTGTTACTCAAAAACGCCCCCCTACTTGGGGTAATTAAATATTCCGTCACGCAGGCGACAGCCATCAATTTGAACGTGACACTGTGCAGTAAGGAAACTGAATGGTTAAAACAAAAAGAAGGTGAAGTTTCTGTTATTTGGGAAAGAACTGTTTAAGGATGATCTCTGAACACCTAAAGGTAATTAGTTCAAATCCCACTCCAGCCAGTTATAAAATGATTTGGGCCCCGGTGGCGCCAGGGACAGTTTCCGCTTTAAAATTATGTTTGAACAGATCCCCCCCCCAAAGCCACCAGCTTCACATCTGAAATGTGTCACCACCTATGCAGTTCTACCCCATTGCGCCACCACTGAGCTAAAGATGGCCTCTGATCTGCTGTGGACTAATGTCTCCAACTTCAGAAGTTCCTGTGGGTCAAATTTCAAATCCACGGCTTGAAAATCAAAGAAGTTTAGCCTTTTTTACGTATCGCTGCACAAGTTGTGGATTATCTGGCCAAACCCGCCTCCGCCGAGGCTGCTCTGCACCCGGTGCACCAAAACCAAGATGCCGTTACAGCTGTGTACCATTAGGTGGGGCACTCGAGCAAGAGCAGGAAAACAGCTACGGTGGTGACATGAATATGTGACATCACTCTGCAGCTGAGAAGTGCAAAGAGCTGAGAAGAAGTTAACTGACCTGTTGGCATCTCCTCTGGGGTTGTTGCACGAGGATGCGTCCCTTAACCCCCCTTTTGCCCTCCCGCCAGAGCTGGGTGAGATCCGCAACGTGACCACGCAGCAGCCGTCGCTGGAGCTTGACGGCCTGGAGAAGTACACCAACTACAGCGTGCAGGTGCTGGCGTTCACGCGGGCCGGGGACGGGGTGCTCAGCCAGCAGGTCTACATCCGCACCAAGGAGGACGGTACGAGCTGGCGGGGGGGCGGGATCTGCACCGTCATCCAGTGGGGTCACTGCGATCACATCAGTCGCCCAAGCACAGCCTGCTATTACATAGAAACTGATGAGGAAACGTGAGATTTTTCTGGCCCTTTCAGACACCCCATCACAGGCTTGCTCTCTCTTTCCGAATCTTGAGGTGTTGAGCTGGAGACATCACTTCCTGTTCTCTTTCCCACCAGCCCCCGGACCCCCGGCCGGAGTGAAGGCTGCTGCGGCCGCCAGCTCCGTGGTGTTCGTCTCCTGGCTCCCGCCTCTGAAGCTCAACGGCATCATAAGGAAGTACACTGTCTTCTGCTCCAACCCCTATCCCAAGGTACAGCTGCAGGGGGTTGCCGAGCGTCACATCCTTAGCAGCACACTGGCTCAGTGGTTCAAAGGGGTTCAAAGTGCGTATCCTGAAGTCCGATGAGCGCAAATTTCCTCTCATTAATGTCCTCAGTCTTCCTTCCTGCTGCAGGTCATGAGCGAGTTTGAAGCTGCTCCAGATGTCTTCTTCTATCGCATTCCGAACCTTGTGCAGAACCGGCGCTACAGTGTGTGGGTGGTGGCCGTGACGGCGGCCGGGCGAGGAAATGCCAGCTCCATCATCACTGTTGAGCCCCTGTCCAAAGGTACAGCCACACTGGGGGGGGGGGTTCAGGCTCTGGCACCTTTGTCTCAGTAACCGTCTGTCCGTCTACAGCCACAGCACTATCCACCTCTGCTGAACGTCTGACTGATCACCCGGTGTGTGTGTGTGTGTGTGTGTGTGTGTGTGTGTGTGTGTGTGCAGCTCCTGCCAGGATCCTCACGTTCAGTGGCACTGTGACCACACCCTGGATGAGGGACATAATCTTGCCCTGCAGGGCAGTGGGGGACCCGCCTCCGACTGTTAAGTGGCTGAAGGACAGGTAAGGTGCACATATTTTGCGGCCAGAAGTTGGCGCTGTGCTCAAGAACCCGGATGTCTTGCTGTGATTTGTTTTCCGGCGAACTGGTTCTGCATGTGGAATACGATTGCACGTCACTCCAGCATGCTACCTGCTCCGTTTCAGCAACGGCAATTCCGCGCCTGTGCCTACCGACGGCCGGCGCAGCGTCCACAGCAACGGCAGCTTTGTTATCCGCATGGTGAAAGCAGAGGATTCTGGGTACTACACCTGCCTGGCCACAAACAGCTGGGGATCGGACGAAATTGTGCTCAACCTTCAAGTGCAAGGTGACCCTGGGGGGGACGGACTGTCAGTCTCAGTTCTGCTTCAAAACGGGCATTTTATATTCACACCCCCCCCCCCCGGACTTTTATTACATTTGATTGTTTTACACAGTGGATCTCATTTGGTTTCCGATCATCAGAAAAACACACAGCGAAACCTAATCTCTACAAACTGATATAAAATAATTGTCCAGGTAATTGGCTTTAAGTCAGTACTTAGTGGAGAATGACCATGGAGACACAGGTAATAATAATAATAATAATAATAATAATAATAATACTGCCATTTGTACCTAGTGCCCCCTGACCAGCCGCGTCTCACCGTAACCAAGACAACCACCACATCAATCACTCTGTCCTGGATCCCTGGGGACAATGGAGGGAGCTCCATAAGAGGTGAGCAGAAATCTCTGGGCCACTCAGACCACCTTTGTGACACCAGCACAGCCCCCACAGCCTTTTATTACCCCAGGAACCCCTCACGTTAGACATACGGGAGTTTTGTCGCTCAACTGCGGTGTGCTACCTGCGGACTTCCTGCTGTAACGCGAACGTGATGCTTCTGTGACAACAGGGAGTGCAAATGTGGTTCAGCCATGGTCACCAGCTCCAAACGGTGACGATCGAAGCACAGTTTGTGTGTTTCCTACCCAGTAAATGACTGAACTGTTGAGCAATATTACAAGATGGGCGATATTATCTTTGTTTACCGGGATTAATCGATATGCAGCTGACACCTTCAGAGTTACAAACAAATCGACTTACGGATCCATGCCGTGCGTGTCAGTCAAACCGTGGTGTGTCACAGCGTTCATCCATGTAGGGACTGCAGTGGTGGCCCTGCTGTAATGAGAAGGAAATAACACCCCCTACAGGCTACATCCTGCAGTACTCTGAGGACAACAGCGAGCGGTGGGGGAACATTCCCATCAGCCCCAGTGAGCGCTCCTACCGTCTAGAGAACCTCAAGTGTGGCACCTGGTACAAGTTCACCCTGACAGCTCACAACGGCGTGGGTCCGGGCCGAATAAGCGAGATCATCGAAGCCAAGACGCATGGCAAAGGTACGGCCACCATCAGGGCTCCGTGTTCCAGGTTAAATCGCCTTGGCAGCACATAACGCTGCTTTACCCCCCGTGTCCTTCCTCCCAGAACCACAGTACTCCAAAGACCAGGAGCTCTTCTCCAGCATCAACTCGACCCGTGTCAAGCTGAACCTCATTGGCTGGAACAATGGCGGCTGCCCCATCACCTCCTTCACCCTGGGCTACCGGCCGGTGAACAGCCCCGTGTGGACCACGGCCCAGCGAACGTCTCTGACCAAGAGCTACACCCTGTACGACCTGCAGGAGGCGACGTGGTACGAGCTGCAGATGAAAGTGTCCAACAGTGCGGGTTCTGCTGAGAAGACGGCCATGTTCGCCACGCTCAGCTACGACGGCAGTGAGTCCCTTGTTTCTTTTCCTCTGCGCAGCAAGTCCTTTCCAGATCATGAACACGCACAGAAAATACTTTGCTTAATGTTCTCAAGAACTGTAGCCCATCGTGATCACAGCAGACATTGGCTTCTCAGAGCTGGGGTAGAAATGGAGAAGACAGGTAGAATTCAGCCGTGAGAAGCGCTACCACACTGGCACCTTAAGCGGGGGACCCGTCTGCTCACTGACAAATGGTGCCACGAGAAGTCGCTAAATCCTGAGCTGACTATGCTAACTGCTACTTTTGGCCTCTCCTGGTTCTTCGCGATGCTCCTCCATCGATTGGAGCTCTGCGGATTAAATCATCTCTCGACAGCCGAGCAATTTCCCGCCACCCTTTCTGAAGCCTCCCGTAGGCTGATTTTCCTCCGGCCGAGGTGAATTCATCAGAGGGTGTTACGGTTCTGCAGAAGGTTAGGACCTCACCGTGCCGCAGTGCGGTAGTTCAGGGAGCATTGATTGCTCGCCAGTGCAACGTGGGGGGGGGGGAAGCAGTCAGCGCTATTAGCAAATGTTTCAAAGAAGGGCATGCTGAAAATACTGATGGTTAGGAGAACCAACCTGAAGTTCTGATCTCAACTGTCTTGGAGGGTAGTGGCCAATCTGGCAGCAACAGCACAGGGGAGTGGCAGTCTTCAGTCTTGGTCCCCGCTAACCCTACGTGGGGATGTCCTGATGTCCTGGAAGCAGACCATGTTTTGGGTTCTCTTACCAGGATAGTCTTGCATTGCTCTTCCTTCAGGCACGATCCCGCCCATAGTGAAGACTGTGGTGGAGAGTAAGGACAGCATTTCCAGTAATGAGGGTCTCAAGATGATGGTGACCATCTCCTGCATCCTGGCTGGCATTGTGCTGCTCTTTGTCCTGCTCATGGTGCTGAGGAAGAGGAGGAGGGAGCAAAGGCTGAAGAGGCTCAGAGGTGAGCCCCCCCCCCCCTTTGGACTTTCATCCATCCATCAGTCCACCAGATGGTTTCCACACACCTTATTTGGAGGAGACCCTGAAGAAGAAAACATGCACACATTTGCAAGCCTACTTCTCATGATCCTCACATACAGAGTTCCTGCGAGATGTTGCTAGTCTCTTTATGGACATTTACTGCCACCAGTGTGTAGTTAAAGAAGTGTAAGGCCCGTGACCATGCTTAGGCAGTGTCACCTTCAACAGACCTTTAAAGGGGAGGTGATACCTGCCGCAGGGCTGCTTGTGATTCTCCCTGTGACTGTGGACCTTTTCATGAAGCTCGTGCTGTTTTTTTGTCTTCCAGATGCAAAAAGTTTAGCTGAAATGCTAATGAGGTAAGTGCTCCTCACTGGTTCACGCAGAGATACTGATGGTATGTGGTGGACATGAAGATGCCTTCTATCTGCAAAGGAGGAAGTTTATACATTTATTCATCAGGGTTCCCTGAATCCCATGTAATCCAAAGCTGGAAAATATTTATCTGTACGTGTGCACGAAAAATCCAGAAGAAGCTAAATTTGGCTGATTCTGAAGGCATTTGTTAGTACTACACATCTCCTTCATGACAACAATGAGCCCTTAAGCAAAGGTTGTAGAGAAAGTGCAACCCTGACCTATCAGTTCATTTAACAGTGACAAAATGCAGGAAATTCTCTTGAGAGGCAGTATCTGTACAAGTGGCTCACAGTGATCTGATTTAATCCTTTTCAGCACAAATGCTTTTGCAAAGTAAAATGTGACTATTAAACGTTTTACTTTAGCAGTGGCTCAGCATAGAGGATTCATGAGCTGTATGGCTGATCACTTTTGAGAAGTGACTTGTTAGGCAGTGTTGCCGTTATTATTATTCTTACTAGCTGAGCTTTTCGGACATGAAAGGAAAAAAGACGAGGAGCGCTGGCAAAATAGCAGAGGTGTTTTTTCACATTTCACTCTTTTCTCTGGTGTTCCTGTGTGTTTGTGTGCCAGTAAAAACACGCGTCCATCAGACACCCTGAACAAGCAGCAAACCCTGCGGATGCACATTGACATCCCCCGTGCGCAGCTGCTCATCGAGGAGAGGGACACCATGGACACCGTGGGTGGGTTCCCTGCCTCAGCGCAGCGTTTGCGTTCTGTCACGGTCCGTTTCCACTGGCAGCGTCTCCAAACCGGGTTCACTGTCCATGTTGCTGGGCAATGTAGTTGGTAACAACACCGGGGGAACCTGTCCTCCTTAGCACTGTAAATATTGTACAATGTCATATTTATATTATATTAATTTGTTTTAATCCGGATCAGAATGGACCTGCATTGACACGTAGTGTCCAGCATCACCAACTGTCCCCCTTGACAGTTACAATCACTGCATTCATCACCTCCGACTTTATTCTTATTACAACTACTAATAAAACCACTACAGTAAATAATTAAAACCATCACATAGAAAGTAAAACTAGTTTATAAAATCATAGTTAGAACCAGCAAATATTCACAATACATGACGGTAAACTCACCAGCAGCTCCACCGCAGAAGATGGTCGGTGGTCCAGGGTGCTGCCCAACTCAACCTGCCTTTGTGGGTGTTAAACACGTCTCCCCCTGTTAAATTAAATAAAAACCATACAGTATATAAACACCCACCTCTGTGAAAAAATCAACTACACTACAATAACTAAAATAATTATAAATAATTGGTGGTCGAGCCCCTTGGGATGAATCCTGGCCCAGGTGCCGTCCGCGAGGCCCAACAGAGCCCGAGTCCCCCTCCTCTCCAACAGAGCCTTATACAAGGCCCTGTGTTTGAGGAGGGTGTCTGCCTCAATCCCCGCTGCGGTGGTCTTGCCCCACTCAACAGCGTGCCTGTAATGAGCAGGCCGGGTCTCGGCGTTGGGCCCGATGTTGGTCCAGGATTTCACTATACAAACCTGGGAAAAGAAGATGCAATCCAGTTTCAAAGGCATATTTGGCACCCCCCCCCCCCCCCCCCCCCCCCCCCCCCCCCCCCCCCCCCCCCCCCCCNNNTTTTTTTCCCCCCCCCCCCCCCCCCGGTGAAGGTACATGACTTCCCTCCTCACGTACTCATACCTGCCCCTCCAGACAAGATCGAAAATGTCCTTCCTAAGGTCTCTTCTCATAGAGAAGGGCAGGGGGTCCACCTGTGTTAAGTACAGCAACATGAGGAGGATTTCCACCATCAGAGCTAATGTCTTCCCTATAAAGGAGAGGGACTTGGCCCTCCACAATCCCAGTTTCCATCTGGCCTTTGCCAAGTGTTCCTCCCAGTTCACCCTGGTCGTATCTTCCTCGAGGAAGTTGACCCTGAGCAGTTTGAGAGGACTGTCGCATCTGGGAAAACCCCCGATGCCATTTGCCCTGTTTTTCCAGCTGCCAAAGTACTCGATGAAGGACTTTCTGAGATTCAGTGCAGTGCCGGAAGCACATCCAAGTGCCTTGACCAGGTCCAGCGCCCGACCGAGAAACCAGTCCGAACACACAGAGTGGTGTCATCTGTGTACTGATCCAGCTTTACAACCTCCCCGCCGCTTCCCAGCAGGTGAAGGCTGTTGATTACGGGATGAGTGCAGCTACCAGCGGATCGATGTAGAGAGCATAAAGGAGCGGGGAGAGCAGGCAGCCCTGCCTCACTCCACTAAGCTGGGGCACCCACCCACCGAGGGAGCCGTTGATGGTAACACAGCTACCTACCTCTGTATGAGCGTTCGCACCCATCCGAGGAACCGAGGGCCAAAACCCATCTTCCTCAAGGTGTTAAACAAGAAGCAGTGGTCAACTCGATCGAATGCCTTCTCCTGGTCCAGGCTGACCAGAGCTAAGGAGACCTTCCGCCCAAGAGATCAGATCCCGAACCAGGTGCAAGTTCCAGATCACTGATTGCCCGGGAACTCCACAGGTTTGATCCCTGTAGACCAAGTTGGCCATTACCCGCTTCAGGCGTTCGATGAGAACCTTCACGATAAGCTTCACATCTACACAGAACATCGTGAAGGGTCTCCAGTTGGCAAGATCGGCTTTATCACCTTTCTTATACAACAAGAAGAGCACCCCGGTCCTCATACTTCTAGTCAACATGCCACGGTTAAGCACTTCCACAGCTACACACAAAAACACTGGCCCTAAGACGTCCCAAAAGGTGGAATAAAATTCCACCGGAAGGCCATCTGGACACGGAACCTTACGCTGGTTCATTTTACCAAACACTTTGGTCAGCTCACTCAAAGTGATGGGGCTTTCCAGGCTGCCAAGGGGGCTCTGGGGGACGCAGGATGACACCTTATCTAAAAAGCTCCTTTCTGACACCAGGTCAGTGTCCCTAACTTTAAAAAGGTTCCTATAAAAACAAGATGCAACCCCCAACATCCGGGCCGTTTCAGTGAAGGATTCCCCTCGTGAGTTCTGTAGGGAGGTAAAACCCCTCTTACGTTTCAAATCCTTCACTTTGTTAAAAACATGTATATATTATATATATTAATATTCTTACAGTTCTAAGAACACATTTAATAAATGTCATCTGTGTTAACCGGTAGGCAGTGGTTAGTGAGTTTTCTTTCCAAGGATCTGGACTACAGGAGGTGCATTCGTTAGTCCGTAGGGCATGATGCCATATTCCTACTACCTAATGAAGGTGGTCTTAAATCTGACCCCCTGCAGACGATCGGTCCACTGTGCTGCTCACAGACACTGACTTCGGGGAGACTGCCAAGCAGAAGTCATCCACGGTGACTCACACGGTGCACTACCAGTCTGTGCCGCAAGCCACGGGTCCCCTGGTGGATGTGTCCGACGCCCGGCCTGGAACCAGTAGGTGTCCGCGATGAGCTGCATGGCAGATGCTTAGATTTTGGATTTTTTTTATGATGGATAAGCTTTGGGTAAAAATTCGTTGCAGCAAAAGTTTAATTCGGACACAGGTGTTTAGGCATCGGTTTTCAAGTGCTGTTACAGCTGAAGTGCATGTATAGGGAGTTCAGATCCCGAGGTGGGTGGTCAGGGTTTGGGACTCATCGTGTTACTTCTGGGCCCCTTGCAGACCCCACAGCCCGCCGCACAGCTAAAGCGGGCCCTGCTGTCCGAAACCGCTACGCCAGCCAGTGGACTCTGAATCGCCCGCATCGCCCCGTGTCGTCGCACACACTCAGCAGCGGCTGGAGACTCCCCACCCCCCGCGCTACAGGTTCTGTGGACAAGGAGAGCGACAGCTACAGCGCCAGCCCCTCTCAGGACACAGGTGCTACACACCGGGGGGCTTCTCCACGTTGCACGTTCAACACCTGAGGGCACCAGCAGAAAGCGGGGTTAGACTTTGGATCCACTGCCTGGAAGTGCAGCGAAGGGGTTTGATAGGAAAGTTGAGCTGCAGAAGGTTGACTGTGTGTGGTAGGAAGTCAGGCTGTCACCAGAACTCTGGTCCATGTGTTTAGGGACAAGTTCATTCAGGCCGTTGGCCAGAGCAACAGTGCAAAGTGAATACATTCGACACACGATCACAGCGTGTTATGAAGGGTGTGGAAAGAGTGTAATAGGATACAGTAGTATGTAGGTCCATTAATCCCTGCAGGACTCAGCAGCTTGAACACAACACACTTAACAAAATGAACAAACAGAAGCATTACTGTGCAGAGCAGCTAACAGCTGACAGGTCCTTGGGTGGCTGATGGTGAGAAGAATCCACAGAAACGCATTTTTGCGCACAGAAGTTGAAAAACCCAGCAGTTAAAGCAGCTCGTGGTGATCGCTTAAGTCCATGATGGACTGTAGCCTCCTCCTCATCCTGGCCTCTGGCCTCCCCTGAATCAGGGCTCAGACCCACCTGCATAGAACCCACTTTCTCCGTGCCCCCCCCCCCCCAGCACTGCAGCAGGAAGATCACCTGGTGACCACGGTCTGGTAGAACACGGGCAGGATGTGGCTGCAGGCGTTAAAGAAGCGAATCTTCTAAATACAGTCCGCTCTGTCCTTTCTGGTTCTGTGTGGCCAGTCCAGTTTGTAGATGTCGACCCCCAGGCCCGTGTAGGACTGGACCACCTCCAGGCGAACAGCTCTTCAACGGGCCAAAAATCTGTCATTTTGGTGACGTCGAGCTGGAGATGGTTTGAGCGTGAAACAAAACCCCCAGTTAGACATCAAAGCCCCGTTTAACGGAAAAGGATCCGTACGAATGAAAAAACTCCGATGATTTTAGGCAAATTCTTTAAACTTGGGCTTGTTGTGCTGTAGCAGCTGCTGTAATGATATACACCCAGTTACCGATTGACTGGAAGACGTACAAATAGGAAAGTAAAACGTATCGATAAATGAGTGGGTTTGGGAGGGGCTTAGGACACGCGGCAGGGGGTCGATCATGCAATGTTGCGTGTCTAAACGCGGCGAGCGACCAACTGACCCCCCAGCCCTGGTGTCTTGCGCAGATCGTGCACGCAGCAGCATGGTGTCCACTGAGAGCGCCTCCTCCACTTACGAAGAGCTCGCCCGCGCCTACGAACACGCCAAGCTGGAGGAGCAGCTGCGGCACGGCAAGCTCACCGTCACCGAGTGCTTCGTGTCGGACACGTCCTCGGAGCAGCTGGCTGCCGGCGCCCACGACTACACCGACAGCCTGGCCTCAAGCACCCCCTCCGAGTCGGGCATCTGCCGCTTCACGGCCTCGCCACCTCGACCCCAGGACCTCTCGCGCGTCATTAACATGGCTGTCCCCAAGGCTCACCGGCCAGGTGGGCCTTCTGCTCCTTCTCCACCCCCTTGGGCCCCTGCGGCCCCGGCTGGCCGGGTTGGTGCTCCTCTGTGCAGCCTTTTGATGCGCTGTTTTGGCCCCCCTGTGCAGGTGGAGAGTTGGTGCACCTGCCGCCCTACCTTCGCATGGACTTTCTGCTGACCCGCAGCGCCCCGGGTGCTGCTGGGAGCGGGGGTTCTGGCGGAGGCGGGGGTGCGACCGGGGGCCAGGCCTGCCTGGAGCCGCTCAAGACCCGACCGCAGAAGCGGCCTGCCCCTCTTGGCCCCAGCGCCACCGAGGGGGCCGCCAGCCGGGACCTTCCGCCGTGGCCCCCCGGATCTGCCGCGACGCTCCCCCAGCGTGAACCCGGCGACCTGGCGGGGACCGCCAAGCTCAGCACCTCCCAGGAGTCCCTGCTGGATTCACGTGGCCACCTGAAGCAGAGCAGCAACCCCTACGCCAAGTCCTACACGCTGGTATAGCAGCGAGCGCGTGCTGGCTGCGGACTGCGGGAGAGCGCCGCCCCGGTGGACTCTGTGGAACACTGCAGGTGTACACACTCACCTGCCGGTGGACCGAGGGTTCGATAACATTCTCGCTTTCCTTTCTTTTCGCCGTCCCCCCTCTCTTCTTCTTTTTTATTGGAACATGCGTACTTTAGGAAGGACCACACAAGACAATTGCCAAAATTACTGAAAAGCCAGAAAAGCAAATGTTTCGATCCTGTGGTGACAGCGATGGAGGGCGACCTACTGCATACCGTTCCTTCACAAGGGGACATTAATATCTACCACATCTTCTCAACTTTATTTATTTACATGGCCAGCCATCTATTTATTTATTTATTTGTCTATCTATCTATCTATCTATCTGTTTATTTATTTATTGTCTACCTATTCATTGATTTGTGTTTAACTTATGTATCTGTTTGCTTAACTGTGTTTTTATTCATTCACTTGTTTATTATTGGCAGGTGGGCCTGTCAAATTTTCTACGCGATAATTTGGTGATAGAAGGAAAACTGGGAACAAACCTTTTTCAATCTCAGATTAAGTTTTAAAATCGATTTCGTATGAATGCATGGGTCTGAACAAATTAACAACGATGATGAAGATAATGACAGAAAATTATAATAATGGCTGGAAGTCCAGCTGAGAACTTTTTTGTCACAATATGAAATGATACCATATGAAGATTTATTATTATTATTATTATTATTATTATTATTACTACTATATATAAAAGAAGAAATCACTTTAATTTGTGGATATTACAGGGAAATTGATTTGGTTTAATAAAGTCCTTAGTCATGTTTGCACAAAATGTGTTTTTGATCAGAAAACTCGCTCTTACTCATGTTTCTTTACAGTTCGTCTGTGGGCCACTTGGTGCTCAAAGGGTCACGCTATGACCCCCCGTTTCCCAGGCGGGCTGGGGGGGGGGGGTTCAGTCCACCTCAGTGTCGGCGGAGTTGGCCTTTTCTCCACTTCCCACCCCCAGGCCTGCATCTCAGGTTATTGGGTCTAAATTGTCCCCGGTGTGTGGGGGCCAGCGAGTGTGTGTTCAGTGCGTCCTTGGTTGGACGCAGCCAGCAGATGGCGCCGTGCAGCTGGCGTTTTGCTGAAGGCGATGGATTGTGTTATTTTTACATCCCAGCATTTGAGCTGCCCTGGTCGTGGCCGAGGGCATCCCTGGTGATCACGCCGTCTGCGGAAGACGGAGGTCCACTTGTCACGTCTGCTTCTGGGCCCTTTCCCTTTCCAACCTCGTGGACAGTGCTGCTGTCACAGCAAGAAGCTGGGAATTAGATGGATGGAACCTGGGGCAGCTTTGGTCTGCTGACCGTCTCCCACCTGAGGGCAAAGCTGAGGGTCCTGGAGCAGCCGGTGGTCTCTGGCTGCAGGAGCTGTGGCACTGCGCAGATCGAGCTGCCAAGAGCTGCTCTTGTCTAGTTTCTTATGCATGTTGCACTACTACCCATCACAAGCACGGCCTGAGAGGAGATGATCACCCCTGCTCAGGGGCCTTCAGAGGAGAATTCCTGCTCACCCTGCCCTCGCTCAGACCTGCTTAGTTAATTTTATACCGGTGTATTTTTTTTTTTTCCCAAATTTTCACAACACTTTATTGATTCAGGGGCACCAGGGTGGCTCAGCGACTAGCTGGTTGGGTTTGAGTTTTGATCCACCTCACCTCAGTCCAAAGTCGAAAGACACATCAGTCCAAAGACACGTGTTCCAGATTAATTGGTCACTCTGAATTGCCCATACTATGTGTGTGTGTGTGTGTGTGTGTGTGTGTGTGTGTGTGTGTGTGTGTCTGCTGCCACGAAGGTCCAGGATAAACCACAGGTTAGCTGGGATATTGCTGGGTTGAATATATTCATAAGCAGCTGTAGCATTTTCATGAGGGTCGAGTGTAAATGCACATTGAATAGATGCTTCTCTCCTCTCCTGTGGACCCACAGGTCTCGCTGTCCCACAGTTCTAACAACACCTCAATACTAAATGCCCCAGTTTAAGAGTACAACAGTTTTGAGACATATAAGCAGTTATTGCCTTTTTAACTGTCTTCTTCGTGACGTGGGCATTGCCTTCAACTCCAGGAAATAAACCACTAAAGGTCATGTGATTCATGTGATTCACGTGATCTTCCCATGAATCCAGCAGGGTGAGTCGAACAGCACCTTGGTCAAGGGTACTGTGGCAGGAGCTGTTTGTACCCTGTGGCCTTAAGCACAGAGTGACACAGGGTCATATTTATGAAACATATCTGAAAATCTATTTGTACACTTTGCTTTCACACTTCTGCAGGTCGACCGCGACTCAGCCAAGTTCTCGCTGAGATCCGACCTCACGTCTGGACCGCAGCGGTGGCACCGAGCCCAGCAGAGCACGCTTGTCTCCCCACGTCAGGTGGAGTAAACGTGTAAATGTGTCGATGTTGGGGGCTCGCAGGTTCTGTCGGGTCCTGACTTCATACCTGTGGAGAGTGATAAATCATTGTCTGGTTGAAATCGGGGCCGAGGTCCCTGCTGGTAGACCTTCAGCGAAGGTCACTTGTTTTCCTGCCTGTACGGAATCATCAGCAACTGAGGGTGATTTGTTTTCTATGGAAACCACTTGGTCATGAGATCATTTCTCCTGACTATTATTATGTACGGAAATGATGTATAAATGCTGCCAACTACTTACGGCAAGTGAAACTGAGCTCAGGGCGGCTGTTAGGGGTGATGAACTGTTACCTGAAGGTCGTGAGTTCAGACCCTGTTCCTGCCAGAAGAACTCGGGTCCAAACCCCACCAGGTGCTAAAATACCCTTGATCGAAGTGTCAGAGCAGGAGGTGGGAAACATCACTGTGAGGAACTCAAGTCGTTTTGAAGAAAAGTGGCAGCTAAAGGAATTCTGCATGCATGTGAATGTATTATTATGTGAAGTTCTGGTTTAGGAGGTCAAACCAAGACAACATCAACCACTCGGGTTGTTCAGAGGGTAACTTCTACACCCTCTCGTCCGTTGGCTGAAAGCGAGACGTGACTTCTGCGGACAGACAAAAACACTGAGAGTTCCTGTGAATTATTATATCTTCTGCTTCAGGCAAACAGCGAGAAGTTGCGGCCCTGATGACCAACCGCGGACCAGCTCCTCAGAGGTATCGGCTTTTGTCTTGAGGGAGATGGTTTCAGAACTGAGGGTGGGCAGGAGGAGCTTCTCTGCTTGATTTAAAGGATTTTTTACAGGTTTGGAGATCCGGGCTGCTGCTGGTTTGGGCAAGAAGCTCATATGGTCACATCCACGACGCTTCTGCGTTACAGTTGTGCATTTCCACCGTGGACCTTCGTGGCTCGCTCGTTGGTTCACGTCCGCGATGCAGTTGTATGAAATGTGACTGCAGCGGTCAGAGGGGAGGATAACACCAAACACGGAAGAGTGAAAACCTTCTAAGGTGAATGTGTTTCTGCCAGGGGGCCCTGAAGGCCAGGGGTCCGGGCTGCTCAGGTCTGGCTGGTGCTGCGCTCGTGTTAATGACAACTCATCATCTCTGCTACCAGAGATCTGGAACAGGATCCAGCTGGTCCTGCTGGTCCACAGCATATCCTTCCAATAACAAGACACCTTCTTCAGACTGCCCCCCCCATTCCCCCTGCTGTCCTGCGAGCATTAATACCCATATTGTGGATTATTGTCGCCCCCTTGGTGAAATAAGGCAGTTAACTTGAACTGCGCAAGTAAAAATTACCCAGCTATTATTATTATTATTATTATTTACTCACCCGCTCTAACTGTGAAAGTGCCAGCAGGTGTCTTTCGGTCCACAGGTCCCATGTTTGACCCCCTGCTGCTGCACCATTGTCGATCAAAAACACAGGACTGTGTGCTACTTTTGTTTGTTTGTAGGACATTTTTTGCTCCAGAAAAAATGAAGGTGAAGATGATTTCTTTGCACAAGGGGGTAATCCTCACTCTGTCACCCGGGGCAGGTACCTCGTTCGAGGGGTGCAGTCTGGTCGGGTCAGCGGTTCGGAGCGCTGTGGACCCTGAAGCCCCCCCATGACTGGTTGAAAGGTGACATTTCTGCGGGGGAGTGAGACGTGCCCTCCGCTGGTTCCCTTTTTCCTCCTCCGCGTCCGAAGTGAACGCTGCGGAACAATAACCCACATTCCGCCGGTGCTCTGCTTCAGTAACCCACTTCTGCATCTTCTCCTGGGTTTTTTTAAAGAACAAAAGGCGGAACAATTGAATCCCGCTGGTGGGGCAGGCAGAAATAAAGTGTTGAAGATGATTGCTTTGATGTGATGAAAAAGATATGAATGTCAGACTCATTTATAATTTCCTTCTAGTGTTGACTCGCGATATACACAGCTCTTTGTGAAAAACCGGACATTTGGGGTACCAAAGTAGAGACACAAGCGACTAGAAAGAGAAGAACAGTTTGGGTTTAAATGTCCTCCGTTTATTAAGGTTACACAGTTCCAAGCTCCCTCCAGAGTGTTAAAGGATGGATGCGAAAGCAAACGGTCCCTGAAGGAATAAAGATTGAGGGTTGAGTCACACGCATTAACACCCTTCTCCAGTATTCCACAAGAGCAGCTGATGGGTTTAAACTGGATCAGTGGACGGGTGTAACATTCATTTTACAATAGATCAACTGATCTATCAATAGTTCAAATTAATTCATTTCTCACTGACTGTTGAGACAGAATACAGGCTGGAACGCGGCGTCTAAAATCAGAAACACCTGCAGAAACACGCAGAAAACGGTTGTCTGTTTGTCTGGAGCAGATAAAGTCCTGCTCCTGCGGTGGCTTTGTCGCCCCGCGTGGCCGGTACGGTGCTTGCTCGCGTTATAGGGCTGCTGGTCGGAATGGACCAGGTTCTGCGCTTCCGTCTGGCGAAGGGGTTAATGCCACAGCGCTGGAGACTCATGCTGTTGGTGAAAAGGAAGGACAGTGGAGCGAAATTAAAGGGTGAAAAATAGCGGGAGTTCGGCGAAGTCCCGGCACACCAGTCACATACAAGAACGTCACACACGTGTCAGTGAGACGTGGGGTATTGCTCCTGCCCCCCACCCAGCCAGCCACCCACCCCCCCAGAGTCTGTACATAGGCGTTTTTGTGACATGCAACGCAGAGACCCGCCAGCGCCCCCTACTAACGGCAGCCTTTGCCGCCCGACCGCGCTCTAGGACTTGGCTCCCTGCTTCTTCTTCTGGAACTTCCTGAACTGCGACTGGATGGCGACGGCGGCCTTCTCTGTCTCCGGATCGTCCATGTCAATGTCAAAGTCTTCTGTTGGGGCGTCCTTCTTGGAGGCGTCTGAGGGAAGATCACAGTGGACCCTTTTTACACACACAACAATGGATTTACGAGCCGCTTCTCAACTGACGTCCCAGGAAGAGCGCTGCTGCTGTACTGCTGCGTGTGACATCTCACTGTGACATCTCATATAATTACTGCAATAAACTTACTCACGTGACACCTTTCTTCGGGGTTGATGGGCTACCGCACTTTCGTGCCAGTTCTCGGCAAAGACAGCCACCTGTGGGCGCCTGTACGCCAGTCGGTACCGCCACCTGAGGCAGCTGGTCTGAGACTTTTGAGGAACAGAGATGCGAGAGCATGAGAAGATCGAGGATGCGTGTCCTCTGTCTCTGTTGTCCTCTTTGTCCTGCCTCGGCTAGTCCGCTTGCTCGTGTTCCACCTCAAAGGGATCATTAAATTTGGTTTGTTTGTGCTTTGGCCATGGACCTTTTTCGTTTGGGTGGAAATCTGCTGTCCACGTGGGCACCTCCACCCAACAATCCACCACAGTATAT
Source organism: Arapaima gigas (assembly GCA_900497675.1). Classification (NCBI taxonomy): domain Eukaryota; kingdom Metazoa; phylum Chordata; class Actinopteri; order Osteoglossiformes; family Osteoglossidae; genus Arapaima; species Arapaima gigas. The sequence goes on from UFQX01000179.1 coordinate 121,391, forward strand.
AGATATTTTATTATATTGCAGTTTTATACAAAATGCAGCCATAACTGTGGGTGGGGCCCGCAGTGTCCGCTGAGGGAAAATCACCACTCCGATTTTACCTCGCAGTGCAAAGTCATCAGGGCCCAGATTTAAAAATGCCTGTTTCGCTACTGAACATTACAGACGGCAGCACACCTGCCTTCTCCAGACCAACAAGCAGACAGTGCTGCTCAGCCCAAATCCCAGAATCATTAACATTCTTCATTGCGCTAATGGTTCTGGGATTATAAAACGGGGGGAAAATTCCGCTGGTTAAAAATACGCGAGAAAGTAGGTCGTCGTTCTAGCCGTTCGAGTCATTAGACTGAAGAAGCCGTGTTTTTCTTCAGGAGGACAAAGCGAATCTCCCCGAGAAGCACGGCTTCACCCCTGCTCCCATAATGTTTTATTTATGTAATGTGCAAATCTTTTAGCATGTTGCCCCTTCCTAAAAAAACATGAATTCTTACTGTGGAATTTCTTCCCGCCTGCGAAGACGCGGTGGGTTTGTGATGATGCCTGCAGCTCCTGTGGATAAATGCAGCACGCGCCAAAGGACAACTTAGCGGCGTGTCTGTGAATGAAGCCTCGACCTCATGAAGAGCCGACGTCTTGAGCGTAGCAAGGACTGAGCCGACCCACAAAGGGGTACCAGGGCCTCGGGCAGCAAGCTGATCTCAGGGTGAAACCACCTCGGCGTCTGCTGGTTGGAAAGAGCTGCTGTACTCATCATGTTCATCGGTCCAACTGAAGAGAATGCTCTCACGGGCCGTCGGTGCCGAAACACCCTTAAACCCTTGGCTTAGATATCTAGACCTGAGAACTGAGGTTCTCATCCTGAAATTAGTTATTCATGGAGCTCAACAAATTCCACATATAATTTCTTCCAAGGGTACAACCGTTAGTGGGGTGTCACCCCCCCCCCCAACAGATTGCATGTGGAACATACCAACCTCCACAGAAGTGAGAAGAACCACGACTAGTTGTGCAGTACAAGTGAAGGGATAACATCCGTATATTGAATATTGCGCGAAATGGAACCCCTCATGGCTGAAGGAAGTGCACACGTGGCACACGGATGGCTTCCTGCACACAGTGGCACAGATGCCGTCATTGTTAAAAACGCTCATTATTCACTTCTCTGGCAGGTGCGTCAACCACAGTTTAGCATTTCATCCTCTCCTGCAGTGGGGTGTTAAGTGAAGCACTTCTGAAGGAGACCACAGGCTTAGGAACGCTTTTCGTTAAATAATGTCCTGCTGCATCACTGCTGCCTCAAGCAGCACCTCTCAGGTCCATCACTCTTGCACTGGGCTCGCAGGTTCCACACTTCCACATTTTCAATGTACCTCCAGGGAGTTCTCAGACAGGGAAAATGTGACAGCGAACATCTCGCTGTCACTAGCTGCTGACCAGACGCACATTCGGGGCTGCATGTAGACGATATTCGGGGCCCTCAGCGAGGAGGAATGGTTTGATCCTCCTGCATAGACACTGCCTTCCTGCAGCCCAAGCTGCTGAACAGCAACAGGCCCATTTGTCATACAGGTTTCCTATGAGTCCGGCTGAGAAAGACCCTTCCTAGCAGCCCATCTGCCCATACTTCACAACGCTCTATATCTCACTCTTCATTCAGGTGATACTGACATCCCGCTGGACTACTGCAGCTTGCTTCTGTCCTGCAAAACCTTTCCCATACACCTCCCCTCTTACTCTCTCTCCACTGGCTTCCTGCAGCTGCCTGTAACAAGTTCAACCCTCACTAGAGCCTACAGAACGGTCAGAAGACCTGCACCCTGACACCTACAGGTCCGATTACTACATACACTCCAGTAACGCACTGTGCTCCTCCACCACTGGTGGTCTTGCCAAGCAGTTAGAATCTGTTTGTTCTTGATTTTGGCTCCCATTTTTCTCCTAGTAGCAACACAAATGAGTCCACCACCATCTGTCACGGTCACATTTTTAACACATTTGTGTGTTAAAAAGCATCAGCTAAACAAAGGAATGGGCGCAGGAGATTAGGGAAATGGGAGGAGTGTGTGGCTGAACAAACCGAAGACGTGGGTGGACTCAAGGTGTCCTTTACATGGATAGGGGTCGTGTCTTCTCACTTCCTGTCCTCCACCCTGCTCACGAGGACCAACGGGGGACACTACTGCTCATCGGCTCTGGTGAGGGACAGAGCCCCCTGCTCCTCAAACGTTCCCGTAAATCCTATGAACGGAGGTGGTAAAGCAAAGCCGACGGGAGCCGGAAACGACGGCTCTTCCATACGGCGTGACAAATTCTCAGTACATGTCACAATGCAGTTTCGCGTTAACAGTTTGACTAAAACCCATGTGAGGCGAACGACTTGGGTGTGGCACATCGACAATACCGACGCTGCTGGCTCTACGCTTACGCCTCAGTATGGCCTCGTTCGGTACGGCAAACTGTCATGGCAGACCCACAGGAAGGAGCGCAGGAAGCCTCATCCCCCAAGTCAGGTCTCTTGAGGAGTCGGCAGCTGGGCAGCTTTATTTTTCTCCGCCTTAACGGCACGTCTAAAGAGGGCCACCTCTTGGGCTGCTCCTTTGTGGACCTGCGCAAATGACTTTGTTATGTAGCTTCAGCTGTGGGCTTTCACCACCTTGGCCCCCCGCATCAATCTTTTGCTGCCTGCTGTTCAGCGTGTCTGTGGGTGGGGGACTCGTCGTTTCGTGCGAAAATTTAGGGCACTACAGCTGGGACTAATTTGAGAAGTTTTGTGAATGGCTCGCAGCGGGGCAAAATGGTAACTTGTTTAGGGCCATGATCTTGATGAAGATACTTTCGTTAAAACGGCACGTCGCTGTAAAGTCGAGCTGCATCCAAACCTACAAGCACATATGCAGCGCTTGAGCCTCTATAGTGAATGAATGTGGGAGGCTTGTTTTCTCGCCATCTTCTGTGTTACGCAAAAGTGACTTACCTTGTTCCCCAGCGGGTTTGCCATTTCCTCCAGAAACTCCAGATCCTTGTCTCTGAAAGCCAGAGAAAGGTCAGTTACCATCTCAGTAGCACATTCTCACCGTGAAAGTGACAAGAAGAAGAAGGCTGTTGATGTACAGCGACAATCAGCATCTCGAGGCCGACTTGGCTGGTTTGTTCGACAGAACGCCGACGTGTTAGGATACAAAGCACGTGACTGTAAGACCAAGTCCAGGCACAGTAGACAGTCAGTGAAAATGCAATGAAATGACGAGCAAGCCGCTAGCAGGGAACCGCTATGTGAACTCAGTGAGAAGTGATGTTGTTTGCCTCTTTGTGGAAACTCTCAGCCTGCTCTGCTACAAGGAACACAGTTAAATATTTGGCAGGATAATTGGAGGCACTTCACCATCAAGCAGGTATGTTATTGGTGTGCTTGCAAACTTTAATGAAAGGGTTTCACAGCCCTTTTTGATGCCGACAAGCTGGTCTGCTAAAAAAAACAAAACCCTCTGAACCCTCAAAATCTCATATGCAGACATGGAGTGAATTAACAGAGAAACTGCTCCAAAGATATGGAAAAAGGGATAATCGGTGGTGCAAAATACACAAATCACAAACAGAACAATTACACTTAGGCACATTGAGGCCTAAGGGTCCCACCCCACTGTAGCCGTTTCGTATGTCTTATGTTCCTTGCTGTGGCGGGGGGGTCCTCACAAACCACTGTGTGAAAGAAGAGCCTGGATGAGCAACACCAATGTACCCAGTGAGGTGAGATTTGTAGTCACATCAGCTCAGTGGTCATTGCTGCCAAAATCACAGTGGTTCAGTTACTCTTTGATTGCATGTGAAACATACCAACCTCCCCAGAAGTGAGAAGAACCACTTAGACTTTGATGAACCTGTTATTGTTGAGTGTTTGGTCTGTTGACCTCATGTGTGATGTCTGGCAGCCTGTAAACCATACAGCGTTATTCCCCAACCTGCAGACCTTGATGTGAGAAGCACTCTTTGCTCCTGTAGGGACAGGGTAACTCCCCTGCCCTGGTTTTCACGGAAGGCCTGAGCAAACGCTCACGTGTTCTGCCATTGCTTCATTGCACCGACGTATAGTTAGCCAGGTAATCTGCGGTCCCCGAGTCACCATTGTCCAGGGTTGATCAGACCCCAGCTTACAACCATGTAGCCCTACCTTCAAACTATACCTCACACCTCCTGTTTGACAGCCATCTTCCAAAGCCTCCCTAACAGCACTGATGACCTTCTTCCTCTGACTGCCTGTGATAGCCAGCACGCTGGAGGCTGTAGCCAGCACAACATTACTCTGGGAAGCACAACTATAGAAATATTCAAAACCCTGGAGGTGACAGAAATATGGAGAAAAAACATTTTGAGAGCACATAATAAGCTTCAAAATTAACACTGAACTTCAATTTCCTATCACTGAGATGTTGAGAGCTTTGCAGCTTTTTGAGTATTTTACCGACCTCAGTTTAATAACGCAATACAATAAGCTCTAAAGCTGTTGTGCTACACTTTATGTATATATTTCACTGATCATTGTTACTGTTTCTCGTCTGGACTATAATAAGACAACAAATGCAGTGAGTGGTGTAAATCATAAATAATCTTCTGCGCTGCTCTGGTCTCAGTCTCACTCCTTCTGTTCCTAGTGTCCAGTGATTTGGAGGCTCTGGAACACCGAAAGAAAGGCTAAATTATTTTGGGGCAAGGCCTACCTGCAAGACGAAAAAGCAAAACCAAAAATTTGATACCTTGAGCTAAGCCGTATTCTGAGTGTTATCTTAAATTGTTTTACCCATTTAACCTGCGCACAGAAAGTGACCTTGGTTTATTCTGACTAACTAGTTTGTCAACATTTTACATTTCCATGACCTACTTGCACTTTGTCACGAGAAAATGCACAAATTGACCATTATTTCGCTTTCAGCTTGTGAACTGCGACACGTCCTCAGGCCCCTCCTCTCAGAATTGAAATGGAGCAAGAGGTGAAAGAGACCTATGGACTTCACAGCTACTTGATGACCATCACATAAGACCAATCATTTAAACTGTATGCTTTTGGAAACCTTGAAGGAGCTTCTGCTGGATGATATACAGACCTACTGAGGTACCATATATTTTATAACCTAGACTAAAGGTATCGTAGGGAGAAGACGCCATCCACCCTTTCAGTTAGCCTATGTAAACAGGCTAGACTCTGTTCCAGATAAATAAAGGAACACGGGTCTTCACCCTGATAGTTGTGACCTGCTTGGCTCACCGCGGTTCCATTGTTTGAGCCAAAACTTCCCCTGGTGCCGATTCTGGTCTTGCCAAGACACATTTACCTTAACTCTGGGCTAGTCTATCATCGTGTAGCCCGGCAATCATGGCTGACATGGTCACTTGCACTTCTCATTTTCCTTCACATCTAAATAACTCATCTTACATGCCATCCAGTAAAGAAAAAGCATATCTGCCACCAACAAAATATCTTCCTATGAAGTTAGAGCAACAGGAAGGCATCCAGTCTGTGCTCATGTCTGCCAGGCATAGCAACTCCCTGCCTGGGTGCTGGGTCCCAGATGGGAGCGGATGGCACACAGCTTGACGGAGAGATGGGAACCTGGCTGGGTTTGGGGGAGCAGGATGCCAGAACCCTCCATTTGGATCCATATGTCTACCCTGGGTGAATAGTGATGGGTTTTCCTCACAGAAGGATCATTTTCTCACAGTGGGATCCATTGCTGTGGTTATTTGTAGTGTGGTGTGACTGAATGATCTGGGGGTTGGAGTGAGGAGGCATATTTGGAATGTGTAGGCAATCTTGCACTCATTTACTTATTTCTCCAGCAGGGTAATTTTTTATTCTATCAATTCAGGGTAAGGGCCTTGATCAAGGCTACTACAGCAGGATCGGTATTCAAACCAGGGACCTTCAGACCATGATGACAACCCCAGTCACCTCTACAAATATGAGGTGTCTTTGCGAGGACATCTAGTTAACAAACACAAGAAACTACAATGTCCCAGTGTTCAGACTTAATTCCTAGACCACTGGACATAGACCAGAGCGCTAAGATTATGGGAGTAAGTGAATAGTGATGGTTTTAAAAGGGCCCAAACTTGTGTTAACTGTCAGACTGCTCCATGAAAACATCACAATATGAAAAAGCAGAAGAGCTTTTGTGGTTCTTCACTTTTTGCTTAGTTAACTTACTCATCACTAACACTGTACCCATTAGGGTAACAGAGCAGCATTTCGGTTATAACAACAGGAACATAAAGTTAGACAGTTTCATACCTCTTTAATGAGGTAGCAAACCATCTGTTATTTTTTCTTTGAATGAAACACTATAAGCAAAAACTTTCAAACAACTTAATAAAGTGTATATATGTTTCACTGCCCGTTCGACCAGTTCTGGCTCCTCTGCTGTGCGGTAGGGCCCTGGCACACCTGGGCTGCTTTCCATGCTGCACCACATGCACCCATTTAATCAAATCTGTGCAAAACCGGCATTTATTTTTTAATAACACAAAGCAAAGCTAAATAAATAAATAAATACTAAACAAACAAACAAACAAACAAACAAATAAACAGAGCTCTGCAGCCATTTCTGGAGCTATTTCCAGTCAAATGGCAGCTTATTCTCTCCAGAGGGGATCTATTTTGCACTCGATTGTCCATTAAGAATTTAAAGGGAATGTGGAACTAGGCCATGGACCTTTGCAGAAGGCAAAGAGACATCTCCATCAGGAGGATGGTGGAAGGACAGGCTGCAGGGACAAGGAGGAGGTAGTTTGACTGTCCTTTAACCTGTGGGACATCAGCACACATCAACTGCTCAAAGGAGGGCTGGGAAGGAGTTGGGGCTCCAGTAAATCCACGGCAGCACTTTTCCTGCAGGGACTTTACAGACTGAGTGGACTGTTGTGCCCACATGATCAGTGGGGTTTCACTCTGTTAAAACGAAACCTGTGACCTGGCCCACATCAAATAAATTCCACAGGTATTTACCAGATGTGTTTTATATACTTTTTGCAACCAATTTTAAATGCATACAGGTAAATAACTGTAAATAGCTTAGTGTACAACCCTCACATTTTAAGTCCCCTAGGAGAAATTTTTCAGACAAATGATAATAATCAAGAATTTGACTCTGATCACCATATCAAATGTAATTAATAAATTAGTCAGGCAAATCGGTGGCACGGTGAGCAGTGCTGCTGCTTCACAGTGTCTGGGCATGCATGTTCTCCTTGTGACTGCGTGGCTTTCCTCCCACAGTCCAAAGACATGCCTTTCAGGTTAATTGATCCTGTTGTCCATAGTGTGTGTGTGTGTGGCCCAGTGACTGCCAGATCCTGACAGAATAACACGGTTATACATAGTGGGTCGATGGATTATTTAGTTAAAGGAGTGAATACAATTATGAATGTAAAGCTCTGAGCAGCTTTTCATGTCAAACTTCACAGTGTGAAGAATCACTCAGTGTGTGAAATTCACTGTGTGCCGTGTGACGTCAGCAGTGAATGCTGTGAATGTACATTAAGTGTCCAGTGTCATGCTGCCAAATGCTACTTTTTCAATGCTTATGACTGAAACAAATGGCATAAATGGAATAAATGCAGGTTTAGAACTTTAATGTACCCGAATGGCAGATTGGAAATACAATCTATCCTCCATTTTACAGACCTTGACTGGAAAATACAATTAGTTATTTATTTATTTAATTAATTAATTAATTGATCAATCAATTAATCAGTTAATTTTAATTACTTAATTTAAAAAGCCCCATTACTTTAAATGGGGGAAAATATATTAATGATGTGCTCCCAGCCCATCGGAAAACACCTACATAACTGTCAACCCATCAGTTCAGCATGAAAAACTATGTAAACAGCAGTTACCTCAGTAGAAAACACTGACTGAATGAGTGTTTATACCGCGGTGCGGTGTGTTCAACACAGCACATCTCACATGTTAGTCACCGCGTTAGGTGAGGGGTTTGCGGCCCCACTTTGGCCAAAGGAATGAAGATGTGTGTTAAAGTAACCTGCTGTCTGCCTCTTTGTTTCACACAATTGCACTTAAATAAAAGGGTTCATTTTAAAAAAAAGGAAATAAAAGCAGTGGTACGGCGTATACATGTTCAGACAAAGCACTCAGGCTGCACTTCTTCTAATGCGCCATCATCCAGGCTAGGACTGATTCCACCATCACGCTGTAGTGTAAAGCCAGCAAAGTTACATTACACTGTCTTTTTACAGCGCTAACTCCAGTTTTACCACACGTTAACATGCAGATGACCTGGTAAGAGCACTAGTAGAGGGCTTTCACACAAACACAAAACTTATTAACATTTGTTTTCACACAGGTTTCCACTGCCCTACGGGGTCGGGAGCACAGAAGCCAGGATATGAAGTGAAGTATGAAGTTCTGAAATGTAATTGCATTGACGTAATGCTGCACCTTCTTATTTGGTTCTATTTGCATTAAAAAAAATTACTTTTGTTAACTTAGAAATGTTTCAGATAGCACACTGGCATTTATGTATTATTCATTTATCTTAAGGCCTAACTGAGTTTTGCACATTACTTATAATTTTTTAACCATTATTACAGGGTAATTTTTATTGCACAAATTCAGGGTATGTACAGCCAATAGCCACGTGGGTTTTGAATCTGGATCTTCCAGTTGCACACCAATGGCTATAACAACTATGCCAAAGGCTAACCCTGCCAAAAAAGCTTAGGATGGGCACCAGTTTTATTTTCTCATCCACAAATTGCACAAAAATAACACAGGGACATCCCTGTGGACCTGGAAACAATGCTGTTGTGAAGGTGCCTCTAATTAGATCAGGGGGTCGAACACCAGCTGGATCACTAAGCCATCTTGTATGATTTATGGTGACATTGAGATGTGGACCTCCTGTGGGATCAGTGAAATAACAGCTCTGTTTGTAGTTTGTGTTTTTCATTGTTGGCTTTGACAAGGTCTGGCTGAAGGTGTAACCCTCTTCTAGCCGCCAACTTCATAACATCTCTGCGGGTCCTATTGTGCTTTTTTCAGGCCAGTGAATCTGGAAGGCCTGTTTTTTCAAGAGCATTTTTACTTTACTCTCTAATATGAAAAATATTTCCACATAATATCCACCATGACAGCAAACCATTATCCCGGAAAAGACTGCAGCCCTCAGGCGCTGCAAGACCTCCAGCTGACCTCTAACCTTCACTGCAGTCCACGACTCAGTCTCATATGTTGGGATCAGACGTCCTCATTTAACCTCATATCCTGAAGATCCTGAGAACAATGGCTGATGGCTATTAATGAAGCAATGAGAAAAAATGATGCCGATCAAAAATATTTTAGGATTTTTAAATCTATTTTTTCCTCCACTTGTATAGGTACAGTTCAAAAATATTCAGACACTTGACAAAGTCACATTTTACGGGACAGCAAAGTGATGCATTAATATTTCTTTCAAGTGTGATTGTGATTTTTTTAATTAAAATACTTATATACAAAATTAATGTTTAAAAAAGTCAGCAGGAGTTTTGCCTCCCAAAATATTGTTTTAAGAAAAAACTAAAATATGACACTTTCATAGGTATTCAAACCCTTTCATTGTGGCTGGCCTTAATTATCTTAACTAGCCACCCAATTAGATGACTATTCATAATAATAGTAGTTCTGAATAAATTATCACCAATTTCAAGATAAAAGCACCTGTATCTGTGACATCCAGGCAAAGAAATCATGAAGTCCAAGACTGAGGGAAGAATGGAAAGTAATGAAGGGCATTTTTGCTAAGAACAAGAAAAAAGATGAGTGTGAACTGTAGTGGTGGAGGACACTTAAAGGACGCCATGGACTGCCAGAAAGCAATGCTGAATCAAATCAAAACTGAGATTTATGCTTTGGACAGGTTATCAGAAGATTGCATTCTCTAAAAAAGACGATGAAGACTGGAAAGGACCAGCAATCAGATGGATGGACTCATGGACGCACCCCACTAAAGAAACAAGTGTAGGCCAGAACGTTCTGGGTGGTCTCTACATATATTTTGTCAAAAACAGTCAACAGTTTACCCAACAGCAGCGATAATGGAGCAGCCTCCTCTACACCCTGTGGGACTACTTGCCCTGTTTGTTCCCCATGTTGCGCGAGGGTGGTGACAATTTTTGTTTCTACAACGAGTTTCAAGTATTAAGAAGTTATTCACATGAATACCCAAATATCTGTATTTTGGTTACATGGTCTAGTTTCTACAAAGATTTGTGTAGTTATATGTGGTATGTTTCTTAAAAGGCTCCCTTCAGGTTTGCATTAATTCGTTGCTATATTCATTTCCTTGTTTCTTCACTGTCACACAACAGTCTGATTATGCAGTTACTCATTTTTCCTCAGAGCGGCAATTTATTGCTGAGTCCATAACAGAATGTTTAAAGGGACAAATTCAACTGTAACTGTAACCTTTCAGCTGTTTTAAACTATTTTCATTTGGGAACCTGAGATGGTGCAGAAAAAAGCAGTTACTGCAGTTGCTCACAGTAAATTACAGTAGTTCGAACCCAACAGTCAGCCACCAGTGTAATCGTACATTTTTTTAAAGTTCTTATGGAAGAGCGATTGAAACGCAACATCTTAAACAGTATCATCGTGTCCTATCTGAGGATCAGTGCTTAAGAAACAAAACAAATAAAACCATGGCCCATGGTACATCCTTTGAATGAATAAAACAGCTGTATGGTTTTACTCTGGGAAACTGGGCCCTATTGGACCACATTTATCTTCACAAGAGCCCCCGGTTCCTATGAAAATATTTTCAAATGGAAACATCACTCATCTACACGTGCCAACTATGCTGCCATACAGACAGTCACATGGTGTGTTCAGGTTCTAAAACCACCATCTCTCCTGTACAAAAAAATTATTACTGGAAAACCATTACTTACATTCAACCTTATCTACCACAAGGCAGAACGTTTCCTTGAGTCACATCCTGACCAACAGTCACAGGTGCTTAAAGGTGCTTTCAGCTTGTTTCCCTGAATTTAATCTAACAAGGTGCATTGCTTTGGTCTGAAGCTCATCAACTAGTGATGAGCTCCATATTGTGGAGTATGAACACTAGGGCTCTCTTGCTAGTGGTTTGGACCATTTTCATCTCAAACACTCACAAGCATACATGCCAAACTCATGTGTTTGGATGAAATCTGAAATTCACATTCTGAATCTGAGAGCATGAAACTGCAGGGTTATAGCTGTTGTCATGCTGTCTAATGGTCCTGAGTTAAAACCTCAGTCTTGCTGTCACACTCTGGTCAAACTACCTACCCTAAATTGACACAGTAGAAACGACCATGTGGTTTCAATGTGTAAATTATTGTTGAGTAGCTTACCATACAAACCATAGACTGTACGTCGTTTTGCAGAATGATGTCAGATAAACAGATTTTCAAAAAATCATTAAGATCAGAACTCCCAAAAACGGACTATGTGCTGTGACAGAAAGGAGGAATGATGGAGGAAAATGAACATCTGCCTTGATGAAATCATGGTGCCCGAACAGAAAGCAGCAATGTCAGCAGCATTAAGGGATTTTCTGCTTAAGGGCACCACAACGTCATTCCTGGGGTTTAGAGCCTTTCGGCTGAATTTTAATTTCTTCATCATTTTCATCTCTAGCCCATGGCTCGGTTGACCGGAATGCTCTGATGGAACAGGGCTATTGAAACTCAGCTCCATGTTTACATCCATAAAAGCCATCTGTCAGATAATAAGTAATCCACCGCAGCAACAAAAATGCTTCCAAAAGCCCGTTAATGCCTCCCTGCCCTGTGCCAGGCACTCCTGGCCCCAAACAGGAGCCTCTCGGACATCTCGAAATACTTTGCAGTGTGGAAGGACCTAAATTTATGCCTTCATTTACCACAGTTGCCCTCTTTTTGGCCTTCGTGACAGATGGTGATGCTGCCCATGCAGAAATGTGAACTGATACATGCTGGGCACCACATATCCAATGTGCACTGGCCATTTGGAAAAAAGAGAGAAAAACACTTGTGGTCAGCAGGACATGTCGAGACCAGTAAACTCTGTGGAGCAGCGCTGAAGACCTATAGGCAGAACCCGACCATAGAGTGGAATCTTTCTCTTTGTCTCTGGCCTAATGGCATTTCCCTCCTCCCTTGCATTCCTCATTTCCACACGACTAAAACTCTGCAATACCGTATTCTTGGTAAATTGTCAGCGTATGCAGACTTTGAGAGAGAGTCCATCAGTTAAACACATCCCACAGTTCAAGTGTGCGGCTTTATGGTGTGTCGTAAGAGCAGGAGACTTAATGCGCTTACTGGAATATGTGTCATTAAAGTGCATCAATCTAATGTAAAACAAATTAGTGGAATAACGGGATTAAAAAAAACATGATGAGTAGTTTATGAAATTTTAAGCATGTACCTTCACAGGGAATCTGTAACTATTATTCAGACATAATCATCTGCTGTACTATATAAATTAAATATATAGACTGAAAAATAGCAAAATAGTTATAAATGTGTGACTGCTGCAAGAACACAGCGGCACCAGACACACAGTCCACGCATATCGAATTATTAAGGTTTAAACTACGTTTTTAATAAATGACTCTTTACTTGTGGGATCCCTTTAGTGTCAAATAAATGGAGCTGTGTGAACACAGTTAAGTCAGCAGTTGGGAGAAAATGACTTCTGCAATAAATGCTTTTCAAATTTAGAGCTTATGATACAGATTTTATAATGAAAACTGCATATTTGTAAGCTACTAAATATACATTTTACTTGGTTTGGGCTTCTTTTTCAATTCCAGCATTCTGCTCTTTCCATCTGACAGAGTAAACGAGCCAGCTGTTGTCATGGTAATGCTGCAACACGGTGGCACATGGCAGTCAGGGTGAAGCCAACCGCACAAATGTCTGTGGATGTGCTCACACACCCCACGCCACGCTTTACCCGATAGTGTTCCCTGTGCCTGGCGCAGTATTTGCTGTGATTGTAGGAGTGGGGACCTGTGTTAAACAGGTTGCTGGTTCAAGCCCTGGCACAGGTTTGATTGAGTACTTGTATTTCCTTTGCAATAATGTCTACATGTAAAAACATTAAAGGTGATATAAGACAATTTCACGAGTTTGTAGCGTATGATTCGTTTAATTTTTATCCAATCAAAGCTCAAAGCACAATGAGTGAATCTAATGCTACGGGAATCTGCTGCTCTATCATTTAGTGGATCCATCTGAGGTTTTTTGTTGAAAATTTTTCAAACACAAAGGAAAATATTAATCGATTTGATATATTCTGAGTTTAGAGACAGAAACATACTTGATTCGCTGGGGCTCCAGCGCAGCAAAAAAAGCTGGAGTTAAAAAAATCTGCCTGAGACCGTGCCGGAGAAATAAGAAGCTTAGCCGTTTCGGCAGGAGGATCATCTTGTGAAGAGGAGCGCAGCTTGAGGACATCGGCATCGTGTGCGTGGGCGGGTGGGCAGCTGCTCGGTAGGTCATCCCACAAACGGGCAATAAATAAGGTCATTAATGTTTGCACCAACTGTGTCAGTCTGCCCAACAACATGTTAAACCCTGCTGCTGCATAACGCAGCCTTTTACGGACTGGTTTTACATATTCGTCATTAAAGACACTTTTTGTTCATGATTGGTGATAAAGATCACTTTTTACTTGTTTCATCGTCTCCCATTCTTATTTTTGTCATAATCCCTGTGATTTTTCTATTTTATTTAATTAAAATCAGTGCTCTTCACTGTAGCCTAAACAGATGAACTGAAGATGTTGATGTTGCTCCTCAACATCCATCATTATAGGACAGTTGTGCAAGTACAAGAGGAGATGAACCGACATCACTGTGCAACACTGTTAGGCTACTGTGTGCCCCCCCAGCATCTGCCTCAAAATGTACTGCTGCTCTCCATGAAGTGAGGACAAATGGTGAAGCATTCATAGCCCCATTACCTTATTATTCCAGCCGCAATAACTCTAGCTCAGAAAATGTAATTTATTTGGCTTGGATAATTTAAAATTATGTTTTAAATGTGTTTTTTTCCCGCTAATAGGGACTATCTGCTTCTTTTACAATAAACACAGTGCGCTTTCTACATCTCCTATAAATGACCTGCACAAATCTCTGAATCTGCTGTTACACGATAAAGGTCAGGATACCAGTGAAGCTCTGTTTCTGTCTGTTTTTCACGCCACAGACTTTACATATTTTTCAAACAGCCTAACTGAGGTTCTCGCACAGTCAGACATATGTGCACACACTCGCAGTAAACGTGCGATCAGCTAATTTGTCAGGATGAGGACATACAGGTAACACGCACACAAGAGGGGTGATGGAGGGGTGCTAGGGGGACAGGGACGGGTAAGAAATTATACGTCGCACACGGTGCTGCCTACATTACTAACTTATCCTTAAGGATTAAGATTAAGGATTAAGATTGCTTTCTTCCTTTTCCCCCTTTCCACAGGACTACGGCTGGTGTGTCACCGTCTTGGCGTTCTGTTTGACTAAAAATGTGTTTGTACTAAATGCAACCACTTTAAGGGTGATATATTTTGGCCATACATAATGTGCTATTTTTGAACTTCCACCTCCTCACCTGGGCAGTGCCAGGTAACTCAGCCAGTGTAAAAAATAATCCTGACATGCAATGACACGTAGTACAGGGGTGGTAACGACGTTCAGCTAGACCATGTAAGTATGTAGAACACAGGGACACGGCAGCAGTAAGTAAAGGATTGAGAGAAAAGAAAGGAAAGGAAGGGAGGCGTGAAGCGAGAAAGAGCAGAAAAGAGGAAAGCAGCATTTTATCACTAAGCTGTACGGTCGCATTTTCAGTTAAAAACACGTCACAATTTACTCCATTCCCCGCCCGACCTGCGACACGTCATAGTGCTTCATGTTTTGAGAAGTGACAGTTATTCACAAAGAGCTGCGGTTTAAACGCATCACCTCCAGGGACGTGTTTAACAAGTCCAGGCGGAACGTGACGCGGTGGAAACGGGACAGAGACGGAGCGAGCGGCGCCTCCGCCATCGCTCCGCGGTCCTCCGACGTGAGGAAACAGCTGAGGTAGTAAAGTCCCTCAGTTCTGCTCATTTCGACAAAACTGATTTAAATGTTAATGTCTTAGTGTGAAATGACGCGTTTCCAGGTGTCCAACTGTCACGGTGTGTGAGGAGGGACGAGTCTGTCACTGTGCTCCTTCCAAAGGAGCTGAGGAGAGTCTCTAAATACGGCAATCGAGTCTCCTGGTCAGGTTTACTACAACAAAACTGAGGTAAATGTTGATGTTTTAATGTGAAATTACACATTTAAAGCAGAAGAAATATCACGCTTTGCGGAGGCGGATCAGATGTTTGGTTTACGGTCCTCCGTCCTCTCATAAACCAAACAAATTTAAAAAAACTTAAGTAAAGTGATATAAAATGGCCCAACGTGTTGTACTGTACCTCACTCATAGTGCGAAGCAGCCTTGGCAGACGACGGGCCCCACGGCTCGATGTTCTCGATGTTCTCCCCGATGTTCTCCTGCTTCCTCGGACCCTCAGCAGCGCTCCTCTCAGCATCACTTTAGGCTCTTATAGGGTTTTGAGACACGTTTCTTCGTGACATCACATCTCCAGCAGACCAATAAGAGTGAGTCTCTCAAGTCTCCTCCCAGGATTGCGAGATGTTCTCCACCTCGGACTGCGACCACATGCTGCGTGTGGAGTATCTCATACCTTTCTCTCCTCTACACGTTGCAGGCAGTTCTGTGTTTAAAGACACAATGACAAGTCTGTAAAGCTGCATTTTATTAATGCAACATCATATCCATAAGCCTGTTTTAGCAGCAGGTGTACCTGGAGCTTCTGTTTGTAAATCCATCACATCCATCCTTCTTTTGATCTTCTCTTACGACACAATGTTATTACTTTATCTTCTATTATGTTGTAGCAAATAAAGGGAGGACCACGTTTTGTCTGTCACAAGGTGTCGTATGTGTGGATGCAAGAAAGTTGGCATATAAAGATTTTTGCTCTGTCAGGATCCTTTCATGTTTGGATGCCATCATGGAAAGATGCTGTCATGTAAAGATGATATCACATAGAGCTGTATCCAAGTCCAGAGCTAATAATTTTGGGCCTCCTCCTACTTTTAAATGAAATAATTAGGAATGGTTGTGAGCCCTCCCAAGAATTGTTAACCATCATTTACCCCAGCAGCGATGACGCTCTTCCCAGACCAATTCCAGTGACCCCGTCCAAAGCCCAAGTCCTTGCCTATCCCAATATTCCTCCATAAGATTCTAAGTTGCCCCACCCTTCTCCTGTCCTTGTTCTGCTGCTGTTCATCCCTCTGCCCAGCTGACCCCTGATCCTGTTCCACAGGGGGCACCACCACTGGCCTTTTCCTTGGCACCCTGTGCAGCTGCCCACCCCGACCCCTCTGCTTCCATCTGTTCTACCAGGGTGAGTCCCACCGTCCAGTATACATAATCAATGGCTAACAGACTCACGGTGCATGCATGCATTCCATGGGGTCCATATATCCCCACACACAGCAGGAAGTGTGGTACTTTCCGACCTGGATTTGTGACTAAGGTTGCGGAGTTGCTGTAAGACACGCTTGTTGTGCCCTCACACTCGTCATTATGATGTCAGACTGTGTGAGCCAAGTTTAAGCAGCTCTACAACAATACAACAGTACAAGGTGAGGAACGCATCTCATCTTTGCTACAAATTATTGACGTGCCTCTGACTGAAGAAGTAGGATACCCACCACCAAAAAGCGCCCACTGACCGGTTTTGTTGGGAGGCTCAGTTGAAGACGGTGCCGCAGACTGTGTGATTTGGACAAACCGCATAAGCTAAAGAAATCAATTATATTCATAACTTAATTGCTGGCAGGACTTTTTCCATTAGACTTGATCATAATGGCTTTCCTCATGGCTCAACAAAAAATGTATTTGTATTACATATCCGAAAGGCATTATATCTTTAATATTAGATATTGATCACGTCTCTTAAGTTTACATCAAAGTAAAAAATAGCTTTACTTTTGGTGCCGCAGGATTCCAAACACATATTTCTCCACGACAGTTACAGGCTTCAGGGTTGAAATCAAGAGTGATGTCGATTTCTCTCATCAGACTTTCGGGCTCTTAATTTCAACCTGTTAGATACGGAAGGACATCTTCATCTAGAATCTAACCCAAACTCTAACTTTATCCTTATAGAGAAAAATGGGAGGGAATAAAAAATTCTGCCAATGGGAAGAAATACCATGCAATTCAGAAGGTTGTCATCTTCATAAATGCTTGAGTGGGTTTGATGGGAGCTTCATAGCAGCAGTCAGGAGTCCTGAGGGTCTTAGATTAACATGAAACAACTTTTCCAGGCTCAGTTGTCATCCACAGATTACTGTAGATGGCCAGTTCCCTGCAGCACATTATGCTACTGAGCGAGTGTCTACATGCTGTGATGGGAGGATAGGTACCGGAGAACTACGGTGAGCTGGAGATGGGTTCTAATGGTCTCCTGAATGAGGCAGGAGGCTTTCTTTACGTGAGTGAAGAGTGGTGGATGCCGTTATTGATTTCCTGCCAGGCGTTATCCACACTGCTGAGCCACGTTCAGGTCGTCAGACTCTGAGCGAGTAGCTCTGCAATGCTTGCTTGTACAGCTCTGTCTTGGGTGAATATTTTTTCTTAGCTCTCTAGCTGAACTCCTTGGAATGCTTTATGAAAGCAATGGACATTCAGGATAAACTCTCAGACCACTGCAGCAGTACTCTGCTTCGTCCTCTTGCCCCAAGAGAGCTTGTACCAACCTTCACTGAGGCCCATTTCAGCTGATGAAAGACTGTTGTTTGACAAGACAAAGACAGAGGACTGTTGTTGTGGAACTGAAAGGAAAGTGTGAAACTCAGTCTTAATCCCAGCAAGCTGGAAACTGGGGGAGGAGAAGCGAGGAATGTAAAGAGAAGAGAGAAAGGGTGTCTCGTTCCTAATGTGAGTGGATTTAATGGACTATTCATATATGACACATAAAATGAAGTAGCTTGAGGGCGCTGTATCACAGTGGGTAAAGATGGTGCCTCACAGCTCCTGGGCTATGGGTTTGGACATGGTTGGGGTTTTAGGTGGACTGGTGACTATACATTGCCCATACTGTTTGTCTGTGTCTGTGTGGAGTTTGCATGTTCTCCCCAAGTCTACGTGGGTTTCTTCCAGGTTCTCCCACAGTCCAGTAACATACATTTCAGGTTAATTGTTTGCTATAAATTGCCTGTAGTGTGTGACCAGTGTGGCCACACTGTGACGGACTGGCATCCCATCCAAGGAGTTCTATAACCCAGCATCCATTGATTCCGGAACGGTCCGTGAAAAGAGGATGAAGCAGTTAATGAATGGACAGTTTCAGTTCAAGTGGCCTTTGGAGCTTTTGGTAGCTCCTTTAAGAGTCTAAGTGACAGGAGGAAAGTTAACCGCAAAAAACTTAATAGGAGGAAACTTTATTAACTGGCTCAAGAGTCATAAGAAATTTCGAAGGTCGTAAGTACTGTATTTCGAATAGAATGTTCAAGCTGGAATTTCCACTGTAACAACGGGTGACAAATATCGCTAAGAAAATCTACTGAGTGCACAGACCCTTTTTTCACACCTAAAATTTTCATCGGGTTTAAGTGTATTTTGTGTCTCTGCTACTTCAACACAGGCAAATACACTTTGTATTTTGAACCTGCTGTTATACCGTTGAGTGAGGTACTGAACTTGAACTGTGTCTATAAAACATTGAGGTTTGCATGGGTCACATGCATGTAAGGTTGCCTGGAGATTGTTTCTGGACTCAGTTCATCCTGGGACTGTGTTCTCTCTAGTTCTCTCTCTCTCTCTAGTATCTCTCTAATAAAACGTTGTGGCGCTCTTGGTGTTCTGACATACAGTAAAGTGTTCTCACTCTGTAATTGCACAGATCTCAGTGTTCCTCTTCATATGCCCCACTGGCAAAGGCTGAATCATCTCCCCCCCCCCCCCCCGAAGGGGGAGTTACTGAAAGAAGATCTAACATCTCTACATTTAATGGAACTGCATTTTAGCACCACATGGAACTTCTCAATAGGATACTGAGCATCATGACTTCCTCTCTTTAGATTTGGACAGTTTAACATAAACTGAGTAGTGGAAACTTTATGGTCAAATTATGTACATAGCCATTACTGCATCATTATAAAGTTCATTACATTGAGATTGTCAGATGAAGTAACATTTGCAGCCAGCAGGTGGTGTGGTGATAATGAATTGGATAAAAGGGTATCAGTTCAAACTTTTAATTTCCTTTCAGAAATATAAAGAAAAGACAGAGTAGATGAAGTCACAAGAGCATTATCTTTCTTGTCCTTGGTTAAAAAATGTCTTGAGACCTACACAGCACAACATTTTACCCTGCAGCATAAATTAAAATTGAAAATTGAAAGAAAACGAGCCTTTTCACTTTGAGGTCCCAAAAAGCAATTTGTTACAACTAATTTAGCAGACGTTTTTCTGCAAAGTATCTTACAATGTTAAGCTACTTATTCATTTACCACTTTGTAAAGCTGGGTAGTTTTTAATGTATGAAATCAGGGTGAGTGTCTTAACAGCACTACAGGAGAAGGATGGATTTGAAACTGATTTTTTGAGGACAAAGCAGCAGTTTGCAACACCCTGCCACCTGCTGCTTTAACATCACAGATTCTGGTTTTTAATCAGAGGCTCCACTTGGTTTCACCTGGTTCTTGGGACACTCAAGCATGGGTTCTGCACCTGACACAAACACATAGCTGGCACTGTGTGAGGGTCCATCTCGGCCTGCTGTGGTGTGCTGGCACTCAGAACCATGGTGGAAATCCACTAGGGCCCCTCTTCACAGCCAGCACTGCTACACATCTGATAACGCAGTAGGAATTAAATAAAGTCATTTACCTCCACAGAGCTGACCAGGAGAGAAATAGCTCATATTCATCTTGGTGTTGGTATTCAGTTTGTCCCCGATCAATGCTGATCGCATTAGCAGAGGACAGCGAGGCGCAGTGCGGCCCTGGTACGAGCTGATCACTCACTAACTCCACCCCCACTCGATTCCTCACGCTGCGAGTGCTGTAAACACAGAGAATCAGACAGTCCTGCTTGCTTCGCTGAACCCTCATCGCGCTGTGGCTGTGAGTCCTATTCTCTGTCCAGAGTGCGTGCCTTTCTCGGCGGTTCAACAGGAGGGCACCATCTTGGGACTTCATCCTTACCTCTTTCTCACACGTCCATTATTCTGTCTGGGGGTTCTTGCCAGATGCTGGAGCAGCTACCTGTTTGCATACAGGATGTAAATTCTCTCCTAGCGCCTTCCACTATAAAAAGAAAGTTGGACATTTTTAAAAGAAAAGAAAGAAAGTGTATGAAAATGCAAAACAGCCTCCTGTTGGAGATGTCGCTCTTTTACCACACATGTACATCAACGCAGCAACATATACTTAACATCATCCAGGCATTTAATGGTGATGACACCTTTAGGTCTGACCGATACCACACATCTGTTACCTATACAATGACAAACAAGAGCATGCCAAGGAAAGTGCCTGAATAATTAGTTTATATGTTTTCACCAGCTTTATTTTTCCCCAAATTTTACATGTATCTTTTTTAACACAGGGTCACGCTAAGTGCAGCGTACCTGTCTCACAGGAACATAATGGATGAATGAACGCATCGTCAAGTCAAAGCCAGCTCGTAATGACAGGTGTGCGACGTGTGGCCTCCTTCTATGTATGTATGGAGGCTGTAGACATGGGGAGAACATGCTTCTCAGTGCAGCCTGAGTTGGACTCAAACCCCACACCTAATGAACAGCCCAGGAGCTGTGAGGCACTGGTTCAACTCACTGGACCTCCGCATTCCCATATCAGTTATGAATACATTTGTCCACAAACATCAGCAAGTCAGCTGAATTTCTGCTGCTAAAAAGGGTCTTGGGACTCTTGTTAGATTTCTGCTCCTAACCACCTGGTAGATTCATTGAACCTGGGCCTTTCAGCAGGATGTATGTGCCAGTTCCAGATCGACTGCTGCTCTACATTCACTCAGCATTCCGTTGACTTGATCCAGACCACTTCTGGATCTGGGCCCAGGCTCTTTGCTTTGCTGGCCCTGGAGGATTGCTGCCAAAGGTACATCTAGGCCTTGAAAAACACTTATCGAGCACAAAAAAAATCCAATTTAGCCATGTGAATAATTACAAGGAGTAATTGCAGATAAAACATAAAACAAATGAAAGACTTTTAAAGAGAAAGGCAATATAGAGACACTGGTCTTGTGGTCCATTTACTGCTGTTTAGACTGATACCAGTGGTCCTGGTCAAAGCCTTTGTTGTTGTTACCACTGGACTTCTGCTATAAAGTTTCTTCTTAGAAGCTCACCCAATCAATAACTCAGGAGATGGACAAAGAAAACTCTCAATCCTTCTGCTTAAACATTTCATCTCATCTTCATAACAATCTGCAGATTTTGTCTATTTAGTCAGTGTTGATTCCTCTGCAGATGCGTACAGTTTTGGAGCTGCGAATTTGGCTCAGTGGCCTGTTCTACTCAGACGGTGATGATGATGATGACGATGATGATGATATGATAATGAATGAGAAACTGGCCTGATGAAGAGAACTTCATAGAAATGGGAGGTCCATCCCTCCATATTCACTTTCATAATCTGCGCAAACCAGTCATGGTTTCAAATAAGAGTTACAGTAAATCCCTACTACAAGGCAGGCCATCATGTACAGATTTTTAAACAAAAAGTGTGAATTCCTGGAGACCACTACTACTGTACCCTTGAAAATGAATTTGAATAAAATTACTGTTGCATAACCATCCAGTCTGAGTTTAGTTAAAAGCATCTACACCTCCCTGTGCCTGCAGGTCCTCAGCAGGTACCACAGCACACGGCACCAAGATGTCTCACTGAATGTACCTAGCATGGATTAGCTGGCTGCACTGCCAACCTGCACCAACATGCCCCATGTCCCTCAAGGTGGCACCTCTGGCCGAACATTCCCAGCGATGACTCCAGGTGACCCTGAGCTTCATGACTGTAAGACTGGCCTGTGAAACACGAATCCACCCAGTGATAACGCTGCTAGTGTCGTGCTGCTCTCAGTATTGCTCTGTGGAACTGAATGCCGGTGCTGAGTCCTGTGCGGGGATGCTGGAGTGACAGTGATAATCACCCATCGCAGATGGATTAGGATAAAATTTCGACCAAGGGAACAGCATTTCTCTGTCAGCAGTAGCTGGATCAAAGGACCTGGGGGGAGCTTGATTAATTACGGCATGGGCGCGAAGCCACGCCTACAGCCTTCTCCCGGTAACCAATTATATTATTGAAGGCTGTTCTTGAGGATTACTTTATGAGATGGAATTGCTTAGCAAGGCAAAGTTGCAGGCAAAACCCTAAAAGCGTCAAGGGCTTGAAGGCAGTTACTGATAGTCTATCAATAGCTATTAGCTCGCCCAATTAATTACTTTTACCTTCCACTCGGCTGGCATAATTGCCCACGCTATAAAAAAGGAACAAAATATATATTTGCAAAGGTGCCAGCAGCTAGAGTCTGTTGAGTAGGCAAAGCAGAACCAAGCGAAAGGAGTTGCCTATTCCCTCAGCCCAACATGAGGACTCAAAGACATGGGATTTAGAGCAGGATTTAGTTTTATCAGTCTTGCTTAAATAGGAATTGTCACAGATGGACTGTATAGATGGTCATTTGCAGTTAGACCAATACCTGTTTCAGCCCAACCTGTAAGAGACTAGCTAACAGCACAGGTGAGTCATGCCATTGCAATTAGGTGCAGATTTGTGAAAAGGGTTGTAGATGCTGGTGGCAGCAAGTACAGATTGAACAATAAGCCATCATAACTGCACTAATGGAAAGTGCAGAAAGACAAGCTGAATAAGATGGTGCATCAGAAGTGGACCGTTAAAAGCATTCCATAAAAAATTTTTTATAATGCATTATGTGTATGAGTTAGAATGTACCTTTTTGGATCCCACTCAAACATATGATTTCACATGCTGCATCTGGTGCTCTTAATGGGCATGTATGTCAGCATTTAGCTGCCCAGTGCTGGGAAATCATCTTAAAGTGTGATTGGGTCCCTTGGAATTAGGTTATACCTGTTCACTTCAGCGTTACTTAGCTGAGAGTGAAATGTAGAAAACAGATATAGTGCACAGGGTAGAATTCTTATGAGTTTTTAACTACAGGATTCAAATGAAATATAAATGTTTTTTAAAAAAACTAACGTGGCCCTTACATAGACCATGGTCATTACGCTATACACTCCTATAGCTGTTTAAATAGGAATATATTGTAAGGCATAACATTTAATTTCCACGGGCATTTCACAAACAGAACACTGTAATCATTGCCCCGAATTAATTTGGTTCATAAATTAGTCCCGAATGTGGACATGATTCATTTGGTGACTTCTACAATTCATGCGCAAAACTCACTCTAAATTAAGAGCATATAGTCATATCTCTTGGGCGAGCTTTAAACATTTCTGATGGCTAGTGCATGGACTTTGAAAAATTTTAAATGCTTAAAAATGGTCACTTTTCAGGAGATATTATGCATGATATACCCAAAATGCAAGAGTTCAATGATGTTGACCATAACTGCACATGGTGTGTTTTTTCAGGCCACTGATATATGGAGAGAAAAATACTCCTAAAGTAAATGTGCTACATTGAGAATATGATCCATTACTGGTCCCATAGTTGGTTAAGAGATTATTTAATCATTATTATTTATTCATTTGTCTGGCACATTTCTCCAATGTCACTTGCAATGTGAGGTTTGAACACTAAGCTACTTACACTGCAGTATAATTTTTACTGTATCAATTTAGGGTAAGTACCTCAATGATTGATACAACAGCAGGAGAGGGATTTTAACCCAGGACCTTCATCTTGAAACCAATAGCGCCAACTAATGTTCGGTTGAGGGACCGTTCCAGAGCACTTTGGTGAGACGCTCCGTGCAATTTCCGACCTCCAAGCCCCTCCGGTGCCCCCGTCAGATGTTACCTGCTGTCCCAGTGGTGCGTTCTAGGCAGTTCTGACTCTGTACTGTTGGCCTCATTCATATGCTTGTTTAGCTGTTTTCTCCTCGAGACATTCTGTGACGTGTGTGGACAGCCATTATGAATGTTCACAAACTCTCAGACAGCAGGCGCCTGGTGATTAACGAACAGAGCAGTTAATGCAAGTCTGAGCCTAAAGCTTCACTCTCATCTATTCTGTTCTCAAGTCTCACTTCCTATCAAGCACAACACAGCTACCCTTAAATCACAGAAGAACTAATTAAACAAGGATTGCAACTCACTTAACACGACTGCAGCCACACAATCAGGTCTGCATTCTGGTCTCCTGAGTTTGCCTGGCGAGTTGAGATCCTGGGAACACCTCTTTCCAAGGAGGGCTTCCATCACACAGGTTCGGGGGTATGTCGATTTTAAAAATGCCAGGCAATCATTAATAAATAAATGACAATAATACAGTTACATGCAGCAGAGTTCAGCTGAGCTCGGCTTGTTGACATCACTGACAGAGCAGCCCTGAAGACACAGGCACATAGGGCTGGTCAACTCCACTGTATGTAAATACACGACAAGACACATTCAACTGTAAGGCAACTGCTCCAACCGCAATGCTGTGTGTTCCAGGATGGCTCAGGTCTTCTGGTGAGCCATGCCTTCTAAATGTGATTACACACACATCAGAAGTGTGTACATGTACCACTTGGGGTCATTAGGAAGCAGGTGTGCCTGGTGTGGCGCTGCTGAAGGGAGAAGCCTCATCACTAGCATTTGAGTTCTAGAGCCTCCATGAGCAAATGCTAGGCGCAAAATGATAAGCTGCAAATAATATTGGGGGGAAACAAACACAGGGATCCATAGAAGGCCAGAACTTCAGTTCATTGTTAAGCATTTCAGATATATAATTAATTCCCCCCCTTTTTTAATTTTGCTTGTTACCGAGGATTGAAATTATGTTTGCAGAAGACAGACTACTGAAGCATGAAGGACAAGAACAATAAGACGTAGCTTCCAGCAGATAATGCTTAAAGTTGCTGCTCCTGCTGTAGTACCATTGAGTAAGATTCTTACTCTAAACTGATAGAAATAGAAATTACCCAGCTGTGTAAATGTTTAAATCATTGTCTCTCTGGAGAAAAGTATCAGCTAAATAAATAAATACAAAATATAACTACCACACAAAAACAAGTAGTAAAATATTTTCTTTATTAAGTCAGTAGAAAAAGATTGGTAGCTGCACAAGATCATAAATAGGTACAGCAGTTGCAAATATGGGTTTAATATATCAGAAACATACAAATGATTCAGCATCAAAACAATGGCAACCTCAGTCATGAAATGTCTCCAGGTATGGAGGGTCAGGCCCTCTCTGAGTGTTATTCGAAACACGTTTATTCTTCATAACTAACATGATCAAGATGTCCAACGTGTGTCTATACAATCAAATGAACAAGCCCTGAGATAAACCTTCCTCTAGTCAACTTCTCAAACACACAAGACACAGGTAGCAACCTGGAGGTTACGGTTTAAGCCCAAGGTGGGCTCCTGCTCTAATGTCCTTGGTCAAACTGTCAAATGGACTAAACAAAACGTTGTCTGTCATCAAGATTTAAGTAGAGATGCAAAGCTCCTCGCATCACTTCAGCCTAAGACCCTGTTTCAAATAAATACAAGTCAAAATACCAAAGTTACACTTTTCATATAAAAAAAAACTGATCATGTAAATTTTTGATCGGTCGGCAGGTTGTCCTGGGGACCAAGGTGGGGCTGTGCAGGTCAGTTCCCAGAGTTCCTAGCATTCCCAGTGCGTCACACTATGGTGGCATGGCGGTACTTCATGGCACTGTGGTGGGTGCAGACAAGTCCAGGGCTGGTGGCAGCATGGATGCTGGAGGGTGTCTGCTGGAATAGGGCAGAGCGACCAGGTTACAGTGATGAATTTAATGACAGTGTGTGGTTCTGAGGGGCAGGAGACAGACCTCTTCCCCTATCTGACTATGTGTGTTATGACCTCAAGGAGCAGTATCTCCAGTGACTAGAGATCCTACCTACCTAGGAGCTACACAATGTGGTTTCTTAACCAGCCTATGCAAGAGAAAGTGTTCACGCCTGTCTTGTGTCCTCTGATCCTGTGTGAAAGCCATGTCCCTGTACCCAGTATGTCCCTGCGTATCCTCCAAGTTTGCCCATATCTTCATGTCTCCCACACAGAATCATCAAGACATTTTACATTCTACACTTATAAATATACTCTACGCCCGAGTCGCTCGCAGCTCACACCCCTGCAAATATGTGGCAGTGAGGGCCATCAAATCTATTTCTCTCAGCAATTTTCAATTACTAGCCCGAAAAGCCCAGATTACATGGGGGCTCTTGGTACCTGAAGTGTGCTGACAACGCTGGGCTGGCTGAAGCCACTGTCATCAAACTGGCTGTGGGTGACACCTGTCGAGAAGAGGAAAAGGAGGGAGATTTAGAGACATGTCGGCTTGGCGATGTTCTCCTGCGACTGGTCCTGTTGCTTGCTGGATTTGCTGTATAAATGGGACATGACCTGCGTCCAGTTGTACTGTCAAAGGCTCATTTCCTTATTAATACACCGTTTCCTCATCTGACAAACGATGTCATTATATACAGCCCTTTAGTCACGTTCTATGAACTTACTTTACTTAGTCAAGCTGATTTGAAAGGTATCTACGCATTTAGGCAGGAGCTCACCTGGGGCATCAAAACAGTAGTTATTCTAAGCATTAGCTTCAGTCAAAAATACAGTATAGTACTTAAACACTAATCAAAATACAGTATGAGTTGTGATTAGTAAGACAAGGTCAAGAGACACCTGAAATTAACAAATCTAATTATCTTATTTATTAGTATACCTTTGTGGAATTTCTAAAACTCGGATCCGCAATTACATGTTCAGGTGCAGCTCTTTAGCAGCAGTTAAAACCAAATTAAAATGATTTTTTAAAGTTCTCAAATTTACCAATTAATTCACAGTTTAATTTACTAAAAGTGTTAGGCTTAGGGGTTAGCCGCTAACTTAGAGGACTAAGAGGACTCAGCAGATAAGTCAGGTGTAGAACAATGTTGACAAATTCTTAAATCTCCGTGTAAAGCTCAAGCTCTCTTTTTGCTTGTTCTTTATGCACAGCTGTGTTTTCCAAGCCACAGACCTGCAATTTGGCTCACAGATACATCTCACCCTGAGTGAGGCTTTTGCGTAGTCAAGTTCATTAAACCCCAAAAAAGGCCACTTATTATTTAGAAAATGTACAATTCCGCCTCTGATGAGACTTGGGAGTAGTGATGTCATGCAGAGTGTAAGCAAGGACGCTGATGGCCTTTCTTGCTCTGCGCATATGTTCTTTGCCACGTTTAACTAGTTGAAAGGTGGTAAAGCATAATTTGTTATTATGGTCTGCACATCGCTACAGTTACCATGTACGTTGCTGTCAGCACTATCGTAGGAGTCAGTAGCTGTTGAATGTGAGCAAACAAAACTGTAAAAATTAAAATGAAATTATGCATCGCACACATTAGTGATAGAAGGGCAAGAAAGTTTGGTGATAACAGCATGTACGTCATTGTTGGTATTGATTTGGCCATAACAATATGTACTGAATGCAAGGACTTCAAAGATAAAACAGCTTGATGTTATATAACGTGTTACTACTTTTTACCTTTTTAACCAGGCAGCAGGTAACTCGGCTGGTAATGGAATAAAATTAAACTGTCGCAGTGTAGGAAAAAGACTTAGTTACTGATTCTTAACCTTTTAAACATATATAAATGTTTGGTTCTTCCCCAAAGTTCTGGCATCACTTCCCCTGCCTGTGAATAAAATAGGCTGTCAACTGGCAGGACAAACAACGCTAAACTCTGACTGGACTCATTGCAGAGAGAAGTATTGAACCGTTGTGGTGGATTGGGGAAGGAATGAGAATAACAGGAGATACTGGCAAATGAAATCCATAAGAAGTCGGTTTAAAGTGACCAACTGTTGTGACTCAAGTTTTAAGCAACAAAAGTTAAAAATTTTAATACAAAATAATCAAAAGTAACAAGAAGAGGATGATAGAAGTTTAACAGGGTAAAAGTAGGATTCTTTGTTTACAGAGCATCAGTTTCCCATCTATTACATCTTGTGTTTAAGCTGCTGTACATTTAATCTTCCCTGCAGGGATTAATAAAGTCCTATCCTATCCATACTTAAATATAAGTAAAAAGCCAAGAGCTACTGAAAAAGTATGACTTCTCCAAAAATATACTTTCACATGTAAATATAACTTGTTATTGCTCACCTCTGCCGATACCCTTGCAACACAGCGAGGTGTCATACACCTGATACTCACCTGAGCAGTTGTATGTAGCATAACCCAGATTGTCTGTGCCCTGTTTAGCCACACACTTTGGATGCTCCTTTGAGTGAAATTTTGTTTTCCTGTGTGACCAGGAACAAACAAAAGAAAAAGTCAAACAACCGTGTCAGTGTCACTCACAGGTTTCTGGGAGCAAAGCTCCATTGATAAAGGTCCTTGGAGATGGGAAGAGCTGCTGAGTTCTCCTGCTCTCACTGGTTTGCTGTGTTTGAAGTCTGGCTGTCATGTCAGGAGGAATGAGAAATGGAAACATGCCCTGTGGCCAGTTCCTTCAACCCTACTGTCAGCTGTTAGTGATGAAGAGAAATTCTGCATTCAGAGGTGTTCAAGTGTGTATGTTGCTTTGAAGCCGTGAAGGCAGCAATGACAAGGGACATCTGAAATGTCTCATTTCAGCTGTTGTGATCGATTAGCTGAACTTTGGCTCACAGTAACGTGTAAATGCCATCGCATTGCCAGGATCCTAGGCGTTTGGAAACCTCCACTTGATGGCTTTTCAGTAGGCCAGATCTTCTGCCCCTGAAGGTGCAAACCAAAACATAAAAAGATAACACGCAAAACACCAGAGGTCTTACCTCACTTCCTCTTCATAGGTGGATTCTACAAGAAAGTGACAGAAAAAGGTATAGTTTCATCTCTCAGCACTATGGAAACTTACTGCCCTTAATAAAAATGCAGAGCCAAGCAATATGTCCATGTGCAGAGACTGAGATTTGAACAAACACCCTTGTAGTCAAAAAATGTCATTTAATGATGCTCCCCATAGTATAGGTTCAAGTAACCTGGTCTACAGGACATCCTAAAATTAAATATTCTCAAAGAATCATGAATGCCCTTTTGCCAGTGTAACAGGAAGAATACGCATCCTTATTTTTTGTGACATGACATCATCCATTTGTGCCAAGGCAGTTCTAGAATCACCATTGTTTTTCCACGTTAAGATGACTATTGTGCATTTTTAGAATGTGCTGTAGAATGTGCTCTACTGTATGTGTTTGTTTGGGGTGAGGACCTTTAAAACTCGTTCATTATTTGTTATGGACTCCAGACAAAAAAAAAAAAAAATCAAGCAAAGATAATCCCATAAATGTCCATAATTGCAGGAAAGAACACCGATCTAAAAATAACCTGGCTGCCCAAAAAGCACAGCCCTGATTTTGTAGCCCTGAATGAGTCACAGAGATTATAGCACTTTAAAACATGACTTAGACACACTTTGTTATCAGAGTCACGCAGGCGGCTTCGGCAGCTGAGGACAACAATCCTCGAGAAGGTTGTCTCAGAATTGCTGAGGGCTGCGCTCGCCCCACGCTCACCAGGCACCAAATAAAAGAGACCATTAATCTCCCAGGTAGCGAACTTCACTACTTTAATCTACCTCAGAAGAACTTCCACCACTGTAACTGTGCGGCACACGTGGCATTACCCCTCTCCCCTGAGTACGATTCCTTGCAAATCGGGCCATTCTGAGCAGGTCTTTGTGTGGTCTGGTGGGGCTGTTTCAAAGTGAAAAATGGTTGTCTTTCTCGACGGCAGACAGGTGCCTTGTTCTGGGAAAGTTTAGATGCCAGAGCAGCAGGACATTCTGATGGCTTTTCTTCTAGACACAAACTGGGATGTGCTCGCGAGCAGCACGGGGCATAGTGATTAGAGCTGCTGCCTTGTGCTCAAAGGACACAGGTTTAAATCCCATGTCTTGCTGTAGTACCTTGATCAAGGTAGGTACCCTGAACATGTGAAACTAAAATGACCTAGCTCTATGAATGGGTAAATGTGAGCGCATTTGCACTTTTTTAAAACCTTTTTTTACTTTTCATCAGCATTTGGTACTATTTTATTGTCCTCATATCTAGTTAATAAATGTTTTGGTTGCTGTGGGAGCTCCTCTTAGCTTCATCAGTTTGCTGCTGCTGTTTAGATTGTACGCCAGTGACTGTGGAGTCTCCACGCCAGACCTGTTCATTCTCAGATCCTCAAATTACATGAGTTACATCCTATAGATGCAACCTTCTCATGGCATATACACACCGAATATATCTGCAGTAAAGTACAGCCCCACATTTACCTCCTTCACAGGTTAAGATCCACAGGATCCCTTGGGGTTTTTGTTTGCATCAGTAGCTGAGAGTGTCATGCAGCGCCGTGTTACAACTCGGTGTAGCAGCTTTACAGAAAAGACTCACACAAGGCATCTCTTCTCAGCCCTGGCAAACCCTGCCTTCAAACAGGGGTTTTCAAGATCCTTGGTTTAAAAACGATTTTATTCCTCAATTGATGACACTTCTCAACCAAACCAGTGGGCCTCTCAGACAAGTGCAGTTCTAGTCCCATATATATCCATTACAACCATGAACAGGTGTAGCAGCTGCAGTGCAATATTCTGGCAAGTGTGTATCAAAGATCACTGTGAGTAGTTTAAGACTACAGGTTGCATGGATAGTTGTGTGGTGACCTCCTGCATGGCTCCCAGTGAGCTCTGATAGCCCTGAACTTAGCATCAAGCTCCATGTCGTGCTAATAAAATTAGGGTGACACCAAAGCCACCTGTGTCCCCAAGAGTCACATCAGTTAAGCTCGATGTCGACTCCTTCTTGCAAGGTGACCGACAATGTCAGACTTATTTATTGTAACCAGCTTACAGTTATCTGCCAGTTTATGCCGGGTAACTTTTTACTAAAGATATTTATGCTAAGTACCTTGATCAAACGTACTCATTTGGGGGAGGAACGCGTTTCAGACGCATGTCCTTCAGTTTCAACGCAGCTTTGTGCTATTCCCACCGCAATGACAATTCTGTTTTACATATGCAAATACACACCCTGGCCTGTCCCATTAGTTGCCCTTGGAGAGCCCGGTAGCCTCTAGCTGGCCTCGCCACCTTCTTCCCTTTTTTTTTACTCGAGGAACGGGAGACCTTAGTGTGCCAAAGAAAAACATGCTTACTCTTGGCTTTCTTCCTCTTACAGAAGAAAATGAGTCCGATGGCGATAAGAACCAGGAGCACGAAGACAGCGAGGGACACGGTGACTGCAATCAATATGGTCTGGTTCCTTCTGCTTGGTGGGGCCACTATTGAGGAGAGAGAGAGCGAGATGCAAGTCAAACTTTGCTACCTGGTGCCTCCAGCACCACCATGTTGTAAAGGAGGGAGGGACACCTTTACGAAATGATGCTTTCACTGGCTTGGTCAGAGATCAACCCGACTTCTGGAGTTCACCATGAAATTCTCCAGGTGAAACGTCAGTAGTATCTCAGCAAGTGATGTTTACATCAATTTACATGCCTTCGGAAACATTTCTTTAGACAACCCACTGTAAAAAACGTAAGCTTTTTCCAAAGCAAATTATGAAAATCCTTGGGTTAGGACATCACAACACAGCTGGTGCCTCACAGCTCCTGGGCTGCTTGATGGGTATGGGATTCGAGATGTTTGCGCCTCACAGACATGCATGGGAGAAGGCAACTGCCGACCATTTCGGCTTCGTCCTTTGCCTAGGAAACCACAAGAGTGGTTGCTGTGAGTTGGATTTATCTCAGGAGCATCTCCACCCATTGCTGTCACGTACACAGATAAAGCGGCGATGAGCAGCAGAGGTCTCCCTGTCCACAGTGCTCTTGTACTCACACACTTACAGTCCTGCTCACTTGTCAGCTCTTCTGCAAGCAGGGGTGCTTCTAAAATGAAAACTGTTCCAGAAGGTCCCTGCTGGTTTTTATAGGCTTGCGTGTGCTCCTGAAGTCCTGCTAGAGATCTGTTTTCTTCCTTCCTTATGTTTGCTTGACGATCTCACCTGTCTCAACACTGCATCTGTCTGTCGTTACAAATAAACTCTCTGCACGTGAATTCACTTCTAACTCACCTGTCGGGATCACCTGCCTTTAGCTGCAGCGCATTCTGGGATTTTTCAAATCGGGATTATTAATCGGCTCTATTAGTCAAAAACTTTACAAGCTTTCTTGGGCGTTGGGAAGCTTCTGCATTCGTGCAGCACAGAATGAAAATTAAGTTCTGTCCTCCTGTGCAAAATGGCCACCATGTGCACAGACACACACTTCCCTCATGCGGTTCTCATCAAGCCCTCGGTGAGAAGCACAGAAGTACTGACCCACATGATACCTGAACCCACACTGCTCATATTCTCCACTCCAGCTCCTTCATGCCGCAAACAGCTGCAGACTGTTAAAGTGACATCCAGTTACCCGCAGGTGACTTAAACGTGTGGGTGATGTTGACACATCACATTTTAATGCTAAGTAATTTAAAAGGATAAAGTATTCATCTTGACCCTCTTATACTTTTGAATATCTTTACTCAAAGAATTCAAGATTAGTTGGACAACAGGATTTCTTTTTAAAATAATTTTATACATATTCATCTGGATTCTTTGAGAAAAATTAAGAGGTGTGGATGAGGGGCCTAGGGAGCTCTCGAGGACTCCCAGGAGGGACAGAGCAGTCATCCTCCCTGTGGGGGGGGGGGGTTTAGAGGGGAAATC
Source organism: Arapaima gigas (assembly GCA_900497675.1). NCBI lineage: Eukaryota > Metazoa > Chordata > Actinopteri > Osteoglossiformes > Osteoglossidae > Arapaima > Arapaima gigas. Next base: position 154,408 of record UFQX01000179.1, read on the forward strand.
ACTCACCCACTGACATGAAAACTGTGCTGTTGAGTGGGACAGGCAGAGCGGACACTCGTGCCCGGCACGTCACCTCGGCGTTGTGGTTAGCCCCCACGTTCAGGACACTCGTAGTGTTGAACAGGTTCCACCAGGGCCTGCTGGTTATATTGTAGTCTTTTTGGTCCACCTCTTGGCCCTCCACAGTCCAGGTCACACTGGGCTCTGGGAGCCACCCCAGGGCCTGGCACTGGAAGTACGCAAGATCTCCCTGTGTTGCTGTCACATTCCCACCCAAGATGGCCACCGTGCCTTTCTCTGGATGGAGACAGAAAGAGGACACACTGATGGACGCCGGCATCAGAGGTGAGTCCAAACTTGACAGCATCTAGACTGGAAATGCTAGTTTTTTCAGCTTCTGGCACTGGATTTGGTCAGATGTTTGTGTTAGTTATGTCAGTAGAATATAGATGCAGCCTGAGAGAGAAAATGCGTTTCCTTCTTTTGGAAGGTGAACAGAAGCTTTTTTGAACACAGTGATCCCTCAGTGTCTCAGTTTAGTTTGCAGCAGAAAATGCGTCTGATACCAAATTTTTCACATATCCAATACCTATTTCCAATTTAAAATGGAAAAAAAAAATTAATTATGTGCCCCCAGCCCATCGGAGACTCCTGTATAACCATGAAGCCCTGAGCTGAGCAGGAAAAACATGGTAAACACAGTTACCTCAGACTGAAAGACTGAATGTAGTCGTGAGTGTGTGTTTATACCGCGGTGCGGTGTGTACAGCACAGCACATCTCACACGTTAGTACCGCCACCAGAATTTAAATAAATAGGTTTATTAAATTTAAACATTAAATTTAGTTAAAAAATGCTCAGTTAGAAAAAAAACAAGGCTGACAACTTTTACAGGATACTCCTGGAATGAAGCAAAGATTTTTATTCATGTTTTGATTTTTGTTTCTGGAAAAGTTTTGGATAAAAATATGTATGATTTTGACATTTAGGAATTAATTTTTCAAAACAACAACAACAAGCTGTTATACCACAAATTTGGATGCAAAGACTTGAGCTGTCTATGAAAATGTTTTAATTTGTTTACTTTGACTTGCCTCTTTTTCACTTCATTCTCATTTTCATTTGTGCCTCGCATGAAGCAGACAGAGCCGGTTTTTACCATCTGATCTCCTACACTCTTCTTCACTGCAACTTACAGTGATTTACCCTCTTAAACAACTGGGCAGTTTTTCCTGTTTTTTCATTTGCTATCATCTTAAATTAGTTTAAACTTTAGTGCAGCTTAAAGTTAATGCTCATATTACACTGAAGTCTTACAAACTATTTCATTACTAGCATATTTCAGACATACAGACGTTAACACATAAATAAAGGGTGGTGGGAGTTCTGTATTATTGTGCTTTTTCTAGCTGCAATAAAGTACTAAATGTGGTTTCAAAGTCACCAAAAAATGAATTACAAACACACCTCCAGTCCCTATTACGTTTCTAAGCTCACAGACGTGGTGTCTAATAATAAATACTGTCGTTGAACACAAATACTTGATTTGTTGAGGTACCAGACATTTTAACCAGACTTTGCCAGTGTGTCATAGTTTTCTTGCCAATGTACATTTGTATGTTCAAGGCTGACCTTCCTGTCATTCTCCTTCACACAGGCGCACAGGAGAAGAACATGACCGGGGTGCACAGCCCACTAAAGAGATGCTGCCGCAAACAAAGGACAATACAGGCAAAATGAGGTATTTGGTCAGGAGGGGTAAACAAACAGATAAACGGATTCTGCCACCTTCCCCTTAGTTAGAGCTTTGCATCACCCTCTTCAAATGAATGCTGACTGGAGTGTGTTGGAATTCAATGCAACAATGACACACCTTCATGGGGGGGGTGAAAGTAGATGATTTCAGATAAACAAGCCTGTTTCCCAGCAGGTAACGCTGCCCACTTGGGAAGCACGAGAGAAAAGAATCCAGAGCAGGCAGAATACACACTTTTTATATCTAGCATTTATATATAGCGGTATATATTTGAGTCATTAATAAAGCAGCTCTGTAGTCAGAGAAAAAATATCCATATCCATTTAATATCCATTAAATACCCACTTAATGGTTATAAGAGCTATATTAGCGAGAAAAGTTGTAAAAATTCCAGCTGGCAGGTAACTCCAGGTAAACTTCAAAATATCTACAGGCCAACATCCTTAAATGTCCAAAGGCACCTGCTTTTTAATGAACGTGGTATTAAAATTGTCATTTGGGTATTTGTTAAACGGAACAAGATTCATAAAAACACAGGGAATATTTCATGGTTTGCGCAACACTATGATTTCTGTCCAGTTTTCTTCCCTCTGTCTCTGAAGTAATGGATGATATTCACACTTGTATGGATGTTAAGGTTCTACTGTTGGCATCCAGCTCAGAAAATAGAACGTTACAGTTAACACTGGTGAAACAGAAGTGGAATAGGGCCCCACTGTTATCTTAAATTCCACCGTGACCTCATGGCTGAGGAACACAAAGCCGGCCGCCTGTGAATTTCACCGGGCGCCCAGAACGCACACCTGCCTCCTATTGAAAACTGAGTTTCTGTTCCCTCTGTTTGCCCAGACACTCCTATTGAACTGCACAGCAGACTTTGACCCCACCTCATGACTTCCCAACTCCCGTCCGGGAGCTGTCAGCAACACGCTTTCGTTTTCTGCCGCGGCTAAAACAAACACTCGCCCGGACACCCTGAGGCATTATGCCATGAACAACCCAACAATCAGTGTCTTACACCGTGTTTTTACTGATTACTGCTAAAGAACAGGGCAGTAGAACCAGTCACAGGTAGACAAGAGGTGATAACCTGGATCTGATTGAGAAGAATGAGGAGATGCTGGATAAGACCGGATGTATAACGCAGGAAAAAATCGACAGAAGTCCTTATTATGAAGCTTTTACTCATTGTGACAGAGTAGAAGTTGGAAGCTGTGAGGCTCTGGTTCACAGAGGACATACGTGGAGCGAGAAGCAAGTGAACCGACCTTGAACGTCCAGCAAGGCCGTCTGCTTCTGAATGTTCTGGACGTCGCAGGTGACAGATCCCGCATCGCTCTGCCTGACGCCCACGATGGTGAACCCCCACGAGGAGGTCTGGGCCGTGCTTTTGTTTTGCGCCATATAGCGATGGTCATTAATCACAGGGCCGTGCTGCCAGGTGATGGTCAGCACCACGTTGCCGTTGAGCAGCCATGACATTACGACCCACGGCTGCTGCAGGCTGCAGAGGAATGTGGTGTTGGTGCCAGCGAGAACGGCAGCGCTCGTGGGCTTCAGGTCCACCTGAGCCAGCGCCCCTGAAGAGGAGAACGGGTGCAGTGGTTACAAACGCTAAGCCCATGTGCTTCCGGAAGGTTCCGTGCTGCATATACACATCGCTTTGGGCAAAGTGGAGGCTTGACTCCATGGAGGTCATGGAGACAAGTGGCAACAAATGTGAGCCATAGTGCAACCTGGGAGGTGGAATATGAGTGCGGTGCAGCCTTATTTTTTCTACAGCCCTTTCCTCCACAAAATACAACTTTGCCCAAAAGGTTTTTACCATTTATGACTCAACTCAATCATTTGTCCCTAACTCGGCAACTGGCAAAGCGCTGCTGTAGGCCGCTGTCTTAAAGTGCTCAGATGCTCTCGATCTGAGTCCTGCTGCAGCACCTCGAATGAGGTGTTTGCCTTCATTCATCCCAGGAAAATACCCTGGTCTGCTGCGCAGAAGCTTAAAAGAAACAAATAATAATGACCGTGTATTTATTCGCCCACTGGCTGTACATGCTCTGCTGTCCTGAAAACTAGGCAGCTGTATAAATGTGCAAATCATATTTCATTATTTAACACCGTAACCTTGAAGAAGGTTAATCATGACACCAGCGGTGGCTTTTCATGCGAGGAAGTGAAAACAGTGGCGGTGTGACACCGGTAAACACCCGCATTTCACAGTGTCAGCGACTCGTGTCTGCTGGGGGTCAGAGGAGGACACACACGTACCTTTGGCTGCCTGTAGTAACAGGAGACAGCAGAGGATGGGCTGCGTCATGTCGAGATGGAAGCCAGAAGAGGACACGCACACACACCTGTTGCGGGGACACACACCTGCAGCTATTAACCCCCGATCGCCCAGGTGAGAGCAGGAGAGAAAGGTGGACTTTGCTTTCTGGGAACACGTTTAACAGTGAATCAGAACGCGGGTATCAGGAACAGCCAAGTTCTCCGAGATGCCGGCTTGTCTTCCCAACTGATTCTCTCAGCATTTCCTTCACTTTGTCCACAGTGAAGGGGCTACGGCCTCTTTGTCCTTTACGCTGACGGACGGCAGCCTCAAGGCAGCTCTCTTCCGCAGTGTCTACAGCTCGACCGTCGCTGGTCAGTACAATGAAGAACATCGCATGCAGCTGCGGGATGAATCGCTCAACATGAGTTTGTGTTTTTATTCTGCAGTCATTTTAAACCTGCTCTCATTTTAATGGCGGTTTGAAGAAAGTAACAATGACGCATTTGAGATTTTGAGCGCGAGAGACGTCTGTCCTAGTAACCCGCTGCAGTGCAGTGCAGTGGGCCGTGACAGAATCCACGTCTGTGTGGATTTCCGCCCACAGTTCAAACATGCTTTTCTAGGCGACCTGGTGATGCTTAGTCACCCATAGTGTGACTGTGAGTGACTGTGTGAGTGTGTAACTGTCCTCTGATAGACCCAGGGTGGACCCCCTGCTAGGTGGTGCTCGCTGACTCTGGTTCCCCACAACCGTGACCAGGACAAGCGGGTAATGAAAGTGGGAGAGTGAGACTATAGCTCAGGGCTAAAGGTGACTTTGGAGTTACGGACAAAACAAGTTACAGACACATTGCTGGTCCCACTTGAGTTTGTAGGTTGTCGTCTATAGAGTCAAGTCCAGAAAAGATTTAGGACCAAAATGGAAACAAGACACGGAAGAAGCCTCCCTTCCCACCTGTGGGTGGAAGAGTGGTGTAGGGCTGTCTACAGGTCAGGGCTATTTTTATTGCCTTTTATCTCATCGAGGTGTTTAACAGTCCCTTTGTCTCTCAGCAACCACTCTATTTACCTGTGTGACACCCCGTCCCAGCAATGCTGCACAACACAGTGTAACAAATACTTTGTTAAAATTTCTGAAAATGCCACGGGTGGCCATTCCTGATCGACGTGGCGATTTGGCCCAATAAACACTGCTTTGTTTTTCAGCTCAGATAAGGAGGCAAAGAACAAACTGCAAGTCTGACATGCTGCCCTTCAGGACCCAACCCCCCCCCAGACTGACGCAAACGCCTCGACACCTGGATCACAGCTCACCCACCTGAACTCGGGTCCCAGGCCCCAGCATGGAGTGAGCGACCGAGCAGCACACCCGGTAGGACACGGTGGAGCTCACCTGCTGCCTGTTCGAAGTCCACCTGAGCAGAACAAACATGCGCAGTTACAACAACAATCTGCTTTTTTGAATACCTCCCCCGACACGCCTTCAGAAAGGTGCCTCCCCCCCATCCCGCACAGCACTCATGCCCATTGCCGTGCCGTTGATCTCCACGCAGCACCAGTCAGCGCGGTCTGGCCGAGATCCCACAACCGCCCACTTCACAGCCAGTTGTAACCGTGACGAGTCTCCTTTGTCTGGCCCCTCCCACAGGACCCAAGTTGTTGTTCCACCTCCATCCTGTCCCCCTGAACACATCTGGGACTTTGTCCACATTGTTCCTCCACGCTCACACACACACAATGCAGGGTAAATAAGCACGGCTGAGCCACTTATTTCCACTTTATGGGATTTTTTAAAACTTTTTTTAGTAAGATGTCATCATCCATATAAATTTGTACAGCTGACAAAGCAGCGCTTTACAAAAGCTGGTCTTTACTTAACATTTTTTTTCTGTTTTCCTGACAGGGTCACTGATATGCAGGCCTAGATGTGAACCTGCAGCTCCAAGGTTCTACTTGATGGCACCTCAGCCGCAGGTAAACAGTCATCGTCGGGACCCACGATGGATTTTGGACTTTCTCGGGCGCAGGACCCCCCCAGTGGGTGCAGTGAATGAGGGCAAAGTGGACTGTGACTCTGGGGATTCACTAGCTGGGTGAGTCCTCTGATTTGCCCAGGCGATCCGACAGCCTTCACCCTCATACGCGAAGGCTCTGGTGCTCTGGCTGTTGGGGGGTGAGTCTTTTCTCCAGGGCTCCTTTAAATTCTTTACCCAGTGTTGTTCTCTTACTTGGTGAAATCTCTTAGATTCCGCCAGAAGAAAGGCGGTTCTCCTCATTAAAACCTGGAAGCAAAACGAACCCATGAGCCACTGGATGGGTGAGATCGTTTGAAGGCGACTGATTGCGGACAAAAGGCCTCCTGGCTGTGAAGCTGCACCGCGGCAGGATTTCCAGCAGGGGGCAGCAGCCATTATTCAGCAGGACCAAATCCCTGCATTCCTGGCGTTTAGCAGGATTCTGCCAGCGACTGCAGCCACTTTTTCCGCATCACCGGGGTCTTCAGGTGTGACCAGAGTCCGAAGAAACTCAAGTCAGGAGACCCGTGTCCTGTTCAGACGTTTCCCCAGCAGAGGGCGTAGTCACGTGGAGCCCCTTCCCTTTCTTGCAGTTATTTATACCTAACCTTTGCAATATTGATAGAAAAACTCAACGCTTCTAAAAACAGCCAGTCAAATACGAAATGGGGTTAATAGCGTCCTGATTTTTTCAAATAAATTCAACTCCGGCCATAACCGGTGAAGGGTGACGTTTACAAACGACAGGGGACGAGCAAGACGTGTTTGTAGCTTTTTATTCATTAGTGAGGTTCGGGGTTTTACCCCAGCTTTATTGGGGTAGCTGCGGTTCCTCCATCCCCTCATTCTGACTTTGTGGTAAAACCGACTTTGGAGACACAGGGCGGACAAGAAACCAACAGATCTTTGGTGAGCTGTGAGTGTATTTTGAAAACCTCTACAGCGTCAGTGTAAAAGTAACTGTCGTGTGTATACACCAACTCCAGGGATCAAGCAACTGGTCTGAGCAGAACTTCCAGCGCACCTACATCTGCACGCATTTCTACCAAAGGCCAAGATGGTGGGAAAATGTAAATACTGAGAGGTGTGTGTGTGTGGTTATGCAGAATCCCACACCCCTAGTACAGTAAGTTACTGTACTGCATAAAGGTGTAAATAGTAGTAAAGCTGATTACCTTGTAACCTGTGTTGGACAACAGGGCAGGTAAAATGAAGGTTAATAATAATAATAATAATAATAATAATAATCGAAAACAATCCACATTCAGCAAAATTTGTGCACCGGCTAACAGTTCCTGTCTATTTCTCTTTGGAATCAGATTCCTGGACTGAAGGCATCAAAGCAGTTTATTTAATACGTGGACAGTTGAACCTTCTTCATTCCCCAGAGTCGAGGTGAAAGAGCTTCACACTGGGCCTTCAGTTGCTCATCTGCAGTACGAACACATTGTCACCGAAGGAGCAGAAGTGGGAATCTCCTTGGCCGCCATTCACGCCTTCCCTCCTGCTGATAGCTCACTCTCTTCTTTGGATGCTTTGTCTCTACTCGAGACTGACCTCACTTTGCATGACTAATAATTCGGATTGCAGCTAAGGAGACAAAACGGACGCCTAAAACTGACACGTGAGCCGAGGTGGCGGGCTGCAGCTCAGGACTTGCGAACAAAAGCAGAAATCGCTCAGTAAAAGTGTATAAAATTTTGGCCCACACAGTATACTTGTGCGGCAGGTGCACGCCTGGGTGACATGTCCCCTGCTGTGAAACCTGGACAGGGTTAATATTTCTGCACCAGAGAGACACTGACAGCTCATTTTCCAGAGTGGATCCTTCACTCCAGCCCACATCCTCACGCATGCAGCTTCCTGAAAACAGAACCGAGGGTCATGTTCTCATTGTCCCAAATTTATTTTCAGCCCACAGGAAAATAAAACGCACACGACCCCCCGGGGACCCCCGAAAACAAACGCGACACCCTCGCCATACAGCCACGCTATATAAATAGAAACAAATTACATTAAATATATTAGAACACATGACATCTGACCAACCCGCCTGGTTACACCTCCTCCTGTTCATTCCTCCGGCTCTTCCTGTTTTCCCAAAAGAAATGTGAGAACATTCCACGTCCAGAGGCAGGTCTTCTCCAGCCAAACCACGGATATCCCCTCGGCCGGCTTATTTTAAAACGAATACGAGGAATTGCACAATAAACGTGGGGTGTGGTGAGTTTTTTATACCTTTCAGAACTTGGCATTAGACCTAAGGAGGAAGGAGCTACTTAAGGCCAACGCCGGATACGTGGGAACGATGTGAAGGAGCCACCCCGGCACTGCTGGCCACAGGCTCTTCAGCCCACCGCCTGCAGCAGCAGGGCTACGACCTTGTTGCAGACCACCAGCCAGCACGTGATCCCAACTCCACCTGGAACAGAAACACAGGGGGCGACCCGGTGACGGACGTACAACCACGCACCTCAGTTACAGCTTCTCAACCCCTCCTTTTGTCGTCCAGCTGCTGTAAATTCCTGAGCGCTTCTTACAGGTATCAGAACGTCAGTCACTGGACACATTCAGCTGCCACCTTTTTCCCAGGATCACTTACATTGGTAAATACCGGATCAATGGTACTGCGGAGTGTGTGTGTGGGGGGTCTGAACTGCTGTACCCCATTACTGCATGTCTACTACTGAGTTACAGAACAGGTTAGTTTAAGTCGACAAAACCCTGATCTTCGTTTCCTTCTGCCCTCAACTTTGCTGTTTATTTTGAACAAAACGTCTTGTTTGGATATTAGCAAATGGAGAAAGAGCTGATCATCATCATCATCATCATCATCATCAAAGCCCCTCCCCCTGACCCTCCGGGGGGCTTACCTGCGATGCCAGACGGGAAAGCGACCAGGCGCTCCAGAGGGACAATCCACTTGCTGGGGAGCACTGTGACAGGACTGGCGTAGAACTTCCAGATCAGTGTCACCATGAGCACAGCCTGCGGAGGAGACCCTCGTTACCCTACAGCAGCCCCCTGCCGTGTCCCTCAGCCACACCTAACATCTAAAAACCCTCCGGACAAAGAGGATCGGTGTAATCGGTGAAACGTTTCACTGAAACCCATCCAAACACCTGGGCCGAGCATGGGGAGACTGCAGGGGGGCACGGGGGGGCCACGGCGATGGCTGCCGGCAGGAGCCAAACCTCAGGAACGGCCAGCCGACAGAACGCAGCGCAGAGCGGAGACCCCTCACGTCACACGACAGGAGCGGAGTTTCGTTCATACCCCCTTCCTCCTCGCAGCAGACTTTTCAGAAACCTCAGATGTTCTCCGCTTTTTCCGTTGGAAAAGAGAGGAAACCGCTTGTCCATCTCGTTCCGGCCTTCAGAGGAGCCGGCAGCTCCGAGGGGGGTCACACCCCGGACACACTCTCACACACGCACAGGAGTGTACCTCAGGCATCATCTGTGCGACTCGTGTTGACGGTGAGTTAGTTGTGAAAGTCACCTCTGAGTTGTGAACAGGGTTCCATCCTGGTTGTGTTCATAAGCTGAGAACCTTCTGCAGCCCTCGACTCGATGCCGTTTTAACCGGGTTTTTCCCACAGGAAACGAGGACTTTAAAGTCTGTCCTCCCACAACAGTTACGCTCAGAACATTAAATATTTCAAACTGTGCACCTGGTCTTTCAGTTAGCTGTGTTTTTAACTGACGACTAACTCAGCTTTGCTGTCAACTGGTAACCCCCCCCCAAACCAGCAAAGACAACACAGAGCATCTCAGAACTTACCTGCAAAACGTGGTAAACTATGTTCACCCCCCACTTAATCTTGGCCTGGTAGGCAGTTCTGGACTTGACTGCAGGACAAGTGGAGAGAGGAGATGAAGACAGAACATCAGAGAAGGTCCTGTGTTCTTACTAACCACCATTTGTTCACCTTTAAATGGAGCTACGTGGTGATGTAAACAGAGTGATTTCACTGCAGCACTTCCTGAATTAAGAGCATGAATCTCAGCTCCTTTGAGGAGAAGGTGATGCTGCACCAGCCAGTTCTCCAATATCTGTTAGAAACAAACTACTGGAACAAGATTTTGTACAAAAGACTTTGCACCGTCAAAGACGACGTTTTGAGTTATTTAAGAAACTCGGAAGACCAGGTCAGCACATCTGAAGATCTACCGACATGTCCGTGGAGCTCAATAAGGCTCAAGTAGCAGAGGGAGAAACAGCAGGTGGTGAATCTAGAGCTTTGGAGGTGGAGGTCAGAGGAAGGGGCAACGAGCAGTTATAGTCGTCCCCATGAATCCCATCAAAGGAGCTTTGGCCAAGCCTTAGGGAACACCTCATATCAAGGTCACCTTCCCTTTCACCTGTCTCCCATTCCTTAAGGAGATTACACAGTCTTTCTCATTCAACATCTACCAGCACTGCCTCGTGATGCCCTTGGGGTTCTAACTTTCAGCTTCTTCAGCTTGGCCAAGACGTAAATATGAGAAGATGCAGCAGCCGAGCTCCATTTGCTGTACTTGCCAAGCTAGTGACTGAAGAATTAGTGTGATGCACATCCATGAGTATTTGTAGGTTCTGTGTGGGACCACCTTATTCTCAAAGCTTGGTTCCACCTCACCTCGAAATGGTGAAGATGGCAACATCTGGTGATGGGCAGATTTGTTTACGATGAACTTAGATAAGGTTAGCAGCCAGAGATGCTCTTACCGTGAGACTTGAGTTTATCTGTCATCTTGTTGATCTTGCGCTCAAGTCTGGCGTATCTAGCGAACTCGTCCATCATGCTGATGGTGGACAGCTCCTTCTTCATGTCCTGAATCTCCATCCTCATGTCCATTTCCTGCTCTGCATCCTTCTGAAAGACCTTCGACAGCTTCAACCAATATAAAAAAAAAGTCAGTTTCACTCCACACTGTAGGCAGCAGGTTGTTGTTGCCATTATCATCTCATCTCATTTTCGGGTCAGTTTTTCACAGAAGATCAGGCAGCTGAGGAGGTTTGAGGAGAAACACTGGTGTGGAATGAGAGGTTCTGGACTTGGTTTAGTGCTGCTTGGTTTAACGAGGTTCTACCAGGAATTCGCGTTTCCCAGAACGGCTGCAGGGACCGCAAGCGCGACTGGAGGCGACAGAAACTGGAGGAGCCGCAAACCTGACGACACCCCGGATCCGAAAGATCTGGAAACCGGTTAGTAGTGGTGTCAGTGTGTGTGTGTGTGTGTGTGTGTGTGTGTGTGTGTGTGTGTGTGTGTGTGTGCGCGCGCGCGCTGTAAAACCAACCCGCACACGGAAACACACTGACGGAGGCGGGAGCAGACAGCGCCGACGCACAAGGCCTCCTGCAGCGCGACATCAAAGACAAGCAGGTACAGGGAGCCGCGCGCGCGCGTGTGTGTGTGTGTGTGTGTGTGTGTGTGAGACAACGCGCAGCTGCACAATAATGTGGCACGAGGATCTCGTGCATGACGCGCTACTCACGAAGCTCGAGATGGTGGGGATCAGTGTTTTCACGAGGTTACACAGCAGCACCGACCCCAGGACCAGGAACCAGGCGCAACCCTCCGCCATGTTCGCCCCAGCGCGTGCGCGTGCGCGTGAGCGTGAGCAGTACGCGCGTTACGGGACACCGGGCTGCACGACGTGCGGCATGAAGTCACCGCTTTGATTTAAAAGCGCGTGGGCGAATCGCAGGGCGGGGAAACGGGGACCCGTGATGACGTCCGTGATGACGAGAGGCGCCGGGGACAGACGCGCCAATCCGGGTCCGGCTACTTTCTCTTTCCTCGCGGCGACTTTTAAAACGACGTCGAGGCAAAAGAAAGATGCCGAAGAGGAACAGAGTCCCGCGTTCATTTTTGTATCCGCTCAAGTTTAATGCAGAAAAAAAGAAAAACTTTAATTGACGGAGGACAGTCGTGCGCGAGCGAGGCTCGTTGCGGGTTCCACGCACGCAACGTGCGCTTTATGCTGGGGGTCCTCGTGCCCAGATGTGCGCACAGCGTCGCGTTCGGCTAAGCGACACACGTCACAGGTTGTGACACAGAGAAAATGTCGCGCTTGTATTTTTGGGTTCGTGGAAGAACGCTGGAAAAAAAACCTTTCTTTTGACGATTTAAATAAATAAAAGTATCGGGCATCAGCGTGTAAAGTGTGAAAAAAATCACCCAGAAATGACATCTAACACAGTTACGTTGTATTTACGTTTTGTAAGTTGTATTAGACGTCATTTCCGGGTGATCTGTGGTGCTCGGTTCTGTGTATGTGTGTGTGTATGAGTGAGAGTGTTAGTGGGTGTGTGTGAGTGTTAGTGGGTGTGTGTTAGTGAGTGAGTGTGTGTGTATGAGTGAGAGTGTTAGTGTGTGAGTGAGAGTGTTAGTGAGTGTGTGTGAGTGAGTGAGAGTGTGTGTGTATGAGTGAGAGTGTTAGTGTGTGAGTGAGTGAGAGTGTGTGTGTATGAGTGAGAGTGTTAGTGTGTGAGTGAGAGTGTTAGTGAGTGTGTATGAGTGAGAGTGTTAGTGTGTGAGTGAGAGTGTTAGTGAGTGTGTGTGAGTGAGTGAGAGTGTTAGTGAGTGTGTATGAGTGAGAGTGTTAGTGTGTGAGTGAGAGTGTTAGTGAGTGTGTGTGAGTGAGTGAGAGTGTTAGTGTGTGTGTATGAGTGAGAGTGTTAGTGTGTGAGTGAGAGTGTTAGTGAGTGTGTATGAGTGAGAGTGTTAGTGTGTGAGTGAGAGTGTTAGTGAGTGTGTGTGAGTGAGTGAGAGTGTTAGTGTGTGTGTATGAGTGAGAGTGTTAGTGTGTGAGTGTTTGTGTGAGAGAGAGTGTGTGTGTGTGTATAAGAGAGAGAACACGGGCCGCGTGCGGAGGAACCAACTTCCACACAAAGGCTTATGACATCATTGCAGAAGAAAGGCCTAAAACCGGCTGCCCGGGAAGAGAGTCCAGTGCGAGCAGAACGACGTCCAGCGTCGCGCTTCCAGGGTTTCCCGCCTGGGATTCGAACCGGTGCGCACTGGGTTTTACCGTGTTTTTGTTTAGGTTGGAGACAGAATATGCTGCCCCCCCTGTCCGTTACATAACAAGTTGCTGTCACACACACACCCACAGGTACTATAACTTCACTTGTTCATTGTCCCCCCCACAGGCAAACAGAGCGACCGAAGCTGGTCAGCTGGGCCAGCTGGGCCAGGTGGGCGAGCTTCTGAAATGATCTCCCTTACAGGCCGGAATGTGCTGTTGTGTAAGGTCTGCCTGTGAAATACTCATCTTCTGTTTTGGCCCAAGAGGAGGTCTGAGAGGTTGATCAGTGTGAGTTTTGTGGTAACTGGAAAACACTGGACTCGTACTGTTCCCGCTGCGTGTTGTGCTGTTAACTCTGTTTCCATAGAAACCTGCAACTCCAAAGCCGGAAGCCGAGAAAGGGGCAGAGCGGTTGCTGAAATCCCTTCTTTCCAGTTTCTCAAATGTCAGTAAAATGAAGGCCACATCTGGGAAAACAGTACATTCACACGATATATAACCTGGTGTCGTGTCCTCTGTCTACGTCGCTCTGACGCCCACCAGCTGTGTTGGGAAAATAAGCGGCGTGTGTTGTGAGCTTTCTTGTTTTTTACTGATTGTATTACTGGTACGAATGTCCGCTGAGTGGGTGGACATGTCTCTTAAAAAGACGTCCTGTGAAACGTACGTACTGCTGCTCTTTTGTTCTTCAGAGACGGTGTTTATAAGGAGACGAGCGAGAAACCTGCTTTTCGATTCTCCTATTTCTCCATTTTGAGGTAATTTCCAGGTGCCAGAACCATCTGTGAGGTAAAAGGGGTTACAGTGAGACGTGGTCTGCGTAAGGGGGATGAGGTGAGGAGGGCAATGACCCCAGGCTCGTCACTTAAAAGGGGATCCGGGTTCTTCTGGGACGGGGTGCTTCACCCGCGCAACATATGGACCGATGCTGAAGTCACTCGAAGTGACAACGTGGATGAGGCCCTGGGGGGGCTGCAGAAAAGCCATCAAGTTTTATAAACGTAAGAGGTGTGAAACCACGGGGGGGTGCCGCTTTGAAGCATCAACATCCGTACCTGATTAAACACGATTTACCCGACACTTTTTCTCAGGGTGACCTGCAGCGTTCGCTACATTAAACCACCTGGTCACTCGGCCTGTTTAACATGGTCGCGATCTGGACGATCGCCCCTCGGGTCACCGACGAACGGGCAACTGGAACTGCACGTCTCTCAGGTGATGGAACGAAGGGCGCGGGCGTTTCACCTGCTTTTCCCAGCCTCGTCATGTCGCCACGTATACGCTAAAGCTCCGGTCTGCACAGTCCCACCTTGTGTGTCCTCTTGTCTGACGGTGGGAGGGGTTTGGATGCGAAGGAGGTGAACAGTGGTGTTTAAGGTAGTTAAAGAAGAAACTGCCTTATTGTGTTATGATGAATGAAAAGTATTTTTTCACTGTTTTGGGAGTCGTGTTTAGGGAGATTTCACAGCCCCCCCCCCCCCATTAAAATACTGGGATTTTGGATCCTTAGAGCGGATTTGTGTTTTATGGGATTTGGGGTCACGTTTCTGCAGCTGGGTAATTTCTGGTGGTCCAGCTGAGGGTAACGTGCCGTTTGCCCTTTTCTCTGTCCAGGTTCCAGCCACAGAGCAAGGAGGTGGTGGAGTAACCGCAGGACCTCCGGCTCCTTCTGCGCCTCTTTTCTCGAGCAACTCAGGACAGTATTTTCACTCACTTTTTTCTAAATGCAGGTTTTTAGCATCTTGACTGCAGACACTTTTAAGAGAGTAAAAAAAAATCGGGGATTTGGCCACATGCCACATTTTTACATCTGTGGAAAAAGAAAATCTTTCACTGCTGAACATGTAAGCAGTTGTTTTTTTTGGGGGGGTCATTTTTATAAAACGTACAGTCAGTTAGGTGAACTGAGAACTACATCCCGTTTTCTCCATGAGGCATCATGCAGACGCCCTGTTCTGTGTGAGGACGGGGAGAAATTCCTCTTTCAATGTGTATAACTATAAAAACAGTTGCAGAATTTCTGTTTGCTGTATTGTGTACACGGGGTATCTGAGCTGTTTTCTTGATCCACGTGCGGCTTTGCTCGTGTCACTTTTCAGCTACTTTTTTGCGTTTTGCGATAGGGCTGCGATAACCTTGCACAGCTGCTGTTCTTTATTTCTGTGCGATGTGTGACAGTGCTGTTTAGGAACAGCGATGCGTGACATTAACTACGCAAATGTTTAAATATGGGGCGAGGAGAAAGCTGTGAGTGATGTAGTGGGGATACCAGCAGCAGCTCTATTCACATTGTGGGTTAGATGAAAACAAGCAACAATCTGTACAGTTTTACTGTGTTTGTAGTGGTATTTCTGTAATTATTAATATAAACAAACCAATAAAAACTTTGGTTTTATCTCTAAGCGTATAAAAGGAGAATCTTGCACTTGTCAATGTGAAACGTCACAAAATGTGTCTTATTGCGTGTGTGTATCACGACTTACCACCAAGTCCCTCCTTGAGGTGTTTGGTCCTGTTTGAGGGACCCCAGCACATTAACGGCATTTCTCCGTGTGGCTGCTAATGAAATGGAAGTAATCTTATTATTTAATGTAATTCGTTGGCCACGGTTTGCCCATCTTCTAATGGCTGCTTCCAGCATGATAACGTGCCGTGTCACACAGCACGAGTCACCTCAGACCAGCTCCATCAACGTGACAGCGAGGTCAGAGGTAAACAAAGAACTCCCAACCACACAGGGAAGGAGCCTAATAAAGGTCTGGGGGTTTCAGTGCCAGTGTCCGCCCACTTGGAAACAGGGACCCCGAGTAGCTAGAAGCAGTACAATAAAGGCCAAATGACTATTAGGACCACGTTATCATCACTATCTGCCAAACTCGTCATCTGGCCTCGGATTTCCCCATCCCGTTCGCCGCGGCATCCGGCAGGAGTTCCGGTGTGGATGGCGAGTTCCTCGACAGGGGAAGGACAGGGTGCTGTGAAAAGACAGGGAGGGATACAGAGGGTACCTACTGGAGACGAAAGAGTAGTACTGAAGCCTGCCACCAGATGGCGCACTTCCATAGCTACCCAGAGGCCCCTCGGCCCAACGCCGGACCCGGCCGAGGAGTTCGGGCCTGACTGGCACGGCGCTTATCGGGCGGTCCGGCAGAGAGCGCTCAGGATCCTGACGCCAGCCCCTTAAGTCGCACCGCCGCTGGGACTGGAAAACCATGCGAAACTCAGTCTTTTACCACCAAGTGACCTTGAATCAGTTTTAGATGATCAGAGGTTGGCAGTAAATTGACTTTTACACATCGTTTCTTTTTACTTGAGTCCCTTTTCACATTTACATAATAACAGCTACATAATAAACCACTGCCACTTTTCTGTTTGAACAGAAACCTTGATGCTGTAGGTAGTAAAGAACACACTTCCATCCGTCTGTGCGGTGTGCGGCACAGCTGGCCAGTGCAGGGCTGTGGTGTTTTCCGGAGTGTGTTCTGGAAGAAGAGGGGGCGTAGGACCCCCCGTGCACGAGCGGTAGACTTTTTTTAATATTTCGGAACGTAATATGAAACATATACAAACTATACGTTACAGTTTAACCCTCAGACATCCATGTGACTTTCCTAACTTTTATATTAAAGCATTTTAATGTACTTCCATTATATAAGTATATAATATATATGACAGAAGCACACAGGCCAACACGGATAAATTCTCCACGTATTTATTTGATATCTTACAAAGTTGACAGATCTTCCCTGGAATCAGAAGTACAACCTGAAACACAAAGATGTGCAATGAAATTCAGCTGAACTCACCGCCTGAAGGACCAACAACAGAACCGTCAAACAAATTTAGAGCCCAGTGAGAAGTTTAGCTACTCTTCCAAAGCAGGGCATCAACACACCTTCTACACCTCCTTCTCGGCCAGTTCGTCGCCACCCTTGGTGTTTCGCGTGTAGATGATCTGGGCTCTGTGCTTCGACACCAGCTTGATCATGCCTTCAAGGACACAAGGGAACATTTCTTATCGCTCTGAAATCACTTTCATCTAAACTCCAGACTGAAAATGGACACACAGGCATGAGGGAGAAGAGCCCCTTTAAAATAATTTCTGTGGATGACACTGGGTCTGTATATCAGGCGGCTACAAGCTGTCCTGAAGCAGCATCACTAAAGCACGTTGCTCAAGGGTACAACAGGGGACAAATGAAGTCTACGTCCTCATTCATTCTGCTGTGTGACACCTTTCAATACATTTCTAAAAGTCAGCTCTGGCAGATGTCTGCAGGTCAGATTTTTCTTGAGCTGCTGTTTTGCAGTCAGTGGACATGGCTTCAAATCCCACCTCTTGCTGTAGTAACTTTGGTCAGATCTGATTCAGATCTCTGACTTTCTTCCACTACAAAACTGTCCTAAAAGCCCACTATCTCCTTATAGTCTTGCTCCAAACATCACCATTGAGATGCAACAGATTTCAGCACTTTTTTTGCAGTTGAGGAAAGCCAGGCGCTGATGCCGGCATGTTACTGTTCTGGCCTCGTCCCACCGAGACCAGCTTCTCACCTTTGGAGAGCAGTTCCTGGAGGGCTGCCCGGGCCAGGGAGCCACGGATCTTTAGCCTTTCGGACACGACAGCTGGCGTGATGAGCTTGTAGTTGGGCACCTCCTTGTACAACTTGTCATAGGTGGCCTTGTCAAACAGGACCAGGTTGTTGAGCTTGTCCCGCACCTTCCCCTTAGACCACTTCTGCTCAGCGATACAGAACAAGTTAGGAAACGTTCCCAAAGCACATAACTGACAATGTAAAGTAATGTCATTGGCAATGTAAAGTAACAGCAGCTTCTGCAGCACGCAAACAGAACACCACACCTTCTTCTTGGCTTTGCCACCAGACTTGTTCACTGGGTCCTTCTCCTTCTTGGACTTCCCGGCATCCTTCTTCTTCTTGTCATCCTTGGGAGGCTACAGACACGACGACATAATGACGGCATCAAACGCATAACTGAATGTATGGAAACCGCGAAGAGCTCACAGACGGCAGTGGGGAACCAACACAAAACATCACTCTGGCTTATAAACTAAAACCTCAGCAGATCCACCACCTCTAAACCCCATTCCTGGCACAGCACAACAGGCCTTTACCAGATACACACATAACATGCACATTTTGTCACAATATAACACCTACAACTATAGTAGGACGATGGGAAAGAGAAAATGAAGGGTCAGGTTTTCTGCTTTTAAGCTAAATGAGTGAATAAAGTGAAAGTGGCCCAGAAATGACCTGCGGGAGACTGAGGTAAACCACAAGTATCAAGCTGACAGCGGTTTTGGGTTAAACACTTCACATTTTTCTCTTAAGCATTTTAAAATGTAACGCCCGTCCTTGGGCCTAAAAGAGTTAAACACGCCGTTTGGTTGACACGTTCGTGTTGAAATGTCTTAAAGTTACTGCGCACAGCGGAGGTTCGCTCACCATCTTGGCGCACGAGCGGAAGCCCTGTGAAAAGAGGAAATCCGCTCCGTGGGTCGGCGCATGGGGCAACCCGTACACCGACTGCCGCGGCGGCTTCTGGGAAACGCAGTTTTATTTGGAGCACAACTGGTTGTCGGTTATTCGGGACAGTTATTTGTTCTAGCTACAAAATTATGTTATTTTATTACCTCCCAAGATATGTATTTTAGCATATATAGTCACAGATATTTAAATCTCAGTAAAGCTCATCTTCTCGAGTGTTTTCTTGTGTTTTAGGTAAAGAAAGAATTGTAAATTGGGTACATTTTTTCTGTGATTTAAAAACAATTCTGACTGATATTCAAGACTAATTATAAAGTTTGTGTGTTAGCATGTCAAATATAACCAACATTTAACATTACACCTAAAACATGTTAATGTTACATTAAGCTACAGCAGCACACTATGCAAGTGTCGTGTGCTATTGGACTGATCTGGATTTTCAGTCATATAAGCTTGTAAAATGTTGAATTTTAAGTAATTCCATTTCCATTTTGTATTTCTACAAAGACCTCAAACTATAATAAATAATTAACAATAAACAATAGAAGTGTGATTTCCTGATTTAGTTAAAAAATAAAAGTGAATTTAAGAATGAGTTATTTGAAAGAGTCATTTCCCCTGAATCTGGGTTCATGCTGAGAGCCAAGATCAGATACTGCATTATAAAACCAGCAAAAATGACCAGACACTGTCATTTGGGAATTAACTGGATAAAATCCACGAAAAAGCCAGATGACATATACAGTATGTAACACTCTTTCGTTTTTATTTTTGTTTTTCTTGAATTATAACTTGATCTATATAGAACCATACAGGACACTGCAACTGTTATTTATACTTCAGTAGCTCAGATTATTGCAAGTTGGAGAAAGTACAGTTGTGAGATGTTTTCTGCACTATGGTTGAATTACACAATAAATAAGAGAAGGTAGTACTCTTGATAGTGAAGTCTTATTAGACCGATTTAGTTTAATTTAATAGATTTAATAATGTAAAAAAAAAACACAATTGTAAAATGAAACATAGCTGCCTCAACATGTTTAAATTTTTGTGGTTGTTGAAAAAATAGAGGTTCCACATCAATGTAATTAGTAGTAGTAATAATAATAATAATAATAATAATAATAATAATAATAGATGCGCTCTACTAGTAAAGTATAGAGTCACTGTTGTTTTTTAAGCTGCCTGAGAACTTTTTCAGCAGAAGTACTGGCCAACAGCAAGAAGCAATTCCTGATGGACTGAAATGGTGGGCAGGGATGGAATCTTCTGCACTGCCTGTGGAGGGATAAGGAGGGGTGGCTCTCAGTCAGCCTTCAGGTGTATGCGGCCCATTTTGGTACGGATGTTGCGCAGCAGGTAGAAGGCCGCCGTTGTTCCGATGCACACCAACTCGGCCACCCAGAAGGCCGTGTCCCAACTGTAGTGCTTGGCGACGGTGCTGAACGGCAGCCCGGCAAGGAAGGCCCCCACTGCGGCAAACGCACACACACCTCGGTGAAGCTTTTCTCGTCTCACAAAGGGCTGTACTTAAAAACAAAACCCCAACTCCGTTGACAAAAACTTGCAAAATTGCATTGTCACAGTCTACAGGGCAAAGTGAAGAATTATGTGGAAAGAAAACTGGGGGCAGATCAGATGAACTTGTTCCCTGGTTGATGAACAGGTATGGAATCACAAGTCTGTCGCTGTTTTTCTTTGTAAATCCAAACTCAGTTTATCCCAAATCCCAATGAATGAAAACTTAACGACACTGATTATTTTTTTGTGCGTTGGGTTCTTTAAAAATGTTGGATTAACTTCAATAAATATAAAGTATTTTATTTTTACAATTTAATTAGGGTTATAGTTAAAACTAGTTGCCATTAACATTTAAAATGATTGAAAATAAAACTCTTTTTCAACTCCAATTATGGACAGATTCATCCAGTGAACACATAATGTTCTTAATGTTAGACTTTAGGCATAAGCCGAAGTGAATTGAACTGAGATGGTCCTGCACTCCTTGTTCAGCAGACGAACACAGTTCGCCTTCACTTTGATATGAACAGACAGCGATTGAAAAAGTTAAGTGAAGAATTGAAACGAAAAACAGATACATAAACTGGAAAATGTCTGTATCTGAAAAGCTGCACCCTCAACACTCCGTGTACTTCCTTAATCCTTAGTTCTGCTCTTCAGCAGTTGACTTTATATGTCATACTGTGAATAACAAGCACAGCAAGAAGCCAAAACACTCACCATTGGCCATAAGAGCCACGATGGCGTGTGACGTCCCACAGTAGTTTGACGGAGCACTTTCGCTAGCGATCACTCCGAATAAAGCTATCGGTCCGCAGGAGGAGAAGCCGAAGATGGCCCCGAGAGTGAGAATCCAGATCTGAACTCACAGAGAAATGGCACAGGGATTAAACTTAAAAAAAGTCATTTGTGAACTAATGTAAGGAGAGAACACAGCAAGACCATATTTGAATGCATCATGTTTATGGATGTGTTCTGGCTAGATGTTCCATAGACATTGTCCTTTGAGCTCTGTCAGGGTGGGGATGATGTGTGGGATCCTGACCGCAGAGATAAGAGAAAAGAAAAAAAAAACATTAAACCTCTTGTTCTGACAGACCAGTCAGGATTGAGAGGGGATGCAAAGCCATCAGCCACACAGGGGTCTCCTGCGGAAAGGTGCACACAGAAACACACATCACTGCGTCAAGTCACACACCCAGACAAAAAAAGCGAGTCATCTGGGCATCACTGACAAACTAGAAGTTACTACAATGCATTTTCACGGAATATGTTAACGTATTTTTCCGCAAAAAGAGAAATTTCTTTTTTTACAGGGCAACATTACTGTACTGCCATGTAAGATGTATAAAAACACAAACCTAAAGAAGTGATGAATGCAACTGCCCCCCCCAACACCACCACTCTCACCCCGATTTGCATAGTATCAAATGCAAGTCAATATTGCAATAATTTCACCTTTGACAAAAGAAAAAAATCAAAACACTTGTCTGATTCTTACTTTGCTTGGAGTGACAGTGACCCTGAAGAGACACATGGAAACAAACATCCCCGCCATCATGGAGATGAGTAGGGCGTGGCGGGGGTTGCCATGGCTACGGAGACCTTGCTGAAGGGACACGTTAAGAAAACAACAAGAGCAGCTTGTGAGTTACGCATCAGCAATGACAGGTCTGAGGTGCGTTGAGGTGTGAGACGGCTGTGATTCTTGGAGTTTGAATACTCATTATATTGTGAGCAGCTGAGTCTGACATTTCTAGTTCACTTCAGTGTTTACAGCGTGTATTTGGTGTTTTATGTGTGCTGGTGGTCCGGGGCAAAATGACAAATTTTGCTCATGTTTATCAGTCAACGAATCAGCATTGGATTTTGGATGAAAAACATTATTATTTTAATTTAAAAATATTAAAATTGTAAGTCTTGCAAGGTGTTTAGCACTCGAGGATCCTGGGATAAACTCTGGACTGTTCCGCTACTCCAGACCAGGACAAACCTGGCTGACAGCGAGTGGGAGTGACTGAATAAGTCTTACAAAGTGTTTGTATTTCATCAGAATTTTTTCCAGAATGAATGAACAGGAATCTATGTGATTAACCGTTTCCTTGACTGTGACTGTGTGAAAAAAGCGACTGAGTTTAGGAACAAAACAAGTCCCAGGTGTGTTTATGAGTTGAGGTGCCACTGCACGTTAGGGTGACGCTACACACGATGTTGAGTTTGGCTGCCGGCTATTTGCCACTGTCAGAGTCTCCCGTTTCCCACAAACCTTTGCGACGGCTCTGTCTGTCAGGTAGCCGGCTGTGATACTGCCCAGCAGACCGCCCACCTCTAGAGCGCTCACGTAGGAGCTTCCTGGGGGAGATACAGAAACAAATAACCAAAAAGCAGAGTCTTCAGTACAGTCCATCCTTGATTTTCTGCACTACATGGGGGGGGGGGGGCAGTGTCCAGGTACAGCAGAAAGTCCAGAAAATGTGTTCATCCATCCATCAATCCATCCATCCACCCACCCTCTTAATCGTGAGCTCCATTGCGGGGGTCTGGAGCCTATCTGTTCAGAAAGTTGAACCGTAATGTAAACACCGTGTTTTTTACTCCGGTACTGTATACTGCACTAGGTAGATTTATTTACATTTCCCTTTATATTATGCGTCAAAAAAGGTCTTTTCAACCTGGTCACTGCAGGCGGAGACAGAGACACCGACAGATTGCACATCCATCTATACGCAGCAGGGGCCGAGGGTCAGATGGTTACAGCGCATCACAGGTGTGATCATACAGGTCCGTCTGAAAAGTTCTACGAGGGGGTTTGTACACTGCAAAATTTTTGGTCAACATTGCTTGTCCTGGTCAGGAGTAGCAGAACAGTCCAGAGTCTGTGTTGTTATATTACTGTGTAGGGAAAATTGACATTTTTTGAGCGAGAAAAACTTAAACACTTCACACATCCATGTATATGCAGAAGGAAGTTCAACTGTGGACCAGAGCTTTAAAATGCATTTCTTTCCTAGGTGAAGAGGTGGTGCTTCATCAAAAAGAGAGTTTGCGTTGTGGTTTAACAGCAAAATAGAAGTTGAACAGATCAGACATTACACTGAAGGTCTTTTCAGAGGTTGAGCAAACTTCCTTCCAATAAGCTCGTATCTTGTCACAGTCCCAGAATAAGAGCATCAAAGTGCCAGGAGCCGCTTTACACTAAACACATCTGCGATGTTCCTGGAAACATCTGATGGAGATGATCTGGGGCAGGTAGATTCTCATAGTTTCTCTTGATGAACTTGAAGTTTTGGTCCTGGATGTCTACAGAGGTGCTGCTGGGAAAACTTTTCTACATGTGGCTGACCATTCATAGTCATGAAGGACACATCAAGGTCACGGTCCCATGTCTTCCTCAAGGCATCGTAGGAGTTGTTGCCAATGCTTTTTAAAATAGAATAAAGTGTAGAAGCAAAGGCCCTGGAGTTGTTCACTGCAATGAGCTGTTCCTCTGTTTCAGTTAAGTTATTAAGTAATAATTAATGATCCGATTTGAAATCTGTAAGATCGAGGTGCGCTAAATCGAAGATGGACTGTCAGCTTTCATTAAAGTTACTGAGTTATGAGCATGTCTGATCATGCAAAGCTTTGTGGAACCTGAAGTGGTCGTGTGACCAAGATGTTGGGTTGCAGTTCTAAGAGGAGGGACAACTCACTGAATGAAGATGTGCTGGCTGCTTACCCATGAGCGCCGACTGGCCCTTCTCCTGGATGAGGAAGAGCTGGCCCCAGTCAGCGCAAGCTGTCTTCACACCAAACACCATCAGGAAGCCCATGGACAGCACCCAAAGGTAAGGAGAGGTGAGAAACTCTCCAAGGGTGCTCTCATCACTTGATCCACCTGAAAAGAGACAAGAGTGAAAAGAGTCCCGGCTATTGGCTCAGGGGGTTATTCCTTGAAATTTATGTCTGTATCAGAACAAACTGGACCCGTGTTTACCTGAGAATGGACAGATGACAGTAAAGTGCAACCTTTAATTTTACATATTACAACTGTGTTTACAGCTGGTGTTGACTGGTTTTGAGTCAGTTTGCAGAGTATCTTTTGTTTCCCATCAGTTTAATTTAGCAGATAACAAAGCAAACTGAAAGCGACCAGAGGCTGATGAAGGTTGCACACGTTCTTCCGACTTATAAAGAGATAATAAAAGTCCAGCAGCAGAGTGGGGTCAAAACCTCCCCTGCCACCCGTCCTGTGTTTCCAGGACTGGTTGGACCACAGCCGTCCTGCACTGCACTGGTTCCCAGTCACCTTTACATTCTGTGGCAGCAGCTTCACCACAGGTGATGCCAGACTTATCAAGTGAAGCAGAAACAGATTTGTGTGCCTATTTTTATATTTATTTATCCACTCAATCACTTGAGAACTTATTCATCCACTACCTATCTATACATATGTCCATATGTGGGTAATGCATGTATGTATATTGTACGTGTTTTATGCTACTGGAACCATGTGACTTTCCACTGAAGATTACTAAAGTTCCATTCATCCATTCTATCGCTTCTGTAAGAAACCCAGTTGTACAAAAATGGAGAAAATTTACAACGCGTAACAGAAACTGTTTTTGGGTAATTGCTTTCCGTGCACATGGGATTAGACCTCAGCAGAGCCAAATGAACTGCCAGCCATGGAATCGGCAAAACCACAAAGTGCTTCTGCCGACCCAGCTGTGGCGCCGTTCTCTAATGCAGGGTGTGCAGCAGAAACCCTGGATCTACCACGCTCCAGTTCTTACCTTTCTTTCCCTTGATGGTGGCAGACTGGAGGTTTGCCAGGCCAACGTTGCTCGGCTCATTCTTGATGAGCAGCAGGCACAGGAAGGCGCTGCCCATACAGACGATGCCCGACGCTGACAGGGTTAAGCGCCAGCTGTAATTCTGTGCCATCACTGTGGCAATGATGGGACCCAGGCCACCAGCCAGGTTCATGCTGCAGGAGAGCACTGCCCACCAGGTTCCGAACTGTGACGGCTCGTACCACTGGGGGGCAAAATGAACACAAGTCAATGCTTAACCATTTATTCCTGTGGGAATGGAAAGTGCTGCAGGAACGCTGAAGGTGTTTAGAACAGCAAATGGCAAAACAAAGAGAGAACGTTACTGGAGTCAGCTGGAAGAACAAAGTGTCAAAGTCATGACCAAAGAGGAAAACAGCCAAAATGAGTTCTGGAAAAACACCACGACACTAATGATGATGATGATGATGATGATGATGACCTGGCAGATCTCTCTAACCAAAGTTGTAGGATTCTTCTATAGGACAGAGCTCCTCACACCCCTGTCTGAAAGTAGTTTTCTTATATAGGTCCAACACCAGTCCTTGTGAGAATGAAGCTGACCACATGTATACGTTCTGTAGTGGCAATTTTTCTTACTGCTTCCGAAAGTTATGTTATTCTGACATGGTCTCGAGGATTTGCTAGGATAACAGCACTATAATCTTTTGGGGAAATAGTTGTAAACACTTTTTAAAGTTCTGTACCCAGAACGTCACATACGTTCGGAACACTGAGTTTAATTTCAGACCTCTCTTTTGGTCTTTTTTCACGTTTACAACAACCACATCTGAATTTTGCATCCCTATACACAGCTGAGCGGTGCAAGACCAGAGCCAACATGTTGGTTCTGGGTCATGCTGGAAGTTCTCAACCTCATTACCTTATTCACTAGTTTCCCTTGTTACGACCTTGTAATTGCGGCTTCATTTGGGCCATCCAAATAATATCAGTTTGCTCAGTCTCTATTGCTCTGTGCAGTAAGCGAATGATATCTAACAGTCACGGAAGAGGTGAACCTTCACACGTTGTCAGCCATGCAGCATTAGAGATCAGTCAATTAATTCACAAAGGGAAACTGCATTGATATGGTGTATTATAATAACTAATATTAACTAACAAAGTAACCATGTCCATTTTAAAGGGATTTGGTGATATTTTAGCATAAATGTTCCTCAATTTTGGGACTCAGGAGAACATGAAAATATTTACCATTGAATCTAGTTACATCTTACAAAGGCTGGTGAAGACTACGATCCATGAAGATCACCTTGCGTAAAACTTTCCCACAGGGCGGCCAGCCCAGACCCTGGCCCAGGCCATTGATGAACCACAGCAAGGCAAAGAGGGCCACCGAGGAGGACCAGGAGAAAGCTACATTAACCACTCCCACCGTGAAGAGGCCGATGGAGAAGAGCCAGCGTGCACTCATCTGGTCAGACAGCATGCCGCTGATGAACTTGCTGATGGCGTAGGCCAGGGTCTGGCTGCTCGTAATCAGACCTGAGAAAAGGAGAGACAAACAGGGACTTCAGGGAAAACCAAAATCGGCATCGTAGTTTAAATCCTCGCCTTAAGGTAGTAGTGGGTTCGTGTAAGTTGGGGTAGTGGTTACAAACGACTTGGAAGATGGTGGATTGTTGCGAACAAGCTCCTCCTGTTCCCATTGGAGCACAAGCGGTGTCCCTGCCAAGCCTGCAAAATGTTTTAAACCTCCGCCAAGAACGTGGCACACTTCCATTCCAATCCAAAGGGTGTTTATCTGCACGAAGACATTTGTGAGGCTTTGTCCATGGCTCACTACCACGTGTAAGACACAGATCCTAGAACATGAGAAGAACTCACAGCTGTTGATCACCGCTCACTAGGTAAGATGCACTGATTTT
This sequence comes from Arapaima gigas, assembly GCA_900497675.1. Lineage (NCBI taxonomy): Eukaryota > Metazoa > Chordata > Actinopteri > Osteoglossiformes > Osteoglossidae > Arapaima > Arapaima gigas. Next base: position 181,195 of record UFQX01000179.1, read on the forward strand.
GTGACTGCAATGTATTCGTTGCTTATCGACATTGAGCTCATTTTTTTATACTGCAAAGGGGACCACAGAGCAGGGCATTGTAGCACAGCCAGCACACATATGAGAGGCCTTTCTGGTCTCACCTAGGTTGTCCTTGTCCAGCTCGATCTCCAGCATTACGGATGGCATCACAAAAGAAAAAGTCTTCCTGCTGAAGTAGTAAAGAGTGTAGCCCACAAACATGGCCAGGAAGATGGTGATGCGATAATATGTGTACCCTGCCATGACTCTGGCAGACGCACGAGAGATGATGGTGATAAGTGATGGGGAGATGGTTTGCCAGGTCCTTAACAAAAGCTGAGTTGGTCTATGAAGAGGAGCAGTCTCGGTGTTGAGGAACTGAGGCCAGTTTCTGGGTATGGTTTAGTTCTGGTCAGAAGTCACTTTTCTGCGATTGTACATGGATGTGTATCATCCGTTTATATGGTGGATTCCTGAAGATGCAAATTTTTCTTCTCTGGATGGTGTCAGTTCCCCACTTGGTCTGCAAGCTGCTCTCCTGGAGGAGTATGTTGAACGAATGAATGGTTCTTCTAGAGATCAGTTGTCGAGCGTGGGAGTCAAAGCTAAGGTGACACCTGAAAGACAAAAACAGGAGACATCTGACTTTTCCCACCGTTCCTTGCGTGGGTACAAAGTACTTTTTCCAGACAATGGCTTCTCACTAAAGGCTGCATTGGTCCTTAAAGCTTCGAGACACCATGTTTCACGTGTTGAGAGTTGTTCAAGGTGGCTTACCTGTCTGCTATTTTGGGCAGGACTTTCTCTATCCCAGACAAAACTGCAGCTCTTCCCAGCTTTGGTGGAGGACGATCACTTTGCTCTGCCCTGAGATCCAAAATTATATCACGCTGAAGGCTTCGGGAGAAAAAGCCCAGGCAGGAACTAAAAATAGGAGAAAGACATTCTAGAAGGGTGCTTTAAATTTGGCCGACGGGCAGGGAACGGCACAGGAGACAGTCTGGGAAAAGGCGTTGAGCACATATCCCCACTGACCTCAGTCCATATAACATGACTCGACTTGCTCGCTTTAGTTACCTTTTACCCTAACTGTGTAAATACGAACGACTTGTGAACGAAATGTAGATGGAAATTCCCACACTTCCACGTTACACCAGCTGACAGCAGCATGGAAAACACGGGGTGTCACAGACATGCTGCGTTTTACGTTGCACGACACAGTGACAACTCAGCGCCGTTCCTAAGCCTGCAAAATAACCAGTGCAAATATCTGCATGAAATTTGCATGTTTAAACTGAGTTAGAAATTTAAAAAAAAAAACTGTCAACAAAGATGTTAGTTCAGTGTGGACTCAGGGGTTCTGCATCATTATCTGCCAGTTACTCTCAAACAGATACTATTTGTTTTTTGTCCTTCCTCCTTTTTAGTTCCTCCTCTCGCTTTTGAGATGCCACTTCTCTGCAGACTGAACAACCCCTTCGGAGGCCAACGTCTGGTCACTCCAAGCCCTCCTCACCGGGCCTCAGAAAGGTTCCAAAAGCAAAACTACCTATCTGTCCTTCAGAACCGCTGAATCCCTCCCCGGGTTCAAGTTAAATGAGTCCATCTTTATCTGCTCTCATTACCTATGTATTTGAAATTTGAATTTCACTCCTACCAAATGCAGAACTGTTCATTACAAGCAGAAAGATCCCAGGGCAAACGGACCAGGAGCACCTGACGGCTTTGGTTTGAAAAAACGTTCTGTGTGAATGCAAATTTGTGCGAATCCATTAAATGAAGACCTTAAACCTCAGACAAGAAGCTGTTGAAATGAAGGTATGGAATAGCATGCAAATGTCAACTATAGGGTGTTTTCTGTTAAATGAGACTGTCGTCAGGAGGGAACTGCTTGGTTTTTCCAGCAACAATATCCTGCTATGTAAATGAGTAAATATTTGACAGTAAATTATTGTGAAAACCATACAGTCCATCTTGCTTTGGAAAAGAGGCATCAAGTGAATAAAGAATGACAATGTGTGCGATCAAAATTCCACAGAATATGTACCCAAGGAAATCTTGATCCAAAAATGTGGGTGGTGAAGTGGTGGTGAAGCAAATATTTCATCAGACATGTTTTTGTTTTCAGTACATTTCAGTGATGAAGGACTGACTCCCAGGGGCAATTCCCTTTTTTATTTCATTCCCACCTTGTCTTTACCTTATTATATTTGTTATATATAGGCATCTTTCACTATCCCAACTCTCACCGTCCAGATATTTGCTATTGAAAGTGACAAAAATTTGTGCCTTAAGTTCCAACTATTCCAACTGAAGATGCACCAAGTTGAATCGGCATGTGAAAAACGAGAACGTACAGGGTGTGGAGAGTGAACATGTCTTTTTAAGAAAGTGGGGAATCATGGGAAGTTATTAGGTGTGTCACCTAGATGATACAATATTTGCCTTTGGCAGAAAGTCCACAGCAGTAAAGTTATTGATAAATTCAATATGTTGAGTGGATCTCTGCTTATCAAAAGCAACAATTTTCCCACAGTGAGAAATAAGTCCAGAAGAGGAACCTGAGTAAGCAGCAGTCACATCTCATCTCCTGGTTTGATGGATGGAAGGATGGGTGGTTGGATGGGTGGTTAGATGGATGGATGGGTGGATGGTTGGGTGAATCTTTGGAATCCTGTGTCACATGGCTTTGCTCTGCTGATATTTGTTTTTTTGTTTGCTTTTTCAGTATCATTCTCACTTTTTCTCTGGAATCTACTGCCAAGAGACATAATAGAAAAGGGAAGATCATGAGACACAAGCCCTGCCTTTCACCTCCCTCCTGCCCCGCCTCTCACTGGGCATGTCGCACACCTGATAAGACCTTTCATGTGGTAAAATTCCACTCTGTTTCCCCTAAAGCTTTGTAAGTCACTCGTGTTATGAAATGATCACTTCCCAGTGTTGAGGCTGTGGACCTATAAGAGTCCTCTGAAGTCACGTGGACCTCATATTTAAGGAAGGCTGAAGTGACCTACAGCACACAGATGGACCATCCTGCGTTATGCACACATATGAAAAAGACATCGGACATGCCTCCAGGTATTTGTTTCGAAAATTGTCTGAAGAGTAACTGATTGAACCTTTTACAAGCAATGGCAAAGTTGAAGTCCTCTTGGCGATGCATGCTTATAAACCTGGAGCTCAGCCTGATAGCTTTCCTGTTGCTGGTTGTTGTGTGGAAACGTGAGGGAAACATTTGGAAAAACTTGGAAAATGAGCCGCTTCTTGCACCAGAGCATTTGCTGGTTACAGACCAGCGCCAGTTGCTCCCTTGTTCAGCCATCATCAGAGGCGACGCAGAAGAGGAGGAGGAAGCCGACTTGCAGCGCATGCTGGCAACCAGGAAAAAGAGCGTGCTGCTCTCTGAGGATTTCTACCTGAACGCAACGCAGGACTGCTCAGCCTACTTGAAAGAGCGGCGATTTCTCACCGTCACCCTGAGCGAAGACGAGAAAAATTTCCCTATTGCTTACTCCGTGGTGGTCCACGAGAAGATCGAGATGTTTGAGCGACTCTTACGGGCCGTTTACACGCCGCAGAATGTCTACTGTGTCCACGTGGATAAGAAGTCACCCAAGAAATTCCAGGATTCTGTGAGAGCCATAGTGTCCTGCCTGCCTAATGTGTTTGTGGCCAGCAGGCTGGAACGGGTGGTGTACGCATCATGGTCACGTGTGCAGGCAGATCTCAACTGCATGGAGGACTTGCTGAAGTCTCCAGTCCAGTGGAAGTATCTGCTGAATACCTGTGGGACAGACTTCCCCATAAAAACCAACGCAGAAATCATCCAGAACCTCAAGTGGCTAAATGGAAAGAACAGCATGGAGTCTGAGGAGACCTCCGAATANGGAGGACTTGCTGAAGTCTCCAGTCCAGTGGAAGTATCTGCTGAATACCTGTGGGACAGACTTCCCCATAAAAACCAACGCAGAAATCATCCAGAACCTCAAGTGGCTAAATGGAAAGAACAGCATGGAGTCTGAGGAGACCTCCGAATACAAGAAGAACCGCTGGTTGTACCATCACAATGTCACAGACATCGTGAGTTGGACCAACATTGAGAAATCTCCCCCGCCGATCAGCTCACCCATGTTCTCCGGCAACGCTTACTTTGTGGTCACCCGTGACTTTGTGAGACACGTCTTTGAGAGCCAGGAGGTCCAGAATCTGATAGAGTGGGAGAAGGACACGTACAGCCCCGACGAGCATCTCTGGGCCACCCTGCTGAGGATGCCTAATGTTCCCGGCTCTTACCCAGCACACAGCAAGTACCAACTTTCCGATATGAATGCCCTGGCCAGGTTAGTGAAGTGGGCTGACCTGGAGGGGGCTGTGACCAGGGGTGCCCCGTACCTCCAATGTTCCGGAGAGTACCGCAGAGCCGTCTGCGTCTTTGGTGCCGGGGACCTGCACTGGATACTGCAGCAGCACCACCTTCTCGCAAACAAGTTTGACCCTGAGGTCGACGACGTTGCTTTGACATGTCTGGAAGCATATCTGCGCTACAAAGCGTTTCACCGGGAATTGGTTTAAATGATGGAGNACTGCAGCAGCACCACCTTCTCGCAAACAAGTTTGACCCTGAGGTCGACGACGTTGCTTTGACATGTCTGGAAGCATATCTGCGCTACAAAGCGTTTCACCGGGAATTGGTTTAAATGATGGAGACAACTGAAGGTAAACTAACAAAGGACACGTTTGTACAAGTGTGGGGCGGTGTGTGTGTGTGTGTGTGTGTGTGTGTGTGTGTGTCTACGCTCTAAGCGCAGTGTGTCTAGTCTACTCAGCCTGTGGGGAAAAAGCCAGTTTGGAATATCTACTGCATTTGGAGAAAAGAATGCAGAACGTCTGTACTTCCTGCAGTTGATGTGTGTCTCCTTCAGTTAAATGTTTATAATGTATGATGTCTACATAAACATGTAAAGTAGAAGCAGAGTGTTATCCTCAAGTGTAACTGTACATTTTTTGTGGAGATAAAGAATGATATTTTTTGAGGAAATGTGTTTTACGGAAACCGTCTGATGGTGTCGGGCAGTTGTACAAGCCTGACCAGTGTGGGGTTCTGAAGAAATGATGTAGGAAATAAACATGAGAAGGAGTGAGGAACCGGGGGAGAAGGAATACTGCTCAAAAGGCTCTTCGGTGTTTTGCTCTGGTCCAGATCATAATGTTTCAGAGCCTGAAGCTCCACCCTGGATGAGTCAGCCAGACACTCCCATTATGGGAAATGTAGAGTGATGCATGGACTTACAACACACGTGTGGTTTAACAGACATATAAATGGGAACACAGTTTAACTGGATTCATATTTTCACCACCTTGCAGATGAAGATCATTTTCTGACTGATGTACAGAAAGACCAGCCTATGCAAAACAGAACTGCTGTCGCACTTTATCACAAGGGGAACAGTTCCTTCATGGTCCTCTGACATGTTACGGAATTTAAATGTGGAAAGTGTCAGGCTTGATGAAACAACCCCTGAACCAAAGGGGCAGAAGGACACAGAGTGTGCAGTGAAATGATAATGAGATTTATGCATTTGCAAGTCCTTAGAGATGACCTTTAATGCGTCTCCTTCTTTCAGAGGCAAGCGGTTACACCATGAAAAATGCAGATAATGGGCTTCTTTCCAAGACGAATGTTCTTCTGATGGTAATCATGAAGAGCCGTTGTGTTTCTCATGCTGCAAATATCTTCTGGTTTCCCATTACACAGCCAGTTTGGGGACAGTTGAGCAATCATGATGTGAACATACAGGTGAAGCAACTCGCCATCTATAGGCTCTTTCTGATGGCCTCACAGACCTCAGCTTCGGATGTTGGGGTTAAATTTGATCAAATGCTGGCGCCAAACGATGGTCTTATTACTTCTGCTACCTGCTTTCCCTATTGCAAGTCTGTCCTGGAATGACTGGTTGGCAGCCTAGGAGGGATCAACTGCAGGGTGGCCCCACACACACACACACACACACACACACACACACACACACACACACACACATTAAAGGATTTCTAGACCTCACTTCATTCATTTTTGATTTATGCCCTCTTTATGTATGAAACGTAATAAACCTGTAAAAAAATGATAAAAATGTACTGTTGTGATATTTATTGTGTGTGTGGTTTTTTTGGTTGGAAGAACAGGAGGTTTCTCTTCCAGGTGATGCGGGGTCTCTGCCATGCATACTGGGGGGGAGTGATGCTGTTGCTAAGCAACCGCCAGGCAATGCCAGGGAGCAGAAGGGGAGGTTATAGCCGTGGCAAACCGTGTCAGGTCGGCAACTGAGGTAAAAGCACGGAAAAAAAAAACTTTCCACCAAAATCCGCAACTTGGCCATGGAGGAGGTGTGTTTCATCATGCGTGAAGGAACAGCTGTCCAGAGGCAGTCAAAGGAGGATCTTTTCACTTGAGCAGTGGGGTCTCCTTGGGGGGGTGAGAGGTCCTCCAGGGGTGTGTTTGTCACTGACACATTCATCCTCAACAAATCAAACGCTGCAGCTGAAGTTCAGTTAGTGAAGGTCACTCACCCTTATGCTTTAATATGTGTCTGTTTTTAAGAAACACTCATGTCCTGCAAACACTTTCCAGGTTTATTTGCGGCGTTCTCTGCACTTCCATATTTTCTAAACTGTGTGCACGCAGCACAGCAGATATGACCTGTGTTTATCCTCTGAACTGGCAGGAAAGAGCCAGCAGTCTGGTTCCACCTTAAGTTAATTCACTTCCACAGTGTCTACACTTCATGTATGTGTTCCTTGGAGCTGGTGATAAACAGCGAGATTCAAAGACATTGCACATTTTTATAGGGTGAATCAACATTTGTAATATTTACCTTCCATTGGTTTTGACTTTTGGAGTAAAAGACATTTTGGAGTTGAAGAACAGTTTCGAAACACACTTTCTGAGCTGCTATTTGGGTATCAGTGAAATGACATTTTTCTAAGTGGGACCAGACCGTCTGCTCTCGGCTGGGCGGCTGTGCAATATGAAAACGCACCGTTGGTGTCTGAGGAACTCAAGGTGGAATCTGATACGGCAGAGTTCTGGTAATCCAGGCTGGCACTATGACGAGGACCTGCATCTGCTCATGTGAGACAGCACGAGTAATGGTCAAGCTGTCAGTACGCAATATGACATGAACGTAATTCACATGGAGCAGTAGCTTTACCAAGCAAAGCAGCCTTGGCCTGACCAACGAGTGATTCATAACAAAGCACTTTCTACAGATGTTTTATTAAGATATTCAATGAAGAGTGAGACGTAGTGTTTGAATGTTCCGAGACCTTGTCACAGAGGGATTATGAAAAACAAGGAATTCAAAGTAATGAACTGTGACCTCAAGCACTGCCCTTGGAGAGGCAGAAAGGCGCTGAGATGTGACGGCATTCTCTGCTCAATCCTCTTCTGCAAGCTCAAAAATTACTTAATTCCACTCCATTCAGGTACAGTTTGACACGCAGTTCACACTGAATCTATGGAACAAAGGGTCTCTTTCAGTGAGGTGAGAAGGTACTGGTGTGGAAGGGGATATAGGCTTCCCAAGGGTCCCAACTGTAGCTACTGTGTAACCCGACTGAAAAATTTGGTACTTAAGAATTTTCATGACAACGGGGGGTAGAAAATGGTGGCTATCTGCCCAAGGGCATAACGGATGCTCAATCTCACCGTCACACTGCAGTGAAATTGTGAATGAAACTGCTTCTGGATGCCCTCGTACCAGCGGCCAGAGGAAAAGGGAGCTTGCGGACAGTGGTCACAAGCTGTGAAGCTTCAGAATACACAGCTAATTTCCAGCAGGAACGACTCTGGTGGACCTGCTGACTTTGCTGCCGCTGTGTGGGACGGGACCTCGATCAATCCCAAGGTTCAGGATGGTCGTGCTCATCGATCCTGCTTCCCACGAGACGTCGGCTTCTTGACCCCCAGGTCTTTGGAAGTCATTCAAGGTTCTCGTTGTTCTGTGATCCAGAACAGCAGCTTTACATTTCCAGGATGATGGACCCTGTTGAGGGCACGAGCTGCTGTAGTTGCTTGGATCTGCACCTGTTTGCTTCAAACACCCAGGGCTGAATTTCACTTCCCGTTGTAGTGGCCCTGACAAAGATATTTACCCTGAATTCATACAGTAAAAAGTGCACTGCGGTAAGAATGGGTAAATAATTTTAACTAAGTTCAAGCTTCCTCAGTGTTGACTAAATGAATAAAAGCAACTATTATAATCCACATTCATACAACAACCTCCAGCCTTTGGGGATCATTGGTAGACGACCTTTCATTGACATGCTTCAGGTAGATACTAAACAAGCATGTCTGCTTTCATTTTACTCTATTTTTCACTCTGTTAGCTCCAGTGCTGCTTGAGATTGTTGTCTCTCCTCCAAATTAAAACAAATTTGTTTTAAGAAGAAAAGACTTTCTATGTGGGACCTGACTGTCTGCTCTGGACAGCCTGGCTGTGCGATACAAAAATACACCTTTGGTATCTGAGGAATTCAAGGTGAAACTGGATACAACAGGATTCTGGTAATCTGTTAATCTAGGCTGTCACTGTGAGGGCAGGTGATGAATACAGGAGAGTTGCGTGTGACAGCATGTCTCAGATGAGCGACACCTCAGAGTTCATTAGATGTTCTCTTGTTCTCTGCAAGCCTCAGCTTCAAAAACTTGATCTGCATATGATAATTATCCTTAGAATATTCACAGCATTTTTTCTGTGTGTCTTGTAACTGGAGGAACTGCGAAAGACAGACCAGCTCCACCAAGGTGTAGTCATCTGATGGATCAGTAAACCAAACAGACTCGTGTGCAGGCAAAAGGAGTGGCTGGTGTGGAAAACCAAAAGTTCAGAAAGCCGGCTAGATATGGGCAAACAATTGATGGACCAGTAGGCCAGTCGTTCAGCTGGGGTCAGCCAATGGGTCTGCAGATTAACCACGCCCAGATACACACAGCCGACAGACGGGCAAATCGATGACAGATGCGAACTTCGGATTGCTCTGTAGACCCCTCACAAAGATGGCAAAGTAAAAGAGAAAAACAAACAAGAAATATGGGATTCCTTTGTGTCTTCATTCTTCGTTTCCTGGCTTTGAGAAACACTGCAGCCTTCACTACGTCGAGTATCAACAATATACCGTTGAAACTTGGGGGGAGTTCATCAAAAGCCGAGTCTAAACAGACACAACCGCTGCTGCAGACATCATCACTGCTGGGGCATTTCCCACAGGGCCATCAAAATATGCTCAAGTCCATGACTAGTATTCAGCCCACATTCTCCAAAGAAGTGTGTTTAATGGTGTGCAGAGGTGCAATTGTTTCCTAATTGCTCAACCGTGTCGCAGGTCAACAGTCATCAGCTGAAGCCTGTTTAGAAATGCAGGTTCAAAAATGTTTCTTTGTGGTGACTGTAATGACACTGTTGATCAGACCGTCGATAAACACTGCAACTTCACATTCCTGCCCAAGGCGACACCTTCATTCTCCTGCGTTACTCAGACAGCACACGCACAGGTACGCCCTGCTTGGGAGTGCAAAGTCTTCCCAGAAGTCACGTGTCAGGGATGGAATTGCCATTCATTTCAAAATCACCATCAAAATGAGGACAAGCGATAACATTCATATCAGTTCTGAGTGATCATACGAGAAAGTAAGTAAGTCTTATTTTGCTCCTTGAATTGTCAGTCTGCTCGATCAACCATTGTCCGGTTTCTGTGAACAGTCTGCCAGCCGACACCGCTTTCCTCGCCACAGCCCAAGAGCAGTTTTTGTTAACCTTCCACTCCCCAAATCAAGGAAAGAGGGCAAGTTATGCACTTCTTCTCTCGATTCACTGGTGAACCACCATCAGTGCGGGGAAGAGCCTTTTGGTCTTTCTCCTTCTCTCCCTTCATTCCAACTTTCTGCAAGTTAGGTGCCGTGATGCACCACATCAGTTGAGATAAGAACACAAGATTGCACACGAGAGTCACTGGGCAAAACTTCAGACTGAGGCACAGAGATTGTTTTATTATGTTATGTTCTTCATGTCTGTAACCTGCTGTTGGACACCTGCTGTGGTGGTGACTGGTTCCTGCTCTGGGAGACTGTGGTTCTCTTCTCAGGTCTCATAGGTACAGTGCACTGGTGTTGTGTGATGATTCCTTCTCCCACATGCGCGCCCAGCGCTGTTCTGTTTCTGTTCTTGGTGGATCTGTGGCCGATCTCCTGTCGGACTGCAGTTCACTTTTGGCGGTTAGTTGGAGAAGAGGGCATTCATTCTTTTGGCCTCTGCTTCTTTCGTGTATCTTTGCAGTCTGTCTGCCAGTGCAGTTAGTCTTTGGTTAGCAGATATATAGACCATATATGGACCTGCCTTTGTACTTCATCAGAAGCCAGGACCTCTCCTTTGTTGTGTTACCCTTTGGCTACTCAGTCAACTTGCTCACCTCCTTCCAGGCTGTCTTTATCTTGAGCTGCAATATGGAAGTTCAGGTTGGTTAGCCTTTTGGGTCTTGTAGCTTAGTGTTTGTAGCTTTACTGCTGCTGTAGCACATACCAGCTCGTGGGTTTCAGTTGAGGTGGTGGTGGGGATCGCGGATTCAGCCGCATTCATATCTGCTCTCCTCCCATCTGATGGTAGCTTGTCCCCGAGTCTAGATTAATGAAGACGATGAGCTGAATTTCTTTGTCACCACCACTGTAGCCAAGTTGTTCACAGAATCCATTATAGTTTGAAGAACGTCTTACTTATTAGTGATTCAGTTAATTCGCTTTATGCATTTATTTATTCATTATCGTTAACTGTCTAAGCTCTTGAACCGATTCGCTTTTTTTTCAACCGAGGATCAAATTAGCAGGGAACTGTTGTATAATTGCCCTCACCATTAAGGCCGTTTCGAGCCAAATGTTCAGACTGGCTCTGCAGTGCCGCGTAATTGCTGCCAATAAAGTCTCTTTAAGGAACAAAATAGGACTAAGTGTTGTAAATTACACTGCGTTACGTTTCACATTAGGAGCCTGTGGCGTGTACAGCTGGCTGAAAAAAGTTATGAAGAGATGCAATTACCACAGTCATCTCATTAGCCCTCAGATGTATGTTTCCATGACGACGTGGAGGTGAAGACCTTCAGATGCACTGAACTTCTGCGTCTCGGCTGAGGCCAGTCGCGGGCGTTTCTGTCACCGCCGACGGATGTTTGCAAGTGTCGAATTGTAGGTTGGTTTCATCGAACTGGTCTGTTCAGCATCGGAGCGATAAAGAAAAGCAGTGGCTGCAGGATATTGTTGGGTTCTTTGCTGGGGGGGGGGTATTACTCATCAAATAACCACAAAAACTCCATTAGCAGCGGAATACAGGTGAGGAAGTCGCACAGTCTCTGGAGGAGAAGAGACGCGAATGACGCGGACAGTGACTACAGATGCGATGACACCGGGCCTCAGAGCAGCACATCCAGTATTGTCACGTTTGACAGCATCCGAAGGCTGGTTTCCCTCCCCTGCTACACGCGGCTCATGTTCTCTCACGACGAGACCGAGTTGGAAGTTTGAGGCGTACGGAGGACAAAAGTACGCCATTTGTGAGCTTACCGCGTGGTTTTTTTGGGAGGTTTTCAAATGATATTCTTCCCGTCGCAAATCAGCAGCTGCATCCTCTACCTGTCTTTTTTTCTGGGCCTCCGGGCCTCGTGACGTGATCGTTTGGGTTTGCCAGGGCAAGACAACCTACTAATGTGTGAATTACGTAAAAAAAAACAAATGTTTAAGTGTCAATAGATGTTTAATGTTCAAATGCTGTTTCTCTGTGCGAAAAAGTGAGAAACAAAAGTGCAGTCAGGGGAACTATATTAACCCTTAACTGGTAAGACCCTCTTTCAATGTCTGCACTTAGTCTGGTTGGTCATTGAATCCAGAAACAGAATCCAGAACAGAAACAGAGGAACCATAAAAATGATCAGCCAGGCAGTGCTTAGCAGGACAGATAATTTAATCCCAAGAGAAGAACGATCTGGAATGTCTGGAAGTAAAACCATATGCTGGCTGAAGCAATCCAACTCAGTCGTTCTACTCGAAGGTGCAATAACAGTACCCCTTGCAGAAGAGTTTCCGCTTAGTCAACTCTTTGACACTTTTCTCCAAAGTAGCTCACAATGTTGACTTACAGCGATTTGATCCGTTTAAACCACAAGGTCGTTTTTACCACATCTGTTCAGAATAAGGACTTTGCTCAAGCAGCGCTGTGAAAGTACCACAGCAAGGGGCTTCACTTTTGAACCACCACGGTACCTTCTGTGCCAAAAAGTTTTCAAAAGACGGGACCTCCTGAGCTCCTGAAAATCCTCTCCTGGGTCCTTCTCATCCCATGAACATGCACCATAAATTACCCCCTGGGGATCATCTGAGATAAAACAGGAGGCAGCCAGTTCAGCCCTTCTAGAAGAACAAGTCACCTTTGCTTTTGTATTTTTTACATTCAGCAGATGTTTCTCACATAAACAAAATCATGTCAACAGCAGATGAAGAGCTTTGGGCATAGAGACAAAATTATCACAGCACATCTTAGATAGATAGATAGATAGATAGATAGATAGATAGCCTGGTTCTTCACACACCAGGTTCCTCCTTCCCTCTTTTCCATTGGACAGGGACACAGGTGACCGGTTACCGTGTGGGTCTCCCTCAAAGGGTGTATAACTATTATTGACTCTGTCTGTCAGCAGTAAACAGTGCTNATTATCACAGCACATCTTAGATAGATAGATAGATAGATAGATAGATAGCCTGGTTCTTCACACACCAGGTTCCTCCTTCCCTCTTTTCCATTGGACAGGGACACAGGTGACCGGTTACCGTGTGGGTCTCCCTCAAAGGGTGTATAACTATTATTGACTCTGTCTGTCAGCAGTAAACAGTGCTGGGATGAGGGGCACCAAATCTTCATCTCATAGTGCAAAATTGAGCAGCCACACCGTCAAGAAATAACCCCGGCTGCAGCATTTCATTTCAGGGTCATAACCATTTCATTTTTGAATGAGACGGTGAATTCCCAGCTGGGCGTAGACCTGCTGCCACTGGTGGAGATTCTGCAGGCTGTGTGCAGCCCTCCAATGATGGCTGTCCACAGTGCAGGTCTTGGGTCATTGCTTGACAGGCCTCCAGTGGCTCTGAAATCTGGCTCTGGCACCCTTTCTGGGAATAGACCTTGTTCAAAGTTCCACATGGATTGTCTATTGATAGAGTAAAGAGAAGTAAAGTTCCCAAACAAGAAGCCGACTGCTGCTATTCTCACACGTCTGCTTGGAACCAGGGTGTCAGCTGTGGAGGTCCAGCTCATGTCATTATGCAAACATGAAGTTTCTACTTTTTGATTGTTCACGCTGGTCCTGATCGTATCAAGTGAGCTGCTCCAGAAACGTTTTATCTAGACCACTGTGTGAGAACTAAACTGATTCCAGACATCGGGTTATACAAAGCAGCACCTGTAATAGGGAGTGATGGGACAGACTCACAACCTCAACCCCCCCAAGGACAAAAGGAAAGAATAACATTGAAAAACAGATGAAATAGAAACGAAGACTGTGGTGAAACGCATGATGTAATCGACTGAGAAGTTCTGTGGTCGTTGCTGACGTTCATTGACCCGTGTCGTTGACTAACGTCATCGGCGAGGGCACATTTGCGGGTTGAATGGTGGTCAGGGCTGCTGCTTCTCATTCGCTGTACTCCACCTTCATCTCTCCAAGGAGCGTTTCCCCGTTGCTCAGTAGGAAGAGGATTATGTGCTTGAGTATCTCTGTGCTGTACTCATATCTCAGCTCTTCCCCACCTTTAGTCCATTTTCTCCCCAGTCCCTTCTGCTCACGTGCACTAAGCTTCGTGCCTCTCCGCTCTTCTGAACAACACGGCCCCCCGTTTGTGCCAGTACAAAAGTTAAAGACTTGTACAGCCATTAAACTCTAAGGTTCACAAGTAATTATTCTCCCACTTTTCTTCCTGACCTCTAGCTAAGCCAGGTTGGCCCCCCGTACAACTGAAGGGTGGCCTCATCCAGCCAGGGTTTTCGCACGGCACAGCGAACGTCACTTTCCTGGCACCGCGTCCCACGACATAAGAAGTGGCGTGTTGGCTGTGGAGCAGGGAAATGCTGCACTGCTGCCAAAAGGAGTAATGTACTTGATCATTGCTGCATTGAGGACTTTTGCAGCTGCCTTTTGGACCATTATCATGATAATTAGAAAACACTTCTCCACAGGGGACCAAACTCCTGTCTGAGTCACAGCTTCCTCCGCCAACACTGGTCTCTACTGACTGTCTTTGTGGTTTTTTCAAACTGTGATTATGTACAAGTGGGTAAAACAATCCAGTTGACAGAGTATATTATGCACATGGCTGGATTCGTTGCACCAGGTTGGGAGGTTGTTGTACCTCTCAAAAGGGACAGCGGGCGGTTTAGGGTGAGATCTGTGAAGAGCAAAGGTTGTAATCCCACTGTCTGCTGTATTAGTCTTGACCAGGATACGTCGACTCCACTCAGCAGGTAACCCAGCTGTGTAAATGGACGAATGAATGCATCACCGATGTATCATCATTCCAACCTTTCTCCAGATCCTGGCTTTTCCACAGACGGTGAATTTAATGAATATTCATGCGTGCCCATGCAGCAAAATGCAAAAGACACCAGAGATGACCTTAAACATGCTTTTATTTCAACTGCTGTATGACACAGATGACTCAGCTCTGCAGGGGACCGGTATCCTACCAAGAACCTGTGTGGCGTCTATAAGGTCAGGTGTCAGATGACGCGGTAGACTCGAGTGCGGTCACACCTGCTGTTGCCTCCTCGAAATTCCTTCATGAGTGATGAAGCTCTTATGTACACTGTTTGAACAGCAGGTTCGTCCTCGCTGTGCGTCCATCCATACGCACGTCAGAGGTGGTTTATATGATGCCTCCGCTCCAGCTATCTGCAATTGTCGTGTAGTGAATATACTGTATGAGCAGTATGTGACCCGTGATGCTTTTTGGTTTGGGCTACATGACCAAACCCTGAGACCAATCCCTAATACACTGATTCCAGGGACTGGATTTTGTGTTAAAATTGTGCTGTTTTTCAGCTCTATTAATACCTGACAGATTTTATGTCCCTCTTTGCTTTATATTCAATCCAAAAGACCTCTCCCTTTTCAGTTAGTTAATCTTGCTGGGAAAAGCTGGTTTCATGATGATGTGTAAATATGGACTGTGGTGCCATACAGGCTCCAGCGAGTCATAGCAGATGTTCCCAAACCACCTCTCTGCTGCATATCCAGGTTGCGCGTATTTGTCCACACTGCAGGACCCCAAGCTGAGATCATTTCATCAACACTTCAAGGGCTATTCATGGCTACTGGAAGGTCAGAGGTTTATCAGAAGGGTGGTCTTTAACATCCAGCTGGAGTCCATCCTTGTGAGTTTTTAACTGATCTTGAAACAAGATCTTTACCTTCAGCCTTCTGAAGTGTCTCCAGGGAACCTGAAGGCAGTAAAATGGAAGGTAAGTCAACTATCTGAATAATGACAGACAGACAGTCTGTAAGAAACGGGAGAGAACAGCAAATGGCCTGGAACTTTAGTGAAGTGATTACAAGTTTGATTCTTATTTTAACAAGAGAATAGCAGAATGTTATTGTTTAACACGCTGAAGGACACAAACCTGTTTACTCCTGAAACAGCAGTTCTCAGGTTATGCACCTTTGGGAGAAACTGGGAATATATAGGAGGAATAACTTCAGTCTCCCACAAGGGCCGGCCCACTTTCCGCGCAGTTTTCGTTGTTTAACTTCATAGATGCTGTGACTCCACTGGCTCTGCTGATCCACGATGCCGGAGACCTGGCAGGTAAACGCAGCTCAGGCACAACTGTCTGTCGTCTGTGAAGACAGCCGGACTGTGGCTATAAGTATTCACCACCCTCCTAGACTTTTTCATGTTTTATTGTTTTACGACACTGAATCACAGTGGATCTAATCTGGCTTTCCTGACACCGATCGTCAGAAAAACCCTCACGCGTCAAAGTGAAGATGTCTATTAAAATGAATTTAAATTTATCAGTTATTAAACACAACTAACTGGTTGCCTAAGTATTCCCCCCTTCCAGTCAGTATTCAGTGGGGACACTTTCAACAGCGCTGAGTCTTCTGAACAGGACTCCATCAGCTTTGCACATCTGGATGCTGTAATTTCCTCCATTCTTTGCAAAAATGCTCAAACTCTGCCAAGTTACATGGGGACTTTGACTCAACAACTGTTTTCAAGTCTGGCCACAAATTCTCTATTGACCCCCCCCTCAGGACATTAACATTGCTGTTTTTAAGCCTTTCCTGTGCAGCTTTGGCTTTATGTTTGGGGTTGTTTTCTTGCTGGCCTGGAAAACAAATCTTCTCCCAAGTCACGGTTCTCTTGCAATGGACTAACGGACAGAAAACGAAAGCTTCTTGTCCCCACAGTTTCCTCTTCAGTGCCGATTGATGACTGGAGCATTCTGTCTATAACCCGGCTGTTCTTAAGACAGGGAGTGTAGGTCAACCGGTGGTGCACTGGTGAGAGTTGTAGTCATGCACACGGAAGGTCCTGTGTTTAAATCACTGTCCCCTTGACCTCAGTACTTTTCCTCAATGATACAACAAATTGAGTAATGAGGTAAATCACTGCAAGCAGCTCAGCGTATTAAGACTGCAAATCACCTCAGTTAAATGTCATATCTGCACCCAACAACGTTGGTCAACTGCTTGTCTTTCTCAGGGTCCAGGTAATCTGGAGACTATTCCAGAAGCATAAGACAGTCCACTGCGAGGTTGTCAAATACTATGGGCAATTCAGAATGAATTAATGTGAAACCTGTGTCTTTGGATTGTGGGAGAAATCCGGAGCACCCAGGGGAAACCTGCAGACAGAGGGAGAACGCGCAACCTCCACCCTTGAGTTGGATTCAAACCTTCCTCTGACCAGCCCAAGCACTGTGAGGCAGCATTAAATCATGACCACCAGGTTTGCTGGAAATGCACTGGTTCGTGTGGCAAGAGGAGACATGACTGCAGATCTCTGTGGCTTCAATGCTTTATTTGGAGCTCAAAGATCTTAGTGCTTAGTCTCTCTTTCCAGAGGAAAAGCTTTCTTCCTGAGGACAGTGAGGGTTTATAAGTAGGAATTTTGTGGCATCTATGTGCTTGTTCACCCCAACCAAGTGTGAGCTGTAGGCTTGGCGCAGTGTCTAGGTGGGTTTATGAACAATCCTGTGGTTCTGAACCATAACAAACCTAATGAACTCGGAGCGAACTGAAGAACTGTGTTCCCTCTCCCCTCATATCATATTTGTATTTTTACTTTTCTGTTTAAAGATGTGAAATGGATTTCCTTGCCAGGGGAAAGATTCTCTTTAGGAAATCGCTTCTCCTGAGCTCGTCTGGGAACAATCACGCTCCTTCTTGTGGATGAACACTGGCGATTCAGACCGGTGGGGATGGGTAGATAAGAGCTGCAGAAGAACTGTAGGCAGGTAACTGTAGGTTAATCTCAGCTCATTCCAGTTCTCTCTACAATGTGAATGTTGTTTTCCTTCATTCAGTACACGAGTCCTCCAGCCGCAGCGAAACAACGCAGCCGGAGGTGTTGACAACGGGATCCTGACACACTGACCACTTATTTCAGCTGAGATTTGGACCCACACTCATGACATCAGTTTAAATTTAACATCCAACCCAATGGGCCTGAACAAGCCACTCTGGACCTGAGCCAGAAGAATAAACAAAAATGAAATAGATGTACATTCATTCAGTAATGGACATACTGGTGTGGAGAATTAATATGTGTTTAATTCAAAGTGTTTCAGCCACACGTCAACAGTTTGATTTTTTTAATGCTCTGTCGCATGTATTAGCAAATTATACATGTTAAATTACACACAGTTAATAAAGAGAAGATAATAGACCTGCAGAACAGTCATGGCGTTTCGTGTCTGGATGGGCTGAGAGCAGCAAAAAAAAATCAATTTCTCCTCATCTGAAATTCCCGGTAGCTCCCTCACAGCGGCGGCCAGAGCTGTGTTTCGGACGCCCCTGCTGGGTTCAGAGGTGTGTTCACCTGCACCGCTCAGCCGTCTCTCATGTTCTCGCTTGGTCAGCTAACACCTCAGACACGGCAGGTTTTAATTACCTGCAAAGGCGGCGAGATGTGGGACGTGAGACGCGCCTCCTGCTGCAGTGTGCAAATCCTCTCTGTCCTCCACATCAAAGACAAGGACGAGCAACTTATGGGAAAAACTGAACAGTGAAATGAAGGAGGGCAACGACCCACCCTGCTGTACTGCAACTCACTTCCACAGTGTTTACAGCTCAAGTGTCGCGTTTCTTGGTGCCGATCGACAGCAAGGCGAGGACTGCTGGGCGTGGGATGAGTTGGTCGATGGATTTAAACTTTCAGTCCTTTTAAATCAGCTGGACGTTTATAGGGTCTCAAAGTAAATAAAAATAGCAAAGTCTTGCAATGTACTTTTATCACAGTTATGACACTTAGCAAACAAATCCAACCCTTTCTTATTATACGTTTAGCAAGTAAAAGCCACTTATAAACTAAACTAAGTTACAAACAGGGTGTCTCAGCTGGCGAGCCGGAGCAGAAGTTGAGAGAAATGGCAGCAGAGTCAAACTGGCAGGTCTTCAAGGTGATCTGCGCTGGTTTATCCTCAGAAGAACCGTTTCCAAATTTGTCCAGCACTTTGTTGAAACCCCAGATGGAGACGATGCAGGTTAATAAGTAAAAGAGGTCCGACAGGGAAGCACATAAAAAGCCTCAGAAGGGTTTGTCAAACATTAAGTAGATATCTGAGGACTGGGCCTCACTGTGGGCACTTTCACACCACAGCTTTTTGGAAATGAGCAAAACATGGTAACCTCCTCAAGGACGTGATACACAGAGGCTGCCGGGTTGTTTGATCATCTGTTGGTCCGCTGTGAATGAATCGCCGTTTCTGACTCGGCGCGTTTGTGGAAAAGCAAGGCGAAAGCGAAAAATTAGAACCATCGATACCTATAGAACTTGAGCTTTTAAAGCAAACATTCAAAACAATATTTATATCATCCACGTGCCGTAGATACCGCTGATGATTCCGCTTAACTCTGACTTTGACCTTTGAGCCAGGTTGAACCAGGTTAAGGAAACTCATAGCTGTGATCTCCGCATTTTTGCTGCCCTGAACTCCTCACTTGAACAAGTTATATTACTGTTTAAAGTACTTTATATTTTTTGTTTACAGCATCAGCAGCAACGCAATCCTTAAAATAAGGTTTTTAAAACTTAGTGACACCACGCCAGTTAAATTGCTTCATGAGTTATAAAAACACAGAATGAACATTGTACACTCCCTCCTGATAAAACGTCTTTTTTGTTGCACCCTAAATCTGAACTAAGTTCCAAGCTCACCATATAAGATTAAAATTTCATCACGTTCAATAAAATCGCCGCCCCAAAAGCTTGATACTTTGAAACTTGTCGGTCGGTTCTGTGTCTCGCTTGTATTCACTCTGCTGGGTGGACCCGATTATAATTTTTCCCATTAAAGACAATGAGAAATCGGCTCCCTATTTACGTTCTCCCAGTTCGGTTTTTAGGAACGGATTAGAACTGGACACCAGGGTACGGCTGTACAGAGTTTTTAGAAGAAAGCTGGAACCAAACCTAAATTATGCAGTGTTTTCCTTTCCTAAGTTGATTTTGGAACAGGAATTTTCAACACAAGGAGAAAATAAATCCAGGTAGAGCAATAAAGAATACTCACTATCTGAACTAGTCCATCTAAACAAGAAGCCTACAGAGCCAGTTGGCTGGAGAAACAGTCCAGACGGCCATTAGATAAGGATTACCAGCCGCCCAAACCTGCATGCATCGCATCATGTGGCAGCGATGCCTGGGAGGTCAGACTCCAGGGATGTTCCTACAGACGGGAAAGAAGAGCACACATTTATCAGCTTTTACAGTTGTGAGGAGAAGTTTGTCAGGATTATACGGATTTCGGCACAAATGGTTCCTCAATGTGTTCTACATCAGAAAAGTCTCATTTTAAGTTTTAAGTTTCCGTATTTTTATCGCAGAAGCGGTTTAAGGAAGGTCAGTAGCGAAGTTCGAAGGTCAACTAAGCGTGCGAGGATGAACGCTTCAGGTCACGTTCAAGTAAAGCAATAATGAAGCAAAACCTTTTAAAAAACCAGAGTCCTTTAAATAAAGCAACAATGAATTCCCCAGACCAGGCATGGAGTACATTGCCAAATATACTTTGTATTACTGAATCCCCCCTCATGAGGGGGACAACCAGGCTGAAGAACATCCAGTTTTTCTGGTCACTCACTTGTCATGTGTACCATTTGTGTTTACCATATTTTTACATTCCATGAACTGCAGAAAAATACCTTCTGACAGTTCACATCCACTGTCATCGTTCAATATGTAAAAGACTACGTCCATATTTCTGCAGACGTGGATGTTTAGCGGACATCCGACCTGCAGAAGGCCACTCTCTCAGTGACACAGAGTCGATACCTGGCAGGTCCCACAGAAGAACTTCAGCACTCGGTGCTGACAGGAGCAGAACAGGAGGTCGGGGATTAATCCATCCCTCAGATTCTCACACTAGGATCTGCAAACGCTGACCCAGCAACCCTCCTCTCAGCCATTTCAATTTCCTATAGCGTCAAAATCCCAGAACCAGGTAGATGCAGGCATGGAGACTGCTGGGTGGTCGCTCTCCTGGGGGCAGCTGTCTGTCTGTCTGTCTGTCTGCCTACCTATATGTGTATGTATTTAGTCCAGGGCAATATGTTTGTACCTTTACATATCCGGTGTTCTTCCCCCAGTTTACGTCCTCTCAGCAGAACCTCGTGTCTTACATGCCAAAAATTCGGTTTAAGTTCTGACCTCTCCGAGGTAGAAAAAAATGGCAATTTGCTTTCCAAATGCTGGATGCAACATTTTCCAGCTGAAACACTTTTGCCAAGTGCGAAAATAAGCAGCATTGATTTTATTTTTTGAGCACGTTCACAGGTCAGAAGACACCGATAAGAAACCTTCTAAAAATCTACCTTGTGCACGAACGGGGAATAAAAACAAAACTTGTCTAACTTTTTTGTATTATGTAATTAAGGTTTTTTTCCTCTCATTTTTGACCTTATTAACTGGAATGTTACAGCGAAATAGGGGAGGCCTAACAAGGCCCCCTCAGGACGGCTTTGATCTGAAAGGTCCTGCAGATGAAAACAGCAGCTGGAACACTTTATAATTCTGATGGTTGTACATCATTTGCCCAGGCCTGAAGTTCAAGCCCAAACGGGACGGACAATTGAAGCTGAACAACTGAAAAAAATGGATGCAGTCAGGTTCTCATCCAACAGGAAACGTTCATCTTCTTCCCTATTATCCATTCCTTCCTTAACTCAATTCAAACAGCTTCTTTTTGCTTTTTTTTCTTCAGGCATCGCAGTCTTTTCACCAGTATGATTTCCTTTTTGGTTTTCTTTGGAGAATTTCAATAAATAAATCCTTCTGCATGACAAAATCCAGAGCAGACCTCAATTATTAAGTTCCTTTTATATGTAATAAGAAGAAATACAAACGCTAATGCAGTTTTGTTTCTTCAAGCCGTGACAAACAGCAGATTAAAGGATCGATAAATGAAGCTGGGTATTTAGTACAAATGGAAAGATTTCGGGTTATTTAGAAGATTGCCGGTGTGACAGGAGAGCAACGGGGGTCCTCAGAAGGGGGTAGGGGGATGGAGCCCATAATCTCACAGTACCCATAATCCCCCATAGTCCCTGTGTCCGTGGCGATCGAGATGAGCAATCTGCCGCAAAAGGAGTGCGACGTCTCCATCCGCAGGTTTCCCCAGAAATCAATACCTTCACTCATATCGAATGACAAACACAAACCTCTTACCACCCCAACAGCCATTTCCACAAACACCAAGTTACCCTGTGGGAGATTAAAATACGGAACTGTTTTTTTCTGAAGTGGATGAGAATGTCCTCTGCAGCTCACCCATGGTGGAGAGACCCGGGTGCGGTGAAGAGCAGCAACCACCTTCCAAGCAGTAGACCCTGAGGCTGAAGACAAAGAACTGCGGACAGCCAAAAGCGTTTTTGTCTTTAAGAAAGATCAGGGTCAGGGCAACACACTGCCTGAGGGGAAACAGTCTCCACCTGACCCTTCACTATTGTACTACAAAGTGAAGCCATTTTCTTTAGAGAAGCATCTTTGAGGTAGTGCTTCTTTGAAATTGCTGGTACTGAACAGGTAATACAGAGCAGAAACTGTTGGTCTGCTCATCTTCTTCCCGATGCCATTCAGCTTCGCCCAGGTGATGACCAAACTTTAACAGCTCTTGACAGTCATGGATCTGCCTCACGTTCACTGACCCTATTGAGAGGACAGCAGGTATTGCCATTGATCAGTCACAGACGGACAACTGCTTGTCCATTTCGAGGTCACGGTTGTCTACAGAACATTCCAGAAGTACAGCTTCTACTCGCAAGCATGATGGGTTCCTGGAAACCGGCTCGTAAGGTGAAACCTAGTTACATACCAGCCCAGACTTCACTCTGCCAAGTTCACGCCATACGTCGCTTTATGGAAAACCATTGGGTGACTGAAGAAAAAATAATACTACTCAGTACGACTTCAGGAAATGTCCAGTTGTTGAAAACTGTAGTTTTTCTATATTTAGCTCATATTTTATTCCATGGCTCTGAACTGCTTAGTATGAAAATGTATTCTAGCAGAGATTCCTGCCCACCCCAGTTTCTCTTTCTCCTTCTCTATGTCCTCCTGAGAGAAGAACGAGTCATTTGAACAGACCTCAAAAAAGGGCCTAAAGCAGCAATAATATCTGGATTACGGCAAGTTAGTTGCTTGTGGATTTATTGCCTCCGAATTGCGTTCAAGCATTCTTTCCAACGCGGCTGTGTGGGTTGGTTTTATGGTGGTATCATTTGCCAAACGGAGATGTGCTGGTAAGACTTTTCGATGAGGGCACTGTATTTTGAGACTGTAAAGAGCTGTATTTGCGTAAGGTTGGAACCGTTCCGGGAGCTCCTGGTGGGGCTGGTGGGGAGTGACCTTGCAGCACCTTCAAACTGAACACACAGACGGGTTGTGTGTTTCGTGGGAGATGGGGGGTGTGCTTTGTGGAACGCAGTAGCTCCTGAAAGCTGAATGCCGGTGTTGCCAAGGGGATGAATTGCCAGGAAGGGTTGGAAGAGGACAACATTGATTGAGGAAGGAGAGAGAGCGGCAGGGGAGGTGAGCCAGCAAAACCCGGCGCAGATCTAATTCAGTTGGCCCGGGTTGCGGTGACCATAGGGTTTGGGAAGTGGAAACTCTGGTCCTGATAGGGGGTCATCTGCCAGCCAACTGGCCAGTTTGTGTTGAATAATCTCAGCAACACTGAGGAGAGTTGGTGAGCTGAACCATGTTGAATCACTGCACACCATTATTACTCTGTTCACTGGTGTCTATGGTACAGATTATGTGAGTTAGTTTGACTGCGCTTGTCCACCACTGTCAGTCTCATGTCAGGACTGTGAGGGTTTCGCTGTCCACTAAAACATCATTTTAACTGTGTAAATTATTTACATGGTTTGGAAAGTTTTAGTTGGCAAGCACGGTAAATAGATAGGCGAAACGGCCATTGGGCTGAGCTTCTGATGCCATTATTTCAGCTCAGGTTACTCTGTACTTGACAGGAGTTTGCTCTAATTTTTCTATGTTTTTTCTTTTTCATTCAAGGAATGAATTTATGAAGAGGAAAGTATTTCAGTACCATGGATATCAGGCATACGTAGAAAAACAGATGGAAATTGGATCAAATTGTGGCAGAAAGTTCATTGGAAGCACGACCGATGAGATGTTGAGATGGTGGACACGTTGTGAGAAGATTCATGAGAAGATCAGATGCTTTTGGAAAGCCAGTGATGACTGGCAGAGTTGGAGCGAAAAGAGGAGGATGGATGGACTGTGATAATGGACACTTTCAACACCAAGAACACTAGTGAAGGGCAGAACTTTCTGGAATAACTGTATATGTGTTGTGGGGTAGAAGAATCAACACTGACTCAGCAACAATTTTATGACAACACGGTCCAGTGTTTCTGTGGGTCTGAGGAAGGATAAGCTCTCTATATATCACTGCGCTTTTCCCCCCCGAAAACAATGGCCTGACGC
Organism: Arapaima gigas; assembly: GCA_900497675.1. Taxonomy (NCBI): domain Eukaryota; kingdom Metazoa; phylum Chordata; class Actinopteri; order Osteoglossiformes; family Osteoglossidae; genus Arapaima; species Arapaima gigas. The sequence continues at coordinate 205,457 of UFQX01000179.1, forward strand.
CCAGCCAGGAACAAACAGCATCTCCCTTCGTCCAGTACAACAAGGTCTTGGAAATGATGAGAAACGTGAAAGTTCAGCATTTGTGCCTCAGTCTGGATTTAAAAGAGCGTTTAAAGTTGAGGGTGCTGTTTCTGCTCATCCACTCCATGAACTTAATTGTGTCACACAGAAGAATTAACAACAAACGCAACTCCACAGCGGACGCATCGCTGCATTTCGTTAAAAACAATATGATTCCGCTGACAAGAATGACTGAGGTTTTGGAAAAATGCAGTAAAAAGTGGGTATGTTTTCCCAGGAGGCTTCGTTTCAAGGTCATTTACCTGGAGAGGAAGACTTTGGGAATTTTCCCTGCTCAGGATAAAGAGTGAAAGCAGGGAGAAATGTTGTGAGGGTGAAAAGCTGACGGCTTTGCAGGTGAGCTGCTGTTGAACACGGTACGGAGCTCCTGTCCACAGGGGAGGTCAGAATAACACTGCGTGACTTATTTCAACATGGCTGCGTTAATCGATAAGTTTGTCGGTCTGGGAGGAACAAGTGTGTGTTTACATTTCGTTTTTGTCGCTTCAGCTGCCTTCACTGATTTACATGTTTAAATGGCAGGGCAGTTCAGGGTACGGATCATTACATAATCCTGAATTATATAAACCAACCCTGTTAAAATAATGTGATTTGAACAAAGAGTTAAACCTTGACACTGAAAACCGTCGAAAGTGATTTTTTAAAAAAATGGAAAAACGTTAAAAGGAGAAAGGCGGAAATGTCTGTCCGGTTCTAGCAACAGTGTAAAGGAAAAATACAGCAGCGAAACCTGGACACCTGTGCAGCAATCTTTCAAAGGCGCCTTCAGTACCTGAGCAAAGCTGGGAGCCGAGCAGACAGAGGACCATCGGCCTAGAGCGTCGCCTGTTAAAAAGGAGCTCAAAATACTGATGGGCAGTTTTTCAGTCTTTCCACCGTTTCCACGGGGTCACGTGAGGACATTCGTGCTTGACATCTTAGCTTCTCCTCACTAAGCAAACACGCTTGTCCGAGAAGAGGCCGTAGACTCTCCTCGACAGCTGAAATCGAAACTTCCCCAGAAGTGCATCTGTCAGGATGGAAACAGGTGGCACACGATGAGATGGAGAGTCGGGTGTCGGCGACACGGTGAATCACACTGTCTAAGCGCTCCTGAACTGTAAAGCACACAGTTCTCGGCTCCCTTTTTCAGACAGTCGCTGTCAAAGCTGGTAGTGATGAATACATATGACACTGATGTATATTAGAGGCCACAGTACACAGTTTCCTCAGTGGATGAACACAGCTGGTACTGGAATGCAGTTTTTATCTTCTTCTGCTCATAACACCTAAGCCACTTCTATTACTAGGTGTTTGCCGCTGCATTTTGCTTGCATTTGAGCTGTGCCTGAAGTCCTGAGGATGGGTCTTACGCCCAAGGGAAAGGTTACGAATAGTTGGTGGTCTTCCTTCCACCCACCGCAGTGCCGACTCTCTGGAAACATCTGGAGTCCGGCTGTTTCACGGTAAAGGTCACCTGAAAGTTCACCGGCTACGTGGGCTTCGAGCGGCGCTGTGAGAGGAGTGATAGCATGTGGGTCACATTTAAAAAATGCCACGTGTGACACTGTGACCGTATCACCAAACTGCGCTGCCCTTATAGGGCTTGTATTGAGTACGTAGCGAACAGGCGGGCGCCGCCCAAAGCAACACTCTTATTCAAGTGGAAAGGAGAAAAGGAATAACAAAAATGTCACCAAACTGTTACACCTGTACATGAGCAGTGTGTGCAGTGCTGTGTGTGTCGTGTGTCATTTCTTGCCCCTCCTTGTCCCGGTTCTGTCACCGTAATTGTAGGCAGGTAAATACTAATGGCAAGAGTCCAAGAGAAACAGATACATCTTGATGTTGTCGCTTGAGTTAACTAGGAAAAACGGGAAATACTGTGTTTATAAACTATTAAGCTGCTGAACGGTAATTTTGTTGTTTTTTTGAGCAAATTATGGGTGTTTCTTACGTTAAGTGGTGGATGAAACGGCTGCAGACGGAACCTGTGGTACGAAGTTGCTTGTTTTTCGGAGAGGAACGGCACGGAGAGGATGGGAAAAGGGAGAAAGAAGGATGTTTCCCTTAAGACTGGTTTTTTGCTAAAGTCTTGAATTTGTATGTAGTTGTTGTTGGGACTCCTGGAAATAGAGCACTGGGGTGGAAAGAAGTAAACCTGTTGTGTATCTAGACTAATTTTGACCTTCAGCATGCACTCAAACTCACAGTTTGCTGCTGAGCGCGAAAGGGCAGGTATGAAAACCAGTACCTCTGATGTCAGGGTCCTCCTCCAGAAAACAGTGGGTTCCTCTCTCCAGGGGAGGGTAGAACAGCTGCCCCTAGTAGAGAAATTCAGGCATGTTAGGGATGTGTTCATGAGTGATGGGTGGGATAGAAAGGTGGGCTGATGCAGTATCTGCAGAGAATTTCGGGGTCGTCCTCTGTAACAGGGTGAGAAGGTCTGGGATCTGAGACCTCAGAATACAGCGTGGCTCCTCTGGATCGAGAGGAGTCAGTTGAGGTGGTTCAGGTGTGTTCAAAGGATGACCTTTGGTTGCCTGCCTTGAGAGTACCAGGCATGTCCCAATGGAAGGCAACCCCGGGGCAGACCTAGGACACACTGAAGAAATTACATCGCTTCGATTGCCTCAGAGTGCCTGGAGATCCCCCAGAAGGATCTGGATACCACTGCAGTTAACAGCAAGGTTCTACTTTTAATCTACTCCCACCATGACCCTCATCGTGTTCAGGAAACTGACTAACACTGCTGTGTTAAGTGGCTTTGCTTCATTCATACTTCCCCCAAACCCCTGTCTTTGACGTGGGGCAGAATTCAGGTGAAATAACTGCTGAGCTATGTGTTTGAGGGATCCAGGGTGATATGCAGACCACAGACACATCAGGCATTGGAAAGAGGGTTCCTGCAGAACAACCGGACTAACCCAACATAGTACCCAAATGTCCATGGCGAGGCAACCTGTAAAATCGTGAGCCTCCAATGCTTTCCCCTGCTGTGTTTTAGAGACGAGAAGGTTTTCAAGTCAGGGGATCCAGGATACATTCGTGTCAAGTGTACTATTGGAACTTGTTAGTAACTCACATGTCTGAGACCGAGCAGGACTAGTTTGCTCTTCTTCGTTGTCATTGTTCATAATTAGGACTGTGGAACAGAACCAGGGAAGCCAAGTATCACCATCCTTCACCTCCCCGTCTGCTGGCAGGTTCAGCTATGAGGTTCATGATAATATCATATAGTTAAAACCCTCGTTCTCAGCTAGCAGCTGACTATATCGAGAAATGTAGATCTTAGCCTCCCCTTCGTCTGCCTTTTTTGGGGGGGGCTGGGCTTGCTACCATGGCAACGTAACTAAATACAAAAGCAGATCTGAAGGAAACATTTAGCATCACGCTGATTCAGACATTCTGGGTGGCCTCCAGAGCACAAGATATAAAGATCATAAGCCTCTTGCATTCAGCATGTAACTGAAAGTCAGAGGTCACAAGGAACAAGGAACACAATGATGAATTTCAGGCAGGTCTCCATTTTGGCTGTCTATTAATCTTCAGCTGAAGACAGACTGATGGCCAAAGTCAACCAAACAGACTGTAGTGTTGAACTACATGGAATTATCTTTGGCATTTGAGAACATTCAGTTATTACTTGACATCATTTAAACTTTGGTCCTAGGCGGTTCTTCTCATGAAGGCAACTGCAGGTGTGTTATTTTCTATCCATCCATCCATCCATCCATCCATTATCATTAACCATCCAATCCTGGGGAGGGTCGCGGGGGTCTGGATAGGACGTTTTTATTTTTAGCACAATTTCTAAGTTCCTTCCTGTAGCGATGAAATGAAAACATTAAAAATGAAATATGAAAGACATCTGTCAGTGAACGGCAATGGTGGGACTGGGGCAGCGCCCCCCCCCCCCACACACACACACACACACACACACACTTACCCATTCACACTACGGGTAATTCAGAGTGACCAGTTGACCTGAAATGTGTCTTTGGAGGGTGGGAGGACACCAGAGCACCGAGAGGAAGCCCACAGGGACACGGGAAGAACATGGACATTCCACACAGACTGAGGCGGATTGGAACTCGTGCCCCACCAGCCTGGGCCCTGAGGCGATGGTGCTACTCGCCGAGCAACATCTCAATAAATGTGTCTTTCATACTGATCTTATTGTGTGCTGCATTTCCATTCGCTCCTGTTGTGGAGATACGTGAACACTTTTGAAGGCACCATCTTGCTTGAGGTCATGACACTTGCGTCCAGTTTATTCACCCAGCAGCCACATCTCCAGCTGAACCAAACAGAACACAACCTTCAACACACAAATCAGGTTCAGAAGCACCAAACTGCCGCTAGTTGTGGCCTCCAAACCTCTTGTGGAGCAGTGTTATGTCTAGAAACTTCCCCTGCAAAAATACACACCTGGGTAAACGGATCAAATAAGTAGCCAGTTTCCTGGCAGAATTTAACCTTCCAAGGTGACTGACACATACTGACATGTCTACAGACCAGGACGACATATCACCTGTCCTGCATAAACGCACCAACTGGGAGGACTGGAGTCGCCGGTTGTTTGTACATTTCTAGCATTTATTTGGATTTTTCTTTGCATTTTGGTGTATTTTTTTATCACGGATAAGCTTTTGATAAAAGTGCACTATGGCAGAAGCAGGAACAAAGTCCAGATTTTGGCCATCAAGTCGCCCAAATGAAATAAAACCAGCAGGTCACATTGGGCAGGTCCACGGCGCCGGCGTTTACCTCGGCAACAGCTTTCAGTTAATGGAGATGTTTATTTTCCTGTTTTTTCCTGCTAATGTGCTGTGATTCATTTGTCTTTCGGTATATCCACCCCAGCAATAAGCTAATAGGTGTTTATTATTCTTCTTATGATTATTAATAATTAGTTTTATAAAAAGGGGTTTTTTTCACCTTTCTGTGCTCCATTCAGGTCTGGTATGTATTATGTTCAGGAGCCCAAGCAGCACCTCATAAATTTAATAAAACAGATGGACGAATTTCTGGGCTCTGAGCTCTTTGGCAAATCCACAGACTAACTACCCTAACTACCCTCCCCACACTAACTAGTTGTCTGATGCTTTACACATTTTGGGAATGCAAAGCTGGTGCTTCGTAAATGACGTCTTTGAAGGGTTTTCATCAGTCCTGCACGGTGGAGGTGTCCCAGACAACAGGCTGCCGTCAACAGCCCATTTCATCTCAAGGACCATTTAGCAAATGCATTAAAGCCGAATTAACAAAGTGCGCGACGTGTTCGACAGGCGAGGACGGTGATAAGGGCCATGTCACTCCATCGCTGAGCTACTGCTGTGGGATGACGGTCAAAGAAACAAAGAAAAAGAGAACTCAGTTTGTGTGTGTGTGTGTGTGTGTGTGTGAGAAGGAGACCCAGTGCCTTGGGCTGTTGAATCGCTCATGAAGAGCCAATTTAGGCAGCACTTCCGAAAACTCAGGAGCCTGTTCTGTTTAAGACCAAAGACCTTGTTGGAGACACTTTTCTGTGTGTGGATGAGCAGCGCGAGGGCAAAGTGGGCCGTTCTGGGAGAGAAGCGTGGCCTGCGCCTCGAAGGAGATGCACTGGAGCTGCAGGAAGATGGAACAGGCAAGCGTCCAGCTGGAGAAGCAGCGTGCACCACTGAAGGACCAGACGAGAGAGAGAGAGAGAGAGAGAGAGAGAGCAAGGAGCAGGGATGCAGGGGGTTGGAGATAGAGGACATGTTAGATGCTGTCTCTCTCAAGGGCCCCCTTTGCCCCCCACCTCCCACATGCCCCTCTCCATGCAATAGTGGTATGTGCCATTAGTGAGCCCCCCGAAAAGGGAGGGATGGATGGAGGGAGGGAGGGAGGTGCTCTCTGCCTGTGATAAGATGCTAACAGCTCTACATACAGTCACCCACAGATGTCCCCCTATCTTTGGCTCCTGCTCAGCAGCACACTGAAGAGAGTGAGTGAGCGAGCGAGAGAGAGAGAGAGAGAGAGAGAGAGAGAGAGGGAGGGAGGGAGGGAGGCAGTGGTGTGTGTGTAAACCACAGAGCTCGAGGGGGGGTAGCGTCATCGTAGCAGTGCTGTCGCTCTCATCGTCGTCTTGCTGCTCCTTGGACCATTTTATCCCACTGCCAGGTTCGAGTGCTGAGCCTCTACTGAGAAGATGCGCAATAAGAGGAGGCTCTGACTGGCACCTCTTGTCCGCACAAGGAGAAGGAGGAGAGGGGGACCACGGTGGAGCCGGCTGAGCGTTGGCACCGGGGGGGGGGGGTGCCTGCACTGCGAGCAACTGGATCAGCGTCACTGCGTTCGAATGCCTCCCTCTGAGGTAAGATCTTTTGTTTGCTGCACACATGGCCCACGGTGCTTTGCTTCTGCAAGGGGAAGAGGCCTTTGTTAAGAACACAGGTCAGTGTGCAAACTGGCGCTGAACTGCGGACTGACTGTGTGTGTGTGTGTGTGTGTGTGTGTGTGTGTGTGACTGGGTCAAGCAGTGACACTTAGGTAATGGATGCTGTTATATACAACCGAGGACTGAAGTCATTTGCAGCTAAAGAAAAACATTGTTTGTTTCAAAGTGCTCAGCTCACATTGAGTAGCTCAACCAGGAACAGAAACATGGCGAACCACCAGGAGGAAAGCAGATGAAGTTCCCTCTATCCTGTCTTTGGTTCTCCGGACCCCGCAGATTCCTGCCGCTGTCACTAGAGTCTTGAGGCCCAAAAATGTCCCACAGATTTAATTCACGCTACAGAGCAGGACTGAAGCATCGCCAGCTCCCAAATGGCCAAAAGTGATTCTTCTTGCTGCAATTCGGAGTCTTCTCACATATTGCTTGGATAATCCTGGGCTTCTGCAGTCCTGTGGCTAAAGTGTAACTTGCACCTGGTCCATAAGTGTGTGCCCAAGCTCCACTTGAAGGTGCAGGTTGTGTTGAGTATATTAATCAGCATCATTTTTCTGGGATGTTCTTCAGGAGTGTTCATCTGCTGCTTGGGTCAGAGATGTCTGCCTGAGCCTTTGGTCAGGCCTTCTGGGACAATGTTCAGGGATATTCACCAGTGATGTTGGAGAATATTGTTCATCTGGAATGTTGGTCCAGAAAATCTGTCAGTGATGTTTATCTGCAATGCTTGTCTGGTTCCTGGGTCAGAGGTGTTTGTCCCAGACGTAGTTCTTCTGGGATGAGAGTCAGTGATGTTCTTTTTGGATCTGGACTGAAGCCTCCTGCTGTTCACTTAGCTGATTCATGTGGTGGCACATTTCATTTTGTTCCATTTTGTTCCTACTGGAAACTTTGAAGAAATGGTTCCGCGAAGACCCGTAGATATGAAGGGGTGTAGGACTCCCCAAAATGACGTGACCCACTTGGTTTGTGAATTTTAGTTAGCATTTCTGCTAACATAAGCGGAGTCCTTATTCCCAAAAAACACATCACATAAATATAAAAATGTGACGCAAACATAACTTTTCAAACAGGGCGCTTATAAACTGCTGTAGTCAGCGGTGAAGAGGAGACCAGGAGACAAAGATCTGGCTGGTTTCTTCAAGGTCATTTTGACAGTTCAGTTCCTACAGTTGGATTTTTCACGCTGTCACTGACCACAGGGTGCTATAAAATATAAAAGGACTTGGGTTTCAGTCTCACCTCAGGCTGCAGTACCCTTGATTAAGTTATTTACCCTGAAGTGCTATAGTAAAAATTACCCTGCTGTGTAAATGGGCAAATAATTGCACGCCGCTTAGTCAGCGACCCTCATGGAGTAAATGACCCTGAAGAAAAGGTGTCAGCGAGATTAAATATTAATAACATCTGGGCCGCTCTGGTGGAAATGCGATGCCGGATGACTTTGAGAGTTCAGAAGTGGTGCCGTGTTGTCCGGAGGTCTGGAAGTAGGGAAAGTTGTCCAGCTGCGAGGTCGTGAGGCAGGTCAGGTGAGCAGTGCGGTGAGAGACGACTGATGCGATTCCCCCCCACCCCTGCAGAAGGTATTTCATTAAGCAGCATCTCTCCACTAGCCACACTCCTGAGATCAAATCCCTGGACTCCCCAACAGAAGAACAGTGGCGGATTTTTGTCTGAATCTTCTTGGTCAAGATGATCCTGCTAACCAAGAAACTTTGCTTCTTGAAGCAGCTTCCATACGTGACAGCTTGGCAGGGAGCAGTAAAATGTGACTTCTTGTCCCCAGAGTCATGTTTCATGGGACGTTCGTGAAAGGCTGGCAAATGAAGATGGATTTGAATGTTGGGACGTATCTCAGGCAGCAGAAGACAGATATATACAGGAAAATACTCATCTGACCCACATGGACAACTCCATACCAAACAGAAATGTATCATCAACAGATCTTTGGACCTCAGTTTATTTTATTCCTTATTACACATATTAATGTCACCAGATCTACTGTACAACTTACAGCCCATGCTGAGAAACATCAGTTCTGGTCCTCACTGTTCACTTAGTACCTTTCAGTGAATGCTGTTTCCCCGGGTGGCCCTTGTTTTAAAAGCAGGTGATTTGGCGGTTAACTGAGGTTTTGGGTTCGAATCCCACTTCCTGCTCCTTCATCAAGGTACTTAGCAGCAAGCTGCCAGGCTGTACGAACAGGCAAATCAGTTTGAATTTCCTCACCTTTCTTCACATGTCCCACTTGGACAAAGGGGGCAAGTAATGGCTAAATATTGGTAAATTCACAAGTGCTGATTGTTGTGAAGGTCAGACCTCAGTCAGGCCATTGTTCTCATGGGACTTGACTGAAGACCATGTGTAGTTTTAGGAAAGACCCTGAAGAGCTTCTTGGAATGTATTACCTGGGTAAATATGACTGAGATTTGGTCTGACTCATATCACACCAATTGTTGGAGAATGAGGAGAATGAGGCGGTTCAGGGGACTTGCGCTGGTTTCATTAAGTGTTTTGTTGAGTATGGATCATTTCAGTTGGATGTAGACCCCCTCCGGTAGCTGTAGACCACCACTGATGGGCGTAGACCACTGTCTTTACATGTAGACCATTGCTGTTGGGTGTACATTACTAGTGGGTGTAGACTACCCTATCCATCTCAGCCAAAGCCGCCATTGACTTTTGCTTGCACTTTTGCCCTTGATGAAAGAGGGACGTCTCGCATTTTGGAGCCAATCACCTGTGAGAAGCCATGTTCCCAGTGCTGATGATGCTATATGGCTTAGTATGGACTTCCACCTCTCCGTCTTACAAACTCCATGTCTAAGATCAGCTGAAGGCTGAATGCACTCGTGTGAGAAGTACGCAGTAAAGCTCAACAATCACTTTATCCAAGTATCCAGGATCTCAAAGCCCAGACCCGGTAGCTATGTGGCACAGAAGCCTGGCATCGAAGTAACGATAACTGAACGCCCCAAAATCCTCTTCTATTCCCACCGTCGCTCGGGAAAATTCAGGTCTTCAGAGCTGCCACCTTGCAAACTGAACGTCCTGGGTTTTAACCCCAAGCCCAATAGTAATACTAATAATAATAGAGAGGCAAGTGGGATTCACCTGCTGGTCAATGTCAGTAAGTCACTCCTGTCTTACCCACTTTCACCCTTCACCAGCGTCCAGTCACTTCTAATATTAAATTCTTATACAATGAGTTACATAACTCTGTTCTTTTGTTCATCGCTCTGCTGTTACCCGAGCGCCGTGACTCACGCAACTTACACTTCTGTGCTCCCAGCTGGCTTCTGCAAGAAGTCGGGAACGTTCTTTATCCGGGTTACTGCCGCAGCTTGCGTGGAGCCAGGAAGTCGCGCACAAACGAAAAAGGCAGCGTTTCGTTTCCAAGTGGGACGGCATTTGCAAGACGGGGGCTCCCATCGGTGTCAACTTCAAATACATGTTCGCCATCTTTTACTCAGTATATTTCACACATCTGCGCTAATCCCTCTGCATTTATCCATTCTCTTCCATGCCCACACCAAGCGCCGGGCGCGGGACGGTATGTGTTTCCTATTCGTGGGGTCTGCGGGGCGGCAGGAACAGGGGAAGTGACAAATGGGGAGGTGTCACCCACCCCCCATCCCGTCTCCCTGGGAATTTTGATGAGGTTCCGACAGTGTGTGGACCGCGGGAGGCGTCGCGGTGGAGCGGGACCTGGTGCGGCACGTTCCTCCGAACCTCGGCGCCCTTCCACGCTGTGTCCAGAGGCCCCTTGACCTCCCCTCTTATGCGTTTCACCTTCATTCACTGCCGGTTTTGCCCACTTGTGTCTGCAGTGCTTCGGCAGGCAGAAGGATTCAATGACCCTTGTCTTCAAGACGTCCGAAAAGAATTCAGCCCCCAGGTGGGATGACAGGAGCCGCTGCCTTGCGATTAAAGGACACGGGACTGAATCCCATCGCTGTACAAACCCTGCGCTGATGTGCCAAAAAATTGCCGACATCTACAGTACTGTGCAAAAGTGTTAGGGTTGCAGCTTGAATGTGTGTTGAGAAGTACAGGTAGATTCTTATCTACCATCAGGGGGGTTTCTGGTTGGTCCCAAATTCATTGTGCAGCCTGAGAATGACCTCAAACACCCAATCTCAGTCATACACAACTATCTTGAGCAACAGATGTTCTGGTCCCCACAGAGCCCTGATTTCAACACGATCAAGTCAGTCTGGGAGGACATGCAGAGACAGTCAAAGTGTGCAGAAGAACTGTGGCCAGTTTGGAAGAACCTACTGACCTCTACCTTAAACTGCATGCAAGTTTGCATGAGAATTGATGGTGTTTTAAAGGCAAAGGGTGGTCCCACCAAATATTGATCTGATTGAGATTTTTTTAGAAGGTTTATTGATTAATAAGTATTCATGGCATTATTTTTGGAACCGTCCTCGCTTTATAGCGTTTTTCCCACAGGTGTCTAAGACTTTTCCACAGCACTGTATAAATGGCTAAATCTTTTCAAGTCGATCTGTGTTTGGTCCTCAGAGGTAGAAATAGAGATGCAAACAGAAGGTTACAGCCGGTGTCCCTGGCTTTGACTGAAAGGGACAGCAGTACAAGCTCAGGATTCTCCTTTTCTCTGCCCTTCTCACGTCACGTGTCACTCGCAGCCCAGAGGTGGCACTTGGACTAACTGAGACCCCGCAGTGCAGGATTTCCCAGCATTAATCTGCTAATCCTTCTTTATCCAAGGAAGTGACAAAGCGATAGGGTTACGTGGCAGGACGTGAATTGAGGGGGAAAATATCAAATGCTGAATTGTTATGAATGAATAAGACTCGGAGTGACGCGACCAGGGGGCGGAGCTAACATGGGAGTGTAAATCTCAGCACAGCCTCGCTACACCCAGGCCTCTCCTGACAGCTGGTCAGTGCAGCCTGAACACAGTCGTAGATCTTTCCAGAACTTAACTGACGTCACAGTCAACGCAGACGTGCTGGAAATGGAGCGGTTCAGGGAGAACGTGGGGAAAAGGGCTGGTGTGGCGAAAGGATGCGGTGGGTTTGCAGGTCGGAAGCGTGAGCGTGAATCTGTTCTGCCGGGTTCCTCCATTCTCAGCGCCGAGCAGATGGAAGCAAAGGGCTGCTGATACAGGCGGGCGAAAATTTCAGAAAAGCGTGGGCAGTTCAGGACAAACACCGGGGGGGGGTCCGGCAAAGTCACCCACCGGTCGCTCCATTTCACATATGTCATTTTTCCTGAATCTTGTCATAGGCATATGGAACATTTTATTTTTTTATTTGTGATTTTTATCAGACCTTTGTATAGCAGCCGAATAATAACGGGAATAACAGGAATAAATACTGTACGCGAAACACGCTGCGTGTGAATCTCATAGATTTCTTAACTGTTTGTGTTCCGATTTGCCATTTTTTTGGTGGAGGGGTTAAAAAGTGCAGGACTCTCCATACATCTCAGTATCTGGCGAGCTACTGGCATTTAGTGGGATTGTGGCTCAGTGTCAAGTGGTACGTAAAGCGTCCGTTTAATGTGCAGCAAAGGTTAGTTGCGACGCTGAACAAGTAGATGTAAATGATGAGTTTCTGCTCTCAGAAACAGCAGGTGGGTCTGTTCGGTTGGTCATAAGGCCTTTTTAACTGCCGTGGTCAGTCGGACTTTTAAAGGTCCCACCATACAAACTTGAAATTTCGACAGCACAGCAGTTCAGGAGGTGATGCTCCGCACCCTGAAGGCTGTTGGTTTGAGGCCCTTGAGCCGCCTCAGACAACCCGAAAAGCTGTGGAACCAACGATGGTTTGAAGTATACACAGGTCTCGTCACTTTGAATAAAACACACTTCTAACGTCACGCATTCAAAAATTATTGCTTGTCACAATCCTTCTGTCGCCTCCTTCTGATATTTCAATTTTCAAATATCTTTATTTTTTTTGACAATAATTAATTTTCTCTGTAAGTGACACAAAGTCACTAAGTACATTTCCACCCGAGAGCATTAATGGGATTCTTCGTGGAACTATTGTGTGATATTCAGAATTACGCGGCAATAAAGAATGAATCTGGGATTAGCATTCAGCGACTTTTGAAGGATGTGAGTTTGCAGCATGAAGCTGAGCGCTGAGTGGAACCTCGGTCTGCTTGAAGTATAAAGTCGGAGCAGCCTGAGCCCTCAGAGAAACGCAAGGCAGTGGTGGGTAAGCACATTGCTGGGGGTTCCTCGGGTGCAGTTTCCTTTGGCTCCTCAAAGCAAAGACTGTGGGGGGGGGGCTTCTGACATCGGCTGGATCCTGGGGGGGTGGGGGGTCTTTGGGTGTCCGATCTTTGGGGGTGGCAGTGTGCAAGTGAGGTGGTGGCAACCAAAGCGCTGGAATCACCAGAGTCCGTTGCCACCTTAAGATGTCCTCCTGCTACTGCTGTCACGTGAAACTGAGTCCATGTCAACGTTTTAATTCACGTCTTTCGGACGTGACGCAAAGGACCGACTCTTCCGAGTGCAATTTGGGAACAAGGCATTTTGAAAAGTCGAGCTCAGGCATATTTCTTGTGAAACATTAGTTTCCCCCCCGAATGGCTGCAGGTGTTTCTCACAGTACAACAAAACAACACACACAGACCCTGGAGTGAAACATCTCAGTCCACACAAGGAAACGGTGCCAGTGCTGAAGAAGCCTCCACACAGCGGGCAAAAGCAGACGCTCTGGTCGAAATCACTCAATCGCGCAACACAGATGTCAGACGGGAGTCGACGTCAACAAAATTCACTTTTGCGTCAAACTGATCTCTGCGACCAGCTGGGAACAACTAGACTTTCTCAAACATGGAAATGTGTCCCTTTCCTCAGGGGAGGATTCGCTGGTGATGAAGGTGGAAATTATACAGGGGTGGAAGCACGAGAAATGCAGGGGAACAAGATTAACCAGTACAGCAACCTGCAGCACCAGTGATTCCCCTGAAGGCTTAAGTCCATGTTCTGAAAGTCAAGGGAGAAGTTGCTGCGACAGACCGTAACAGGCAGATACTGTCCGGTGAACCTCATAAGAAAACACCACACACGTCCTGCCAGAGGAGCGGAAAAGAGGGGGTAAAAGGTGTTAACTAAAAAGTAAGTAAGAAATGCAGGAGAATCTTCACAAAAGGCAAGTTTCCAGGGGAGACAAAGAGAACGGTTCTCAATGCCAAAATGAATTTATGTAAATTCAGAAAGATGATTCAAGCTGTGATATTATGATTATATTTGTGCTGCAAAAGGAGGCCAGATCTCGGCTGGTGCTGCAATAAAACCCCCGCGAGTGGAGCCGAACCAGCGATAAGGGGGGGACGCAGAAAGTTGCTAAGATGAACGTGGAGCTTCTCATTAGTTTTGTTTTCTCTTATTTATTTGGCTCACAAAACTCAAGTTTGCATTTATCCTGAGCAGAGTCACGGCTGTCAGGCCCTGAACACACACACACACACACACACACACACACACACACACACACACACTGGGATGACGTGAATGCAGAGTCACATGGTCTGAGAGAAACAAAAAACTCCAAACTCGCTGGTTTTAGTAAAATCAACACCCTTTGAGTTCCTTACTCTCAGTTTTATGCAGTAAAATATTTTTAAAACAGTCAAAGTGAAGCTCAAAAACATTTTCATTTTTTTCAAATAAGTGGTCCATTTTGGGCATTACCGTCACCACGTCTTCTACAAATAAAAAAGAAATCCCTGCAAAACGCAACCTCTTTCACGCACCCAGGAGAGAAGCGTCAAGGTCTTCTAACAGCGGAATTTCTGGCTTCCCGTTCGGACGGCGGAGCTCGGCCACCTTTCAGCCCCGTCTAGGACCAGAGGTGGGCAGGAAGTATGTGACCCTGAGGGCTGCTCAGCAGCTCCACCGGCAGGATGGAGAGGAGCAGGAACATCTACGGTGAACCAGCAGAATGAGTGAATGTTCTGTTGTACGCTTGAGGAGGGTGTTTTTTCTGAACAGGTCCAGTAGAAATGTCCCGACTTCCGAAAATGGGTTGAAACCCCAGCTCCTCCTGCACTTCTTTTGGTCGTCCCCCTTCACCTAAACCGATGTGGTAAAAATTACCCTCACGTATAAACGAACAAACAACTCCAGCTAGTTAAAGTTCAAACATCACATCAAGTTGCATGAATATTTACTGTGCAAAAGTCCAGAAGCAGGTAACCGTTTAAACTGGGTTTCATTGTAACACTGGTTTGTGACGCAACGATGTAGAAGCACCTTCCATGATCATCTTCCTAATGGGCATCAAACAAACCCACCTGCTTGCCGTCCCAGTCTTGGAGCTGCTCTGCCACCGACCGACACCTTTTAACTCCAGCATCTGTATGGGGGTGTCGCCCGCGACAGCTGACACGCGATGAACAAGACACTCCTTTTATTCACCGCCCGCAGCGTGACATCGGATCACTTCCTAGAAATTCAGGAGGGAAAAAATTCACACAGTAGAAGATGCCTTATATTCAAGTAGCTCAGGTGCAGGTGTGAAACTGAGATGTCAAAATGTGATGCAAAAATCAAGTAGCTTTCAAACTCTGATTTCTTTATCATCATCATCATCATCATCATTATTATTATTATTATTATTATAAGTAAACATGAAACATACTACGGAAAGTCAAGTCACCCAACTCCCTCTCAATTACTTTGGTGGAATATGCAGCTGTATCACAAGACAAAAGGCAAAATTCTAAGCGATTTGAGTCTCTTGGGACTCAGAATTCCGACTCCGCCAAGTAAATAATCATTTCATTTTCTCTCTAGTTTCACACAACAGAATACGGCCAATAGGCTACAGAGCATTGCTCCAAAATCACATTTAAGGCGTCATTCATAACCATCAGCAGGTAATTCAGCATTCACTCTATAAAGCCGGCTCACTTGACACATGTTAACCTTCCTCCTGAACGTGTAAACTCCTCTAAAGACCTCGCAGGGTCCACAGGGTGGACCTTCTCTGGAATGGGGCCTTAATGGGGCTCTTTCTGTAGGATTTACCTGAAACCGCAACCCTTCCAACATCCGGCTCCACGGAAAAAATGGGAAAAACTGAATTTATTCGCACTGCTTTCTATGATTGTCTTAGAGAGTTAGATGATCAACTTTGTGCTGTTTTACCATTTGTGCAGTTAGGAAATCCTTACTGTATCAATTCAGAGTAAGTTCCTCACCTTCAAGGGTACAGCAGGAAGGGACTGGAACCTGCAAAAGCTCTGCTTGCTGTGGCTAAACTGCCTCAACCTGCTGTTGAAAGGCAATGAGAAGAAAGTCTGGAATAAGTGGGTTAGGAGAAGGGTTGCAGCTGGGAGTTTGAAACAAACTGAGGAGAACGATGTCCCACGGAACATATTTATGAAACTTTATGTCTGCTGACGTCACATCCCCTTGCTTCCTTCTTTAGGCAACCCGAGTTGCCTTCGAAACATCTTACGTCTTTCCTGATGTTTCCTCTCATCGACCGTCTTTATCTACTAGTCCTGCTGTACTCTGCTGTGTCGACACTGCGCATCACCTTGGAGGAGAACAAACACCCGCCAAAGAGGAACCGATAGCAGTGGGAGATAACCCTCTCCTACCATCCATGATGACTTGTACCACAGCAGCAGCTGAGCCTCCAGGATTCTGCGGAATTATCGCAAGGAGCACGTCTCCAATTTGAGGAAGACTTACTTGTTTGACATCTTCCCTGAACTCGATCATTATGGCTCTCTAGCTTCAGTAGCTATGTAGTACCTTGATAGTAGCCCTCCTTGTACAAAAAAGGCATCTGCTTTAGATTCTGTTGTCCAGGAATCTCTAGGACTCTTGAAGCAAATTCCTTTGCATGAGACACAGTGAGGTCCTGGTGTCAGTTCTAGTGGTGAAATGACACTCCGAAACCCTCTTTGCCAGGAGCCGGTTTCCACTTGGGTGCTACTGTCTCACGTGTACCCACCACCTCCAACACTTTTTCTCTGGAAATATGCATCACACTTGACATCGTCATCACAGCTGTGAATGGCGTCATTGCTGACATGTGTTTCTCTTTTTTTGGTATCCTGATGCAACCTGCAGCCAGCCATGACTCATCAAAGTTCCTGTTGAGTATCAGTTGAACAACACATCCATCCATCCTTCAGGGCAGCCACCATAGCCGTGCAACGGAGAGACCCGAGTTCAAATTCCTGTACTTGCAGTCAAAGTGCAAAAATTATGTAAGCTTTGGTGAAAGGGCTTATTTTTGTGACTTGGACAAAGGTGTCAAACAGTCAACAGAAGAAAATATTATTTCAGAAGACAGAATATGATGGATTCTACCTATTACTGCTTGACATCTGTGATTCATGGGGAGAACCATGGATGACTTAACAAGGTGGAAAATAAATTGTGTTCCCAGGTGTGGTGTGTCCTTGTAGGTCACTCAGCACAAATGAACAGATGGGCTCAGGGAGTCGGGAGTTTAAAATGATGAGACTGGACCCCAGTGACAACACACTAATACTCCAGTCATCCTGTCGCTCATGCACTCATTCGTACATATACATTGAGTTGGCAGTTTATGTACAGCACAGCACATCTCATGCGTTAGTTACATGGGGGGGTGACGGGTTCGCGGCCCCACTTCACTCTCATAACGTGTTGGATGAAGAGGATAAAGACGAGCGTCACGGTGACCACGCAACAGCCATCTTCCGAATAAATGGGTTTATTTCAAAAAATAAGGGAGGTGGGCATCAAAACGTTACATAGAACTTTGTTTGCCTTCATAACCTTGAGTTGTGTTGTTGGACGCAGGGCTCCTGTTCGTCTCGCTGTCATGTTGAATAATTAGTGAAGTCATTGCATTTGCTGCTCCAAAACTTCTTTTCAAGCTTTCTTGTTTGGCTCAGAAAGGATCTTTGTTCACACAGTTTAACATTAACATTATCCAGCTTAAATCATAGTAGATGTGGTGATTTTCACTATCCAAAATTTGGATGGAGAAAGTCCCAGTAGCGAGGAATTCCTGTAAATCTAATTGTAAATTTTCCCGCCACCGTTCCCCACCTGGTGACTCAGCAAACTCTGACATGCTACACGGTGATGATGGTGGATTTGAAGCACTCAGGGACAGCAGCCTGAGCCAGAGAGGTGCTGAAGTTGCCAGTGGAGACCTCCACCAGCTGACTAGCACATTCCTTTAGCACACAGCTGGGGATGCTGGCAGGACCCGCAGCTTCTCACGTCAGCAAGGGAGACAGAACTGGACCCCCGGGGCGGCGCTCATTTCATGGGGCAGTGTTGAGGACATCGAAATGAATGTAGAAATCATTCAACTCATGGAGACACATTCTCAGCACTGACACAATCATTCTTTCAAACAAATAACGCGTCACATGACTGCAATGTGTGGTACAAATCGAGCAGACCGGGGTTTCTGGTGTCGATTAGTGATAGAAATGGGCAAAACGAGTGGCTTTGAACGTGGCATGATACTTAGTGATAGGCATGGCGGTTCTACCATGTCCAAAACAGCTGTCACCCTCAACTTTTCATGCATAGCCTTATCCAGGGTTTACCAAGAATCTGAGGTCAACAGTGGTGTACAGAAGGTCATCTCAGAACACACCACTTATTGGACTAGAGTAGGCCATTGAGGAGTGGAAATAAGTTGCCTGGTTGGATGAATCCAGGTCCCATTTGCATCAGGCTGACAGAGGGATTGGAACTTGGTCTATGTGCACCTGCTAATAAATAATCCCAAGCCTCTGGGGATCTAGGACAGGAAGGACATTTGGTCTCAGTTTTGGTCTCAGTTGCAGGTTTGTAAAAACAGTTCTCAAGCACCCATGCTCTAACCTCATCCATACTTCCACCTTCGTGGTGGAATTTAACAGATCCCTACATTCTTAGGACTTTCTCAAGCCTCTGCTTGTCTGGCTAATGGCCTCCTTCCGTCCCCAGGCCTACCGTCTGGTCCCACTTGCTCTCTCATAATGAACTAGTCCTTCCCAAAGAGATACGCGACCTAAAGACTTTTCCCAATTCTTCCTTGAACCTTGAACCACCCCAAAAGATCTATCTACCTTCATAGCCCTTCCTTCTCTCTGTTAGCTATACAATCGATGCTTTTCATCCACAGTCTATAGTCACATGTCCCTTATTGTCTCTCTGGTCAAGCGAGGTGTGGAATTGTGTGATGACAGCAGCTTATTGGGAGTTGATCGCATGAACATCGCAGAGCATCTGCAAGGAAACAGGGGGTCTGACACACTCATGTTCTTCCCCAAACGTCCGTGCTTTTGATGGGCTCAGTGAAAGCTGCGCTGCAGATCCGGGCGACGCGATGTTTATGCACGTTGATATTTACCGAGTGCCCGAGGTGATGAGAAGAGAATAAAGAACTGCCGCAGATTTATCCTTCCCAGAAGGTCTTGGCACTGTTCGTGAAAACGCAGCATTTTTTTTCAAATCACGCTAATTATGAAATGCACCCGTGACAGGGCCATGTGGGATTCTCCAGGATTTAAGAGCAATAAACGCTCGCTCTGCCGCTAAACAAGATTAATAGTTGCTGAGGCTCTCAGTAATTTCTGTTTTGCTTCCTGCACTATCGCACAATAGCTCAAATATGACACATATTTATAAACACACATTTATTATGTTTTCTTATGAAATGACCTCATCACAGAGAGAGAGATGCTTCGCTTACCGTTTGCAGGCTTTATGGGCTGTAGTGACAGTAAAAATCGCAATTTATCGCTCTGAGTCGAGGTTAACGTGCTCCCTTTGCGGTCTGATGGAAGAGCGTGTTGCGGAAAGGCCTGCGGGGCCTCGACTTAGCCGTGAAGACGGCTCTACTTCCCCCTGTAAAAGTTGCGGTTGCGGTTTCCACGCCAGTTTGCCCAAATCTATGGTCAGGATCGCAAAGAAGACCGATGTCTTCACAACCTGGCCGTCACCCCAAAGCCACGAGTGCGACAATGTCTCGCCGCTGTAACGCTGGGTAAAACAGTTGCTGGTCACCATATCAAATCCTTTTTTGACTCCACCCAACTCAGACTGCTAGCATAGCATTTACATTTGTTTATCTGATGCTTTTTGTTGCCAAGGCAACTTACAACGTGAGGTTTGTACATTAATCCACTTGGTCTAATGTATCCGTTTATTTAACAGGGTATTTTTTACCGTGTCAGTTCTGGGCAGGTAAACCGATCAAGGGTTCAGTGGGAATGAGGACTCAAACCAAGATCCGGTGGCAGCACCAGATTCCTAATATGAAACTCCTGCGACCAGAACAAACGGTTCACTTTGTTTAGAGCCGCGATAAAGAAAAGGGGTTTAAACCCAACTTCAGCAACATTCGGGTACAGTGTGTATTTCTTACTTTTTTCACTATTAGTCATTTCTTTGTCACGTGATTATTTTTGTCCGGTTGTTTCCAGGCAGGGACATTAATACTCGCGGCTATTTTTGCTCCGTAATGTTTACCTCCGGCTTATTCTTTTATGCTCACACAGCGGATTACAAGGCCGACCGGTGGACGGAATTTGGTTATCGATTCCACTGTTCAGCCCGTCGGTGGAAAGATTAATACAGTTTGGAATAACCTGGCACTTCCATTTCCCCTTCATGTTTCAAGAGCTTCTTTCACTGTTGGGCTGAAGAGGTGGGTCTGAGAAGAGGCGCTGCCCTGTTGATATTATTTATATTATTATAACTACTACAACAAACACCCATTTTACACCTGGCTAATTGTTATTTTATATATTTATGGATAAATAGCCTCATCAGCATTGCTAACAGCCCGAGTGGGTCTCAATGGACCCACTAACTTTCAGCATCTTAACAGGCGTTTTTATTTCGAGAGTAATTTAATCGTTCCTCTTTTCCATGTCGGATGATATTAACTAAAGCTGAACTGTTCTTGAGCTTTGGGGCGGCAGCTGAGGAGCTGGGCACTACTTTGGGAATGTGTGGATGAAAGAGCCCGGACAGGTGAGCCCTGACCACGGCCTTTCTGTCCGCGGAACTCGGGTCCTGCGGACCTTCACTGGGACAAACGGAGTGCTGGGGACAGTTGGAGCAGCGAAAATAAATACATAAATAGCTACTTTTCTAAGGCTTTGGAACCTACATATCCTTGTTCTCCACCATACAAAGTGAGACTGTTTCCCTCACAGGTATCTTTTCTTTTTTCTACATTCTGAGTTCGACTTTATAGAAGTTAAGCAGGTCTTCAGGTCTTCTGACCACGATTGGTATTAATATTTTACTGTAAGGACAATGGCAACAACTGGTATCATGCACGTTTGTTATTAACAGAGGGTCAACATTCTTACATGTTAAGATCGATGCGTCTTTTTCAAATACGCTGAAACTATTTTTGATTTCGAAGAGTTGTGTTCATGATTGCTGCTGAAGAGTTTCGAACTCTAAGAACTAAGTCCAACAAACAGATAGAAGAAGCGATGCTGTTTAATACGTCAGCTGTACGTGGCTCACAGTCACGGTTCATCCCGGGTAGCTGTACTTTTCATCAAGACCTGTGTTTGACCACTTTACCCACCTCCAGGATCAGGAGGTATTCTGGCTGTCACAGCCATTGCTTTGCAGTCCAGATCCAGGTTTGAATCCAGGCTCCTGCTGTTGGGGACCTAGGAGATAAAGGTGCGAGAACAGCGGCGAATGGCTCCATTCCCCCAATCCCATCATGACCTCCGCTTACTGCCGTCGGTGCTTCTTCATGTTCTCAGTCCTTTTCCAAGCAGCACGGGTTGGAAGCGAGACGCGGTCGAATCCCTAAGTTGTAGATCTGAAAGAGACGGAATCTTCACAGAGAGCTGATGGACAGGGCAGGGGATCTGCAACGGAGGACAAAGAAATAGGAGGCCTTTGAGCTGCATGTGCATGTGCATGTGGCACTTTTTATATACGTTTCCCTCCCTGGCTGCTATTTTTTAGACGAACCATGTTTTCCTCTCATGACTTTGCACCCCTTCGTAGCTTCTAGCTTTTCATCTTTTAGCTTCTCACCGTTTCGAGCGAAATGTAGCTGCAGGTTGCAGGTTTTTCTCAGGCAGCTTCAAGGACCAATAGAGAATCGTTTAAATTTTTCATGCCCAGTTCCAGTGCTACTGGGGTCCCGGCGGCCCCCCGTTCGTCCCTGCACAATGCAATCGACATACATCACTCTTCCAACGCCGGATTTACATCCAGCATTGCCAATACGTGCTGCATAGTGTGTTCAGAAGCTGCCGAACACTTTACTCCTGCTGCTTCATCCATCATACGCGACTGATGTCTACGATCTCAAATTAAATATTAAAGCTGCATAAATTTGGCAAAAAAAACTCACGGCGTGGAGAATCCAGGCAAAAACAGATTTTACTATTTATTTATTTTTTAATGATCATTTACAAACAATCGCAAGTAGGATATTTACCCAAGAAAACCAACTGGATGTTTGAGTAAATGACAAATTCTCTTATCGTAGTAAATCACCACTGTACGTTTTGTTCCTAAACGCTAAGGCGTATACAGAGTCACTCCAGAAAGTTCTGTCCTCCTGTTGTTTCCTTGAAAGGGACGTGATCATTGTCACTACGAATCGAGTCCCGCCGTCTAGCTGCTGCTCGTCCTCATCCTGTTTCTCCTCCGACTTGTCCGCTCAGCACTGTCTTTTACACGGAGTCTGCAGAGCATCTCCTTTATTTATGACACGTGCAAAGAACGATAACTTCTGTCTCTTCAAAGCATGTATTTTGGAATGGAAACAGAAGGTATGAAACAGATACTGTACGTTTACATGTCACACGGCCATTTTTCATCACCATTATTGAATGTAATTGCAACACGTTGCAATTGTTTATCTGTCTTCTGTATCTGGAAAAACTCGAGTCTTGAAGAGCAAAATGGTTGGAGTTGGGCGTTGTCAAGGAGATATTTCCTCTAGGGCCCTTTTACATCATTTCATTAATTTCTCTGTACAAGTCAAAGTCTGACCTTGGAAGACAAGGTCTAACTCACACACTTTCAGTAACCGCTTGTCCTTATTTGGGTTCTTGGTGGCCCAGAGCTCATGCTGGAGTTGCTTGGCAGTGGCTAAGGAGATGTTGACCGGTCCATCACAGCGGAAGGCACAGTATTAGTCCATATTTATTTTGCATTGTTGAAAATCTTGTCGGTACTGATCGTAATGAAGGTGCCCTTAGTGCCCAACAGAAATTTTCCAGTAATGAGCTCATTTTTAGAAGCACCTCATCCACTGGACGAAGACGCCACCGCAGTCTTCTGAATGAGGCCACACCGCTAATAGGCAAATCTTATTTGAGTAGGAAGTCGTGGAGCTGTTAAGCGTGTCATCATCATGTTCCTTTCTCAGACATTCGGTTTGTGGAGAATTTCAATGGGGAGGATGACGGCATCCCTTGACCAAACTCTACTGTCACCGCACAACTGCTCAATTCCTGCCCCACCCCCGCCACTAACAACCATCTGCTTACACAATTTGGCCCTTTGTTTTGTGATGAGAGGAGCCATTCTAGTGTGAGGACCTACATCCCTTCTGTTTTCCACAGAAGCCCAAGGACAAGATCAACCTCTGCAGCTGAGCCACACAGGGTTTGTTCTCCCCCCAAGAACAGGGACTGCATGGAGTCTCTACACCCAGGCTAACAGCTAGACCAAAGGAAGAAGATCTGGCACTGACAGCACTTCCTGTGAGTACCTCCTGCTTCTCTTCACACACCTTCCACCTCTTTCAGAAATCCTTGTCATATTTCAATGCAAGCGGCACCTAAAGCAGTTGTATTTAGTCTAGGAGCTGAATTCTGATTATATTTAGTACTAAGCTGGTGAGGGATACAAATGCCATGTGTGTTTTGTGTTGCTGGCTTGCTGTGTCATTCTTAAAGTCATAGGTCTCTTGTTACCACTGAAGGTGTGGTTACTTTGATGGACCTGTGAGAAAGTTACTGGTTCCCCATTTGCCATCACACAGCTACAATTATGCTATCTCCACTCTGCCTCAGCGTGAGGAAACATGATAGTACACCTGAGAATTGACCGTCATTGGCAGTGAATAAAGTGCAGTCTTGATAGTGTGGAAAACCTTCAGACAAACAAGATGCTGAATGTAAGGTGAGGTCAGGACTGCAAAGACATTGCAGGAAAATCACAGTCGGCGCAGATTACAGTAACTTTGCTGGTCCAGGTAAACAAACAAAACCCAGGAAAGAATCTCAAAAGATTCCTTCTACTAGTCACTCTGACTGCAGGTGTGCAGAGACACAACCAGAACTCGGGAGAGGAGGGATCTCTGATGGCTTCCTGAGGTGTGCCCCTTGGAGTTTGTGACAGTTCTGGCACCACAGAAGTCCTGCCTTCAATCAGAAGGTGATGCCAGAACTTCATCTGCCGATCCAGACGTGATGTCAGAACTGTGTAATCTGGGGTGATATCGGAACTTCTCACAATACCGTGGCGTTATCAGAACTCCCTCTCTCAATGCGAAGGTGATATCGCTCACAAATCCCTTTCTCCATAAGAGACAGGGATTTTTGAGCTGCGTGTTTATTTTTTTATTTTGATTATTTTACTAGTACTGTTTATTCTTTTGTAATCATTCCCCACTGGGAGCAGCTCCTGGTGATTTCACTCAGGTTCACAAATTGTGTTGAAACTGGAAAAAGTGCTGGACATGCATCACGTTCCAATGAATCAAGTGTTTTAATTTGTTTATTTATACGTCTGTCATGCCCACTTTTGCGAGCTGGTTGGTTTAAGCCTCTGTCACTAAGTACTTAGTACGGGTGACTGTCGGGACCACATAATCATTGTAAGAGAAATAGCTGCATATCGGTGTGTTGACTCAAGGTGTGATGGGAGAAGTAGCTAAAACCAGTAAAATCTGTGTCCATCTTCACCTTGCCGATAGCAATGGCTTTTTTGTGGTCGCTGTTCATGTCCTACAAAGTTTAAAGTGAATTTATTGTCTTTCTGCACCTGTACAGATATCCAAGGAAAACTGAACACCGTTGCTTCTGGGCCTGGTGCAAAATACTGTTAATGAACAAACAGAAAGCCAGAGCCAGATCCAGGTCAGATAGATAAATAAATGGTGCCACTCTGATCTTCTGGGGTTTCATAGCAAATGTATGTAAATATATACGTACGGTTTAGCTTGATATTACATGGCACTGGTTTTTGAAGTTGGAGGAGCCGTTGCTCATCATAATGTGGTGTGGGCTGTACCCCGACAGTGACCCCACCCCTCTTAGTCCACCCCCGCCTACAGTTAAATTCTATGACAGATTTTACATTCCGTTCTGTGCAAAGTTAACCACTTTCACTCGAATGTAATTTTGCATACTGAATGTTCAGCATGTCGCTCCCACTGTTTTTCATTTGACTCAACATTTGGCTCAATTCTAAAAAGATAGTTTGAAATAAAGTATTTCCAGACTCTTCGCGTACTCTAGTGCTCCAGGATAAGCTCTGGACCCGTGTGAACCACTGCAACCCTGTATTGGGATAGGTGGTGATCAACAGTGAGTGAATGAATGAAGGAGCGAATGACTGAGTGAGGTAGAGTACAGAACCTCCACTAGTGGCCAGCAGTTTAAAGGTTTAAACTAATCAAATACGCCCACCCTTCAAAGACCAGAGTCCCACGAAACAAAAATGTGATCTAGAGGAGTATGAAATAAGGGCCTTTATCCTGCCTGCAGTATAGAAGCTTCTCACGGTGAAGAAACTGTGTGCATCCAATGCAGGGTGTGTTGTCAAAGCTATTTTTGGCAAATGTCACTCAATTGTTCATGTCAAATGGATGGGAAGAGGAGCTTGGAAAACTGCTGCTTCAGTTACTCTACCCGCAGAAAGTCGCAGGGAGGGACAAGAGTGTCATTTAAAACTATTTCATCTCTCTTAAGTCACTTTTGTTGGAGCTCATGTCATTTTTGTCAGTTTTAGGAAGGAAAGATGGAATTTTCTGAAATGGAACACATTCCATTTCAAGATCAAGAATAGTTCCATAACCCTGCATGTTCTGAAGGAGAACAGGTCCAGGACAGGGGTGTTGAAACAATTCTTTTTTAAGGGGTTATTCTGCGTTTATGACCATAAATGCGCACCATGGGATCGTGAGCCAAACTGGAGTCTTTTGCCAGCTTTCGGCAGCCTAACCCAAACGTAAAGCTTGCAGCTTCTAAGTGACCCTCTGCCCGTCCGGCGGCTGGGCTTCTGTGCGCCCGCTGTCTTCGCCGGCCCCCGTAATTCATAATTAATTGGATTTGACCAAGCTGTTATGAAACTCTGACAGACGTCGCGTACTGTGTTTTCAGGCCAGAGAGGACAGAGAACCGAAATTGCCAAAAAAATGTTCTCAAAACTTCATTTGGTTTGTGTGCTTCCCTCAAACACGAACCCTTACTGGTAACTACTTTGCACTGGGCTTCACACACAACTAAAAATACTGTGTAGTGACAATTTTGTTGAAGTCACAAGTGGTGGTCATCACTTTAGCTTGGAATCTTGGTCAAAAAGACAAATAATTTATTTATTTGAGTTTTTTTTTTTGCTATAGTGCTACATAACTTTTACTCGTATTGGTGTAGGGGAGGTTCCTTCGTGGACTGGTGTCCTGGGGCAGTTTCCAGGGTAGAATGGTAAGGAGGTGAGAAGGAGGACCTTGATCAAGATTTCAACCTACAGCTCCAACCCCTAGTCTAACCGCCACAGAGTTATCACAGGATTCTCCCTGGGGTTATGAAAAGGTTTAGGAGAAACGTTCTAGAATGTGGTCAGTCGTGCAATGAGCTGTTGATGGATTGGATGAGGTGTTCTTAATACTGAATTAACATCATTTCCACTATACTGTGTAAAGTCATGAAGCTGATGTCCCAAGCAGGCCCAGAAGAACGTGTCTGCCTGCATGTCTGTTGAGTTTCTCCTTCTTCAAGTCTTCTCCCTCTCCAGAGTATTTACTGTAATACCCAAACCCAGCTTCAGAGCAAGTGGCTTTGTGAGGGAGCAGGTCAGCCACAGTTTACGTGATGTGGTGCACCATTCCAGCAGTTCAGCTCTCTTGGTGGACACGCACACCTACATCTGCTACACTTCTATTTCAAACACTCAACACACACCTTTAACTTCCCTTCTGTTCTTTGTAAAGTTTGCAGCGCTTAACAAACAAACTCCCTGGTTTCAGGTAGCCTCACACACGCCTGTTTAGGACACACGTGCAACAGGAGGAGAAGATCCAGCGTTTGTATTGTTTGACTCTGTGTTTCATTATAAGAAAAGAAGGTGCGTTAGGATAAGACTTGACAACATGTAAGTCAGGTCACCACTGATGTGCCTCAGGCTCTACATCACAACAGCTGTTCAGTGAGTACTGGGAGACCAACAGTCATTACTATAGAGATACACTAATGGCCACTTTATTGGGAACACCATTCTAGCACTGGTAGGAACCCCCCCCCCTTGATCTCAGAACAGCCTGAATTCTTTGTGTCCTGGATTTAACAAGGTGCTGAAACATTCCTTAGCGATTCTTCTCCATGTTGCATATTTGTCGGCTGCACATTCTGAAGTTCTACCACATCCCAGAGGTGCTCCACTGGATTCAGATCTGGTGGCTGGAGAGGCCATTGAAGTTCACTGAAGTCATTGTCCTGGAGCCAGTTTGAGGTGACTTGTGCTGTGCCACATGGTGCTTCATCATGCTGGATGGCGCCATTAGAAGATGGAAAAAAGTTGAAAAAATGTCAGATCTACCCTCCACAAGCTTCCCTTTTTGGCCAGAAAGTTTCCTCTTTAAGAATTAAGATGGATCTGGTGAAAGTGCGAGCAGTCACTGATGGACAGACTCCCTCCAAAGCTGAACTATTACATCCCTCTACCAGGTATACACACTTATGCCATCACTTCATCAAAACATTTTAACACAATAGTGTCAATAGTGTCTCACATTTCTGAAGTGGTCACTGAAAATCCAAGCTGCCTTTGACCAGCTCAGGGTCCTATTCTTAATCATCCTGTACATGAGGATTAAATGAACTGAACCGAAATAAGCTGAACTGAATTGTTCAGGCTGATCTCTGTCTCCCATTTGGGGGGTTGGGGCTCTTCTCTCGCCACCTCACCTAAAAGCAACATCACTGTTTTCTTAGGACATGGTGCAGGGTCAGAAGAAATTAAATTCAGGAAGAATATATTAGTATCAGCATTTCATTAGTAGATTTCAGTAAAATTTTGTGTAACTGTTTGATGTGCTACTTTTCCAAATGTATCACCTACAATGGATATGCAGAATTTTTTTCTTCATTATTAAAACCATCGTTATTTCAATACCTTTTGCCTGGTCTGGTAGGTTCGTATGATTTGGATTTTGCTTCTGTTCTACTGCATTCACTAGAGTTTCTATTAAAACCAGGTTCTGTAGCTCACGGGTTTCACAAAAACAAGCTGTCAGCGCAGATGACTTGAGAGAATATGTGCTGTAGAACCGGACATTACGCCAGGAAAGGCCTGAGATTCAACACAACAGACGCACACATTTCTTACAGTGTCTCTATGTAAGGAGCAGGAGCAGTAAAACTCTAAACAGAAGGTGCTCAGTTTGCCACTCTAGCTGTTTTCCATCTTAAATTTACCGTCGAACTTCATGTTCCGTCCTTACAGTCAGAGAGGCTACGTACATTTCTGGTGAGTCACAACTGTGACGTTCTAACCAGGTTCCTGTGCCCCCCCCCCCCGCATAGGGAATGACGAGGCCGAAGAGCAGCACCAGAGATGCCGAAAAGACGAGACATCCTTGCCGTGGTGTTGATCGTGTTGCCGTGGATGCTGCTCATCACAGTGTGGCACCAGACCGCTGTCGCCCCCCTGCTCGCTATCCGAAAGGGTGAGGTGTGACCGCGGCTCGGAGGTTATGCACCGCAGAGCTGGTCAGTAAGTGAAGAGTGTGCGGTCGCCAGTCGCCAGCCACTGAAAAGGGATTAAAGCCAAAAGGCAGGATGGTCACAGGTCAGAGGACAGAAATTGCACAGTAGGCCATACAGGAGATATAGAGAGAAACTCACAGATCCTGGTGTTTCTTCAGGCCTGACAGCTTCAGTGTCCTTATTCTGTCTGTACTTTGTCTGACATCTGTACTCAGACACTTGTAAAGAAGTAATCAGTTTCAGTAACTGCTGCGAAAATAGGTCGGAGACTAAATGTACCTGTTCTTTAGACAGTCAGACAGAAAAAAATATTTCTTATGATGTTTTAATTAATGTTTCTAAAAATCATAGCAAGTAATTCACTGGCTCAGTGTGTGCAGGTTAGATGTATAAGAGGTAGATGTACGGTGGTTAGATGTAAGGAGGTAAGAGGTATAGAGGTTGGATGTATGAGAGGTAGATGTATGGAGGTTGGATGTAAGGAGGTAAGAGGTATAGAGGTTGGATGTATGGAGGTTAGATCTATGAGAGGTAGATGTACGGAGGTTACATGTAAGGAGGTAAGAGGTATAGAGGTTGGATGTATGGAGGTTAGATGTATGAGAGGTAGATGTGTGCAGGTTAGATGTATGAGAGGTAGATGTATGGAGGTTAGATGTATGGGGGTCGGATGTATAGAGGTTAGATGTAAGGAGGTAAGATGTTTGAGAGGTAGATGTATAGAGGTTAGATGTATTGGGGTTGGATGTGTGCAGGTTAGATGTATGGAGGTTAGATGTGTGCAGGTTAGATGTATGAGAGGTAGATGTAAGGAGGTTAGATGTATGGAGGTTACATGTGTGCAGGTTGGATGTGTACAGGTTAGATGTATGAGAGGTAGCTGTATAGAGGTTAGATGTGTGCAGGTTGGATGTGTGCAGCAAATGCATTTATTATAGGCATGTTGGGGTCACCCAGCAGTTTACTGAAACTATGTAAACCATAGACTACATCCTGTGTTTAGAGGACCCGTCAGCAAAGGACCTCATGTTTCCATAAATAGGTTTTCAACCACTGGGGAGACACAGGGTCTCCTCACAACAACGTTTTACACTGAATATAAGTTAAGAGCCACTTGACTCCATTTATGAGTAATGTTTATTGACGTTTGGGTGCTTTAAAAGGGGTTCTTTGGCAGAAAACACGGAGCGTGCCGCCATAGAGGGTACGGTCTCGGTCTCTTTTGGAATGTAGGTATCCTCTCACTTTCTACCTCCTTACTTCATCCTGAAGTCCA
This sequence comes from Arapaima gigas, assembly GCA_900497675.1. Classification (NCBI taxonomy): domain Eukaryota; kingdom Metazoa; phylum Chordata; class Actinopteri; order Osteoglossiformes; family Osteoglossidae; genus Arapaima; species Arapaima gigas. The sequence goes on from UFQX01000179.1 coordinate 235,144, forward strand.
GGGGCTGGATTACCAAGCCTGCTGGGCACTTCACTGGCTGTGTCCCATTTCACTGTGGAAATGCCCACCCAAACATCACCTAAGAACTTCTCTCTAGGTACAACTCCTGTCTTCAACAATTTCCTTGCACCCAGAACAACCCTTCCGTCCTCTGAAATTATGCAGATACCAAAGTTTGCTTGACAACTAATAAATAACCCAGACAGATAGTGCTGGTGTCTGGCGTTAAAAGATTAACTTGATCTGTTGTTCTTTAAACTGTAGTGATTTCATGCTGTGTTTCGCTGTTATCCAGCAGTAACGTTTGACAGTCTAATGAACATTATGGGAAACCTGAGATGTCTCAATTCTACCGAGTTTTAGCTGAGGCTAAACAACTTTATATTCTCATTCAGCCTGTTAACCACTTAGTCAAAGATCTCTTTATCCTACCAGAGGGGCTTGTGGTCCACTGACCAGCAGGTTCCCAAACCTGTACATAACCCTGGACTGACGAACACCCAAAACAATGTGTCTCCTGTCCAGATGACAGGAGCGAAGGGCGGAGGGAGCCATTGCCAGCTCCAAACTCCAGGGAGTTCTGCTCCTCCGACAAAGACCTTGTAGAGGTGGTGCGAACAGAGTATGTCTATACGAGACCGCCGCCCTGGTCCGAAGCCCTGCCCACCATCCACGTGGTCACGCCCACCTACAGCCGGCCCGTGCAGAAGGCGGAGCTGACGCGGTTAGCTAACACCTTTCTCCACGTGCCTAACCTGCACTGGGTGCTGGTGGAGGACTCGGCAAGGCCCACGGCGCTCGTGGCCCGGTTGCTTCGCGAGACGGGACTCAACTACACGCACCTCAACGTGGAGACACCACGCAACTACAAGCTGCGCGGTGACACCCGTGACCCGCGCATTCCCCGGGGCACCATGCAGAGAAACCTGGCCCTGCGCTGGCTCCGCGAGACCCTCGTCCCCAATGCCACGCAGCCTGGCATTGTCTACTTTGCCGACGATGACAACACCTACAGCCTGGAGCTGTTCGAAGAGGTGAGAATTGTGAACGTGTTGCCCTTTAGTTGACCACCGTGATTTTGTCTCGAAGCCGAGTTGAGTCTGTTTCCATCGCTCTGGAACCTTCTAGAGCCATCAGTGAGCTGTCAATGAAATACAGATGCATACAAATAGGAAAATGAATACTGGAAAGAAATGAGAACTTTGTTTACGAAATTTAGCTGCAGGTGCATCAGTACCAGTTGATGCTCCGAGACTCAAGTCTAAGCAAGTCAAAGCACAAGGGCTTTTGTTTTTAACTGACTAGAGAAAAGAGTGGAGGAGCTTCACTTAATGCTCCCGAGATCAAGGGAAAGCAAGAATATGTTCTGTTTTGTTTTTTTCTAATTTTATGTTTTATTTCTTTTCTTGGCTCTTCCACTCTTTCCTTTCTGCCTTTAGATGTATGGGCTCTTCCTTTTTCTCTAAAAGCTCACGGCCTGACAAGAAGGTCTCCTTATTTTGCCTCATGAATTCGGTCCTTAGGAGAGGTTCAGGTGTCCGTGGTGCTGATCCACATCCCCACTGAGGAGCAGATAGTAGGTAGTAGAGCAGATAGATAGCAGACAGTACATCAGTGCATCTGGCACACAGACTCGCAAAGTGTTCACCCAACAGACCCACGATGCATCAGGCGCAGAGGAACGCAGGATGATGACAAAACCCTGTTCCTGATTCTCATTATTATAAATAGGTAAGGAACTGGGTGACTGGCAGAAACAAGTGATCACATAGCGAAGCGGTGAGAAGAATGGAAATAACCGGAAGGTGAGAACATGTCAGGGCAGCAATTCCACAGTGAGACTCCAGTAATGACCCGTCTGCACGACCTGTGAACCCACCGCACCCCCTGCCTGCCGCCTAACCTTCAGTCTTCAGCCCACTTTTCCACTCCTCCGCCACCTCCAACGCATTTGTAGGAATACACTTTCTCACTGGCGAACTTATTTAATACCTAGAGATTTATATGGAAATATTTTGCCGCTGAGCAGCGTCTTCCATCAGCTCCTGTGGCACGTTGTCCTTTCTTTGGGAGCAGAAGCTCAAATTAATGAGACAACATGTAATTGCTGAAATTAAAATGACAGCACCATGGGTAATCTGTCATCGCGCGGACCCCCCCACCCCATTTCCAACCGACGCCGGTGATGACACTTGTTCGCTTAGCGGACGCTCTTTATCAGAGTGTCTTACGGTGACAACCGAGTCGTACAGAGCAGGTAATTTTATCCAAGGTGACACAATTGCTGGGTAACTGCTCAACACCCTGCATTTACACAGCAGAGCGCGCGCACACACACACACACACACACACACACACACACACACACACACACACACACACACACACACCCTGTGGACAGTTCAGAATCGACAGCCCACCTGAAACACATCTCCTTACACACTGGGGGGGCATGTAACCTCCACGCATGTGGATCCAGGATCAAATCCACATCCAGAGGCGGTGAGGCAGGAGTGCTGCCCACTACAATGTACTTTCACCTTGTCTACTATTAAAGAGGCACGAAAGTGAGTCCCTTTACATCGCACTATAATTTGACCTCCACACTCTGCCCCCCCCGAACCAGATGCGGTCAACCCAGAAGGTCTCTGTGTGGCCCGTGGCCTTCGTGGGGGGCCTTCGCTACGAGTCCCCCAAAGTGAATGCGGCCGGAAAGGTGTACGGCTGGAAGACGGTGTTCGACCCACACCGGCCCTTTGCCATCGACATGGCCGGCTTCGCCATCAACCTGCACCTCATCCTGGCCAAACCCCAGGCCTACTTCAAGCTGCGGGGCGTCAAGGGCGGCTACCAGGAGAGCAGTCTGCTGCGAGAGCTGGTCACCCTCAGTGACCTGGAGCCCAGGGCAGCCAATTGCACTAAGGTGAGGCCTCCACCCGGCTGCTCCAGTCTCGGGTGCTTTGCAGGTAGCGGGGCAGCACGGCGCACAGACATTTAACCTCTGGTTACCACGGTAACCTTGAGAAAAAACGGTGATTTCATTCCAGTTGACGAAACCGTAATGCACTTAGCGTGAATATATTAGGAATACGGTGAAGCGATTCCACGGTTTACGAGCACAGTCGGCATGAGAAGTAAATTCATACAGTGATTTGTTTACGAATTGGAGTCACGCTTTCAGTAAAAGCTCAGCTATACAGACAACCAACATTCATTTGGCAGGTCAGCCCTGTAAAAAATCCTGTTATTAGTATAAATTAAATGTGCAGGTAGAAGAAGCATCCATGAGCGGTGGATGGCACGGCAGCACCACACAGGTCGGGCACCTGGGCTAACTAGATTTCGGCTTCCGGAAGTGTCCACCGTAGAGTTACAGCAGTTTGGTGGCGCGTCAGAGCCAGAGCTCGCAGTAAGACGGAGGGTTGTTGTCCCGATGCTCACAACGCTCCCTCATTTGCCCACAGATTCTAGTGTGGCACACGCGCACGGAGAAGCCCGTTCTGGTCAACGAGGGGAAGAAGGGATTCACAGACCCCAACGTGGAGATATAAACCGGTAGAGTAATGCAAGCAACACTGAGGCATGTGGAAAGCAGGACATCACTGCAGTGCAATCAGAAGTATTCATACCCTTGACTAAACATCTCATTCTGCTGGATCAGATTTCATTCTCTGTGAAGTTACTACAAAACCCTGAAACTCAACGGTAAAGAGGGTGCCCTTGTTTATGTTAGAATATGCTTTCAAGACGAATGAAAATCCGTTTGGCGTCATTTGCACAAGTGTTGTGTTCGTGTGCTGAATTATGGGAAAGTAAGGCATGGCGGCGGCAGCATCATGCAGCGGGTGGACTGGGCAGCTTCTTAAAACGGCAGATAGGAGTCGTGATGTAAAATACAGGTAAATTCTGCAGGAGAAACGGCTTTAGTCGGCTACATAAATGAGGCCTCAGAGGACGTTCACCTGACGGTGAGCTCAAGCACTAGGCCAAAGCTGCACCGGCAGCGCTGAAGAACATAAAAGTTTGTGCGACCTATTGAAAGTCCTGAAAAGTCTGTGACGCTCTTTCAAAACTGAGCTTCGCAGCTGTCATCAGCTTGTGGGGATGGAATAGGCGTGTTTTCTTTTTTCTTAAAATGAAAAATTGGTCAAGGGTCTGAATATTTATGCAAGGCACCACACCTTGAGCTGAAAGCCAGCATCACAGCACAGCTTTAGCAACATTAGCAGTGCTGCCGAGCAACAGAGTGAGCATCGACAGCACGGGGCGAACAAACGCAGTCGGCGTTGCCGGCGTAGAACCAGCGTATGATTTGTGTCCGTCTGTTCGCTGCCGTGGTGCCGCTTGGAAATGAGTTGCCTGAGAGATGGCCACCATGAGCTTTCTCTTCTGTGCAGAGCAGCCGGCTGGAGGACAGCAGCACAGAAGACCCCCCCCCCCCCCCCCCCCCCCCCCCCCCCCCCCCCCCCCCNCTGTGCAGAGCAGCCGGCTGGAGGACAGCAGCACAGAAGACCCCCCCCCCCCCCCCGGGGCAACACCTTCCTCGCCTGCGCAGGCATTGCCCGGCTCTGCTCCACGGCGTCTCCAACTCCTACTAAAGACTTTCCCTAAAAACCATGCAAACACAATTTAATCGGTAACAGTGACATACGATTAAATGCCTAATACATTAAAGCACACGTTGGTACAAAATGGCAATATTAATTAATTTCCGTGTAAAATTAAGGGAAACGACGAGGGAGGAGCTCCAGAGCACCATGGATGGGACGTGGATGTTGATGGGACAAAATGGGACGCGGCGCACAGAGCCTGGCTGCTGGACCGCGGCGTCTCATCACCGGTTCCGCTGCCAAAGGAAACCGAACTTCAGAGTCTTCATTCAGAATACATTTACTGAGGGCAACCGGTCAGCATCTCCCCCTTAGGCACGTTACGCAAAACGGGAACATTTTGGCTTTTTCTTCTCCAGTTTCGCCCTTTGACGTTTTCGTGGCTTTTAATCTCCCGCCGCCCCTCCAATGCCGTTTCACGACTGCGATGCCTCCCAGGGTTTCGTCGCTCACGCGGCACGATATCGCTGGGAGCTTTGTGGAGTTACAGGTCCGGTTTCAAAAAAAAAAAAAAACGGAATCTTTAAAACCCTGTTTCCCAGAAGCTTTTCTTGGTTCTCCTACACAGGCAAAATGAGTCTCATTACAGATATCCTTGTTCTCTGAGGAAACAGCGAAGGCGAAAAGCTGGTTTGCGACCTGGTCACGCAGAGCTGCGTTTACGTATTCCGGTCATGTAAGAATTTACGTCAGAATCCAGTGATGTCATTCATCTACATCTACTCTACACTTCCATGTCGTCCAGCCACTTTTCTCCATCCTCAGAGGAGCAAGTCAGCCGAACTCCTGTTGTCTTGAGGGTAAACAGCAAGTCTCCTGTCAGGATTTTAACTGGTGACCCCGAGTGAAGCTCCTGCCAGTTAGCGGTAACTTTAAACTGCCGTCTTCAAACGGCGGCTCCTAACGTAATGTCAGTTCAACTTCAGCATTTAATGCTTTGGGGGCCAAAGACAGAAACGTTGGCCTCGTCGGTCTCCTTCGCCACCCTTTCACTGGTCTGCTTGGCCAGAGCATCCAGGTGACAGGAGAGGGTGTCTGATAATTCAAATAAAATGTGAGAAACAGAAACAGGTGTGTATTGATACAGTTAAGAAGCACACTCCCAGCGAGAAGATGCTGCGAGCTCCACTGTGGGGCAACGGCAGGGAATCGGCCGCTGCAGCGGTGAGCGCAGCTCCGGCAGGGGTTGATGCTTTGGTACGAGTCGAAATAACGAAACCTCCGTCCTGTTCTGTCTTTGACAGAGATCTTGTAGTGCTGCTGAGGTCTTGGTCTTGGCAGAACGTGCAAGGAGACACGTCTTTCCAGTCGAGCATTTGTGTGAAGGTGCTCCTTGTTGCCCAGCTGAAATTTGAAACGTTAATGATGAACCAAAGGTCCCTCGGCGTTCAGCTCCGTGGTCTTTTGTTGGTTACCTCACACATCCACCAGGGAAGGTTCGTCCTCCTCGTGCGGCTCCAGCCAGATTCCATGCCACTGTTCCGGCTCCAATAAAAAAGCATCATTTTGCCTGATTTTTGCCCCATCTGTTGAATAATCTGGAAGATTTCGGTTCAAAAACCGGTCCACCGGCGAAAAAGGAAACGTATACTGTGGTCCGCAGCCAAAAACAGGGTGGGAAGCAGTGCTGCGCAGAGCAGAAGCACCATCGCTCAGAACATCAGAATGATCTCAGGTTTTCTCCATTCGTACATGAGAATGAATGTTCTCAGGATTTCAGTTAACAGTATTGTTGAAAGCTCTGGTTTCTAAGAAGGTTGTGATCCTGGAGCTCATGCTGACAGAGTGCCCTCTTTGCCCCGCACAGCAGGGTAATTTTTACTGCGCCAGGTCAGGGGTAGTACCTTTATCACAGGTACGCCTGCAGGGGGTGAGATTCGGGTGTAGATCCCTGCGGTCCAGAGCAGTAGCTGTAACCACTGTGGTTCGAATGGCTCACAAACCCATCATTCAGCTAACAAACAATTGAAAACCTGGTCCTGGATTTGAAGAGAAGGTCAGTACAGCACATTCCAATGTTTTATTTTACACACAGATGTATAAGTGATGACAAGAATACACCATTAAAAAAAGATGAAAAGCAGAGTCCTATTTTATGACTCATTTGAAGTATATTAAATGCTGGCAAGTTCAAATTAGAGTTACAAGCGTGTCCTGCTGTCACCGGGTTCGATGCGACAGGTCAGGTCAGGTCCGTCTCGCCGCAGTTAAACACGTGTGATGTGCCCATAAGTTTTAAAGGGACAGGAATGAAACAAAAGTGGACGGTGTAACAGTCACTGAACATCAACCGTCATGCCCAGGTCGGGAGAGCTCTCAAACTGCACCTTCACGTCAGCCTCCTGTTCTTCAAATATGATCACCTGTGGGCCACCGAGGTGAAAACAGGGTGACGTGGGACAGCGTTCGGGAGGTGAGGGAGCAGTGCTTTTCTGTACGTCTTTTTCAGGGGTACGGCTTTTGTTTGGGCTCGTCTGACCAACCTCATTCATCCCGCTGTTGATCCACGGCCCTGGGAGGTACAGCGCCTGCTGGGGTCCCTCGGACCTGTAGCGTCCGAGATTCTGGCCGTTGACGAAGACGACCCCCTTACCCCAGCCCTGTGGACGACAGAGACACAATCCTCCCACCAGTCCAAAGTGTGCACACTGGCGGTACACGTCACCTGCTACCGGCAACAACAACAACAACATCAACAGCAATAATAATAATAATAATAATAATAATAATGAGTAAAACATGATAGTGAGTTTCTGGCTGCCTGAAAGGGACACCTCATCCAGGAGGTTCTTTTCTCACACCCTGTGCTTCCAGCGTAGGCTCTGACCCACGGCGACTCACAGCTGCTCCCATTCACATGCCCACTCATTCACACACCCACTCGCCCCACTGACAGGTTTGTCACATGATCTCTGAACAGGAACATCAGTGTGTTCAGGTTGGTCTCACAGGCAGCTTAACAAAGGTGTCCCTGGGGTATCCATCCACAAAGAGTCTGCCATAGAAGAACCCTGGGAAGGAGGGCGTGTGGGAGTGCGACAGCCAGGGTGCCCACCGCAAACTGAAAAACAGACACCATGGGCACAAGTGAGGCTCTGGCCACCTGACAGACTCACCTCCCCCCCGCGGTGTCCCACATTCACAGCAGAGCGGCTCGCAGGCACAGGAAGGTGTCACACACACAGTGTGGTCCACAAGTTGAGATGCTGAGAAGATGAGAGGACTTGCGCTTATGTCACCTCTTGTGTTACGAAAACCAGATCATTTTCTAACATTAACAGTGATGTCATCTCACCTGTTAGACATTTTACATATGCAAATACTGAGCAGTTAAATGCCACTGCTTCTGCTCCTGCATTAGAATGGAATAGTTTTCAAATGAACAATATTGCTCTGTGAGGGTGACGTGGTGTAGAACTGCTGCCTCACAGCAACTGGGCTGTTTGGGTGCAGATTTGAAACCACCTCAGGCTGTGTGGAGTTTACCTGTTTCCCACTGTCTCCCAGTGCATCCCCATGCCTCCCAGTGTCTCCCAATGTCTCCCAATGTCTCCCAGTGTCTCTCCATGCCTCCCAGTGTTTCCCAGTGGTTCCAAATGTCTCCCAGTGTCTCTCCGTCTCTCCCAGTGCCTCTCAATGTCTCTCCGTCTCTCCCAGTGGTTCCCAGTGCCTCCCAATGTCTCTCAGTGTCTCCCAGTGCCTCCCAATATCTCCCAGTGCCTCTCAGNCTCCCAGTGCCTCCCAGTGTCTCTCCGTGCCTCCCAGTGGTTCCCAGTGGTTCCAAATGTCTCCCAGTGTCTCCCAGTGCCTCCCAGTGTCTCTCCGTCTTTCCCAGTGTCTCCCAGTGTCTCTCTGTGCTTCCCAGTGGTTCCCAGTGCCTCCCAATGTCTCTCAGTGTCTCCCAGTGCCTCCCAATATCTCCCAGTGCCTCTCAGTGTCTCTCACTGGTTCCGAATGTCTCCCAGTGCCTCCCAGTGTCTGTCCTAGTGCTGACTGATTGTGAGACTCTGTGCTGTTGCAGCCCTGACCAGAACACAGCAGTTAAGGTGATGGATGGATGTTGCCACATATCTGTCAAGTCTGCAGTAATAACTGTAACAGTGGAAAAGTAGCCTTTCCCATTACAAATAATCTCATTTTATTATTGCACAATTTAGCCGGCGGTTCAGCTATGTCAAAATTCGGGAGGGACACAACTGATAAAGTATGAATCTGTATGCAAGAAAAAAATCAAAATTGCACGCGCGCATGTGTGTGTGTGTGTGTGTGTGTGCGTGTTCATTTGCTTTCAGTACAAACCTGTCTATAAAGTTTGTGTTCATATCCAGACTATAAATCGTAAAGTTCCTTAGGGGTGTGTCGTTCAGTACAATGTCTCCTATCAGACCTATAATAAAAAAATATATATAAAAAAATCAAATCAAATAGTATTTATGACAAAAATAATATTAACCAATTTGAAAATGTTTAAATGTTCAAACATGTTTTACCATCATTTGCCACGATCAGGATTCAAATAAATAACAACCGCGTGGCACCTATTCCCTACCCTGTGGTACTGTCCACCTGACCCCCAGGGGGGGGGCCGCCTGGGCAGCTGACGTACCTTTGCGCTGCTGGTTGAGGGAGTCCCCAGAGGTGACGCGCCCGCAGTTCTCCACCAGCACACTGAGCATTCGCTGACCCTGCAACACCGTCCACAGCTCACAAACACACAGATAATGGAGTAAAAGCCCAGCAGCACAGTGTATATAACTCATGTCTTTTCACATCATCTTCCCTCCTGGAAGATTGAGTGAAACATCCCTCCAGAACTCAAGAAAATGCACCGGGATGTGTGGAAGCGTCCCGGTTTCACCCACACATCTCCTGTAGGTTCTTCAGGAAGACACCGCTGCTGCCTTATATCATCTCTGTCGAGCCAGGCGACTCGGGCTCTGCACTTCACCCACACTCAGTGCTGCCTACGGGATGACATCTAACAAAGCTTTGGACACGGAAGGCTGCCGGAGAGTTAATGAACATTTTCTCACAAACCTCACGCTCCACCACCTTCTCATCAGGCACAGCTAACTGCTGGCTGCTGTCGGTCAGCGTGCCAATGAAGTGCTTGTCCACAAACACCTACAAGACAGACGAGACTTAAGACGCTGGTCTGCGAAAGGAGGCACGACAGTTTGTCTCACTGTCTGATACCATCACTTTGTTGCTCCATGTCCCTCGAGTGGCTCCCCCTCCCATCCCTCACTGGCTCTGTGTGGAACGGACATCAGGAGAGCATTTTCCACATTTCTTATGGGAATAATGATAATGGACTCCAGCCCAAACAGTTTCTCCCAAATAAAACACAGACGTTTCTTACACAGACGAAAGTGTTATAGTGTCTCACTATTCTCACTGTCCAGTAACACTAAATACTGCCCTCTTCACCCATGTATAACAGCACTAAATATTACTGTACCCCCCAAGTATTTATTTTACCATATTCACCCATGTAGCACAGTATTAAATAGGCACCACAACATACATGAGGTGGGCATGGAGTTTTTTTGTTCATTTTTTTGCCAACACTTTTGACTAGAGCACATTGTATCAAGCGGGTCAGCATGTAGTTTGCGATTCGGTGCTAAAAATCAAATCATGTTCTATCAAAAACAAGCGCTATTCCGCACAAATCGAGGTATGTCTGCATGTACAGTGCTGTGCAAAAGTCTTAGGCACCTGTGGGAAAAACGCTATAAAGTGAAGATGTTTCCAGAAAAAATGCCATGAATTCTTATTAATCAATAAACCTTCTAAAAAAACCTCAATCAGATCAATGTTTGGTGGGACCACCCTTTGCCTTTAAAACACCATCAATTCTCTGATGGCAAACATGCATGCAGTTTACGGTAGAGGTTGGTAAGTTCTTCCAAACTGGCCGCAGTTCTTCTGCAGACTTTGACTGTCTCTGCATGTCCTCCCAGACTGACATGATCGTGTTGAGATCAGGGCTCTGTGGGGACCAGAACATCTGTTGCTCAAGATAGTTGTGTATGACTGAGATTGGGTGTTTGAGGTCATTCTCAGGCTGCACAATGAATTTGGGACCAACCAGAAACCCCCCTGATGGTAGATAAGAATCTACCTGTACTTCTCAACACACATTCAAGCTGCAACCCTAACACTTTTGCACAGTACTATAGATAATCCTTTATAGACTCTATTACAGAACTGTCAGAAGATCTGTGGAGAGATGCGTCTGAAAGAGCCTTTTGAGACCCTTCTTAAATCTTAAAAGGGATTCAGCTGTTCTGAGGGACAGAGGGAGTTTGTTCCACCACATAAGAGGGCCGTACCAGCGCTTGGTCACGGATGTTGTCCTGGGAGCTGAGAAGGCCTCCGCTGCCAATGGCCGCCTCGTACAGGGTGTATCCAAAAAGCTGGCCGTTACCGTTGTTCGCCGGAAGGTTCTCCATTGGTATTGCGGTCATTGAGTTAAAAGGCTGTGAAAATCCCGCCTGCTGTTAAAACATCAATTCTACTGGTCAACAAAATAAATAAATCATGAGTGAATCTTCACGCTGTCACCATAAATCGATCGATAGCCTATCGATCCGCCTTCATCCTTTATGGCTGCGTCAGTGTATCGCAGGAGGCTTCCGGTAACTTCTTAAACAAGGCTGGGTTTTGCTGAGCTCTACTCGTCTTTTACATCGTTGTAATAAAAAATCTTTGTTATAACAACACAAGTGTCATGTGTTTCTGCATCACTTTGCTGCAGTGCACTCACCCCATCAGCATATTGCAGGGCCTCCCACAGTGACAGATGCTGGTACATGATAGCAGCCTCGTAGGACACCGTCCCCTGGAGGACAGGCATCTCGGGCAGCTCCCCGTCTGCACAAAATGCAACAAGGAGGTGCAAGGAGAAGGCTTAGAGGCACCATCGTGAAGGGTTCCTTCCCGGCCTTCATCCTGGAACCCAACACCCTTCCACCACCGTTCTGTGCACAGTGTCCTCTGCGGTCCTTTCAAATCCGCACAGCTGAGAACAACAAACTGTACGACTGCTGAGATCCAACAATAGAGTCTAACAATGAACAATAAGTAGCTGTCAGTCAAAAATGTGACCCAGGACAGCAAACAAAGACTATGTGAAGCCATCCAACAGCCCCCCTACGCCAGTTCACATTTTGTTCTTTTGCATTCAGTAGAAATTCCCCAGAAACAGCATCATGTGTTATGAATTCCCTGTTCGCCAGACCAGGAGACCAGGAAAACGTTCAAGCTGGAGGCACCAAGCTGAGAACACAGTTGACAGAGGGTTGGAGAAACAGTGCTGATGTAAGGAACATCATCAGTAGAACTTACTGTGGTACTGGCTCAGCAGATCCCTCAGGAGGTGGTACTTCGGGGTGTAATCTCCAGCTTCAGACAGAGGGGCATCATAATCTGCATCCAAGGGAGGGGTGCACAGGTAAAGAAGGTGAGGAGCTCCCGAGAAAGCCGTGGCTTCTACACTGTACATCATCCATCTGCAGCAGAGCGTCAGGATGGAGTCTCCACCCCAAAAGGTCTGTTGAAGTCAAGGGAGCTTCTGACCCTAACAGGTAGGGTATCACAGCCTGGATCAGACTCAGTCATCAGTCCAATTTGCGCTCGAACCCCATGTTCCCAGAGCACGTTGAGCAGAATTTCTGTCTACGTTGGACCGAGGGTCCGGCAAAAGCGTGAAACCGGTTGAGAGTCCAACGTTAAGAAGAGAGGCTGAAGCCAGTCGTCCCTGAAGCTGAGACATCAACGCCTCGGAATGACCTGTCGACCCATGTCGTGTGTTGTGCTTTACTTGTGTTTTTACCTTGTGTGAAAAGTAGCAAATTATACCACTTATATTTCCGTATAAAAGACACGGGGAAGAAGTTTAAATGTTGAGTAAAAGTTGACAAATACGGAAAACGGACGAATGTACAAAAGCAAATACTACACGTGCTCACCCGGCACACACAAAAAACACTGGAATTATTTCCATTCAGTCTTGTTGGCTCTTGTTACTTCTGCGTATTAAACACATCAAATAAATCACAGACGCTTAATACCAACATCCTGGAGGTGGAATACAAGGTTATTTTCTACAAACACTTTCAAAAGTTTGTTAACCAGTAAGTATTATATAAATAAATTTGTAACGCAACTCTAACATTTTGTTCTTAACCTTACAAATGCTCAACGTGTTCCTCCTATGATACTGAGCAACAAATTCATGGAAGTGTTCAATTCTTTTTGAATCATCCTGTGTTTCCAGTAAAAAAAAAAAAACAAAAAATGTTGGATAAATGTGGAGCAGCAGTTTCGCGGCCTTCTACGTATTCGCTTAATTCATTCACTATTTTCTATACTCTGATAATTTTTCAGAAAACAGACACACACTGCGTTGCGCTTTATTCCGCATTACATCCCAGCACAGGACCATCGATTCGAGCTCATTATCATTATCGCCGCCTAGTGGCCACAGCAGTAACACCGCCGCGTGTCGGAGCACCAACCGTAGCTCGTGATCTGCGGCCTGTAGGAGGGGGTCCCTACCGCCCCGTTCATGAAGCCAAAGTTGGTTCCTCCGTGGAACATGTAGACATTGACGGACACCCCCCTTCTCAGGATCTTCCTCAGCACCGCGACCATGTCTGTGAGGAACAGGAGGGCCTTTGTTAGCTGCACCCTTCTTCTCCGAGGTTCACCTGCTTGAATTTCTACACATCTGACTTGGGAACAAACCCTTCTGTCAACCTGAATTTATGGAATTCAGACCACGCTTGAGCTCTGAGCCACACAGTTTGCTAATCATCACTGGGTTTCTATAGCAACCCTTACAGGTGTATCAGGAGAGATCTTACAGTCAAAACATGTGTGTGTGTATAAGGGGGCAATCTGGAACACAGGGCTGTGTCGTGGCCCCTTTGAAGTGCCTGTGCTGATCCGACTGCTTACCGCAGGTAACACGGAGGTATCGGCATTCACCAGGTATCGGACTTACCCTCGGCTGCAAAAACGTGATGCAGACTGCCCCAAAAATCATACCAGCCAGACAAGAAGTCCATCACCATCAAAGGGCCACTAGACTGCAAAGCCAAACACACATCCAGTTACTACGCTGGAGGGCAGTATTCGGGATATTTTACTGCTGCGCTGCACTGACCGCAAAACCGAAAAGTCTAGTCAGTAGATGGATGGAGCAGAAACAGACATGACCGCATATTCCAGCTGATCACAGCCATGCAACAATCTAACAGGCGCTTTTGCCCACGTGAATTTGCCTTGTTAAATAAATGATACTTATCTTCATAGTTAGTACTGGTTCAGTTTGACTTCACGTGAGTCGTGGTGTGAGCACGGAAATTGCTCAAGCCAAAGACCCACCGGTGCGCTGTTGAGATGCTGTATGATTTCTGGACCTGGTTTCGGCATTTTGATGGTGTGCAGGGCTGTGGGAAGCAGGAGAATGCAGACAGGGTAAGAGCGGACAGTAGGAAAACAAGCAAATCAACATGCAGAGCGTTTTAAATAGATATGTAATATTCTTCTGGGAAGTTCACTGGTTCCTCTGATTGAATTTGGGTTCAGGAAACTGGTTCACCTTTTTGTGTGCAACTACCAGAGGGAAACTGGTGTGAGTTGGTGGGCAAGACGGGTGAGGGGTGGGATTTGACCTGATGGACAGCTCCCGTTACCCACCCCACCCAGCCTCCAGAAGACCCCATTATTTAACTCCTGCTCTCTGGTGCCTTTCTTTCCCCCTCAATGGAAGTTTGGTTAGACTAGCTGCAGGGGTCCCAGCTAGGAGAAAGGTACCTCCTGCCAACCCTCTGTTCTTGGTCCCCTCGTGTCTGTCTGCGGTCAGCAACAGTTCATCGATTCCCCTGGACTGCAGAGCCTGCGGTGGAGAAGACAGGCCTCCGCTCAGGTAGGTGGAGGTGATGCAGGTGAAGATGTTGTTAAGGAACACAGACTAACCCTCAGGATGGGCCCCACTGCTGGACCTTCGAGAAAGGTGCCCAACCCAGAATTCTTCAGTAGAAAAGGGAAATCATAAAAGAATCCAGAAAGGCTGAACCGATCAGCAGCTTCCTCTTACCTCCTTGATGAAGTTCATATAATCTCCATCCTGCCCATAGAGCCCATATTCATTTTCTACTTGCACTGCAATGATGGGGCCTCCTCTCTTGAACTGAACAAAGACAGAAGTTGAAATGAAGACCAAGGAGAATTTGCTTCGGAAGCTCCAGATCACCCCTCCTGTTGCACTGCCCTTGGTTAAGACACTTACCCTGGTTTGATACGTTAAAATTACCCAGCTGTATAACTGGTCCAAGGTTCACTTTACTGTACCCGTGCATTTGTACTGGCGTGTGAGTAAAAAGAAACAGACAACATAACGACACAGGAGAAGCCAGATGGTCACCTGTAGCGGGACTACTTTTGGAACGAGCTTATCGAAGAAGGCATTTACTGCTTCTGTGAAGCCTGCGTAGGTGCTCCTCAGGCTCATGTCTTCGTCGCGCAGGAGCCAACTGGAGAGACATTAACACAGCTGTATCTCGGGAGCGAGATCGTGGAATAGAACAGAAGGTGGTGAACAACACAGCATTCTGGATATTTATATTGAGAGCCTTAATGAAAAAGACAGTGTTTACTGAGGTCTCATTTGAGCTCCTTCTTATCTCCCGCTTTTGATTTCCTCTCCTCGGTTGACAAATGTCTTATTTTACATCAGTACATCAGCAAACTGCATGTGCTCTGTTCTTCAGTGCTCTGTGTCATGCAGTCCAAGAACAGCCTTATATCAAATGAATTCAATTTCTGGTTGTCTTTGACATACGACGGACTCACACTTGCAACAGTCGATAATTCATAAATAAATAATACTGGCTCTTAGGAAATTAAATGGACACAAATTGTCAGTTAATTGTTACTTATTTCCAGGAATTCTGCTAAGCAGCTTTTAGCCAATTAAAACCTTTTCACATGCTGTCACATACTTTACAGTATGCAGCACCTGTACGAGATCACAGCCCGACGACAGCATCTGCTGACTGCCACACGTAAAAAAATATAGCATTACCACACAATCGAGCACTCACAGCTCATACTGTACATGACAAATGTTATGAAAGTGAAAACGCATTAAAACATCAGACATGTGTGCCTGCACGGTACATGTGTGTGACACTGTTGCATATCGACTGTGTGACGTGAACGCCGTATCGGACTGCGTTTCTCACAAACCTCACACACACAGCCAGCAGCCACCTTCTCATGCCTCACACAGTGTTAGTTGTTCTCATGAGCAGTAAACATTTTCCCCATGACTGCCGCCGACTCCCCCACGGCACCACCTCACCGATGACCGGCCATCAACAACCTCAGTGGGCTCTTGCACTTACTACATCTCTCCATCACATGGCACAGAGTACTTTTTAAAAAGAAATGGATAAAGAATACAGTGCTAGATTATTTAATAATATATGGATAATGTACTTTACTGTGGCCAGAAACTAAACATAATAGGTCAAAAATACGGACAAAGGAGAAGTTGTTCCCGTATGGTGGACCACTTAAAATTAAACACAGTCAGGAGGACGATGCGACTCATAGCCTGACTGTCGCTCCCTGACAACCTCTACAACGTTTACTACATGATTTAGGCTTTTTTAATGTGCTGCTGGTGCATTCTGGGTGTTTGGAACATATTTTGTTACTGATGTTTGTTGCTGCTTGGAATGTTAGTAACACATGGATTAGTGGAGACGGCATTCGAGGACATTAGAGGAAAAGTCAGAGAGGGCAAAATGGGATAATGAAAATGAAGACATTCATCACAGTTTCTGTTCACTGTTGCTTTTATGTCACTTTGGAGAAGACTGCCTGCCAAACACATAACTGTAAATGCTGATTATGATCTGTTACTGATGACCTTCTGACCTTGGCAAGCCACCGAGGTCCCAGTCCGCAGAGATGTAGGGTCCTGGTTGCAGTATCACCCAAAGGTCCAAGGATGCAGCCATGCTTATGTAAGCTCTGGAACAAGAGAACAGGTGATGAAACCTCATCCCAGAAGCCTTGGCTGCACCTCGTAGCTTTAGCTTCAGTCTGAACCCTGGCAGTCAGAAATGATGGAACTAAATTTGAAATCTCATGACCCGACAATTCCTGAGACAATCCTGCACGGAAACCTGCCTGTTGTCAGCTGGTTGCTATGGAAATAAGCGGTCTGTCTCAACTCAGTCCCCTGACAGACGACCACGCTTAATTTCCAAGTGTGCAACCAAACAAACTGAGTAACTGTCCCCCAGGGAGCCAGAAGCAAACACCTTCATTAAGGAAGAAGGAGGATTGAGACATGTACTGCTGCTGTATAGAGGTAAATGGACAGCGAGCAGGACAAGGATGTGTAACCTGGAGATGAGCAGGTCAAGTCCTATGAGGGACCCCGTGGTAGCACCCTTCAGCGAGGTACTTAACCTGGACTCCAGAAAAGCAAAGCAGAGCACATGTAAACCTGATCTTCACTCTCTATGCATGATGTATATCCTCATTTTATACAATGAAAATGCAATGAAGATGACACACATGGGCTCCGCATTCTCCTCAACACTTGTCCCTCAGTTTGTGACTGTTTGGGATCTTTAAAAATCTTGGCGGTAGATATAAAAAACAAAACATTCTTATTTAAGACATTTCATGGGATGAATCGGTCAAGAGGTTTTACTTAAACATTTTCCCTGTGGAGTCTGCATTTCTCCCCCTGTCTGTGTGGGTTTCCTCCAGTTTCTCCTCACAGTCCAAACACATGCATCTCATTTTAATCGGCCACTCCAAATTGCCCAATGACTTAAAAAATAACTTAGAATAGAAATATGGTGTTTCTGCAAACTCCTTTTACCCAATTCATCCCATAAACGTGGAGAATGTTCATCATCCTGTTACTGACTTAGGAACCCCGGCTGTAAACACTGTGGAAGCAAGCAGGAATAATGCGGCCCCACGCTGCCTGTTTTTGTGTGCTCTGTACCGGGGGTGGGGTGGGGGTGAGTAAATATGCACTGACATAGACAGAAATAAATAAACACACTGGGAAACATTTGCATACAGCTATCTGCCTGTTCAGAGGTGTAAACTGAATGATTTTGTAGAGGAAGAGCAGTTATGTTCAACGCTGTAGTACAACAACAGACGTGAATAAGTACAGCGCACAATCAGGGCTGCTGTGATCCTTCCCTCCCTGGGATTTAAACCCACTGAGAACTGGAAGGGTGAAGCGGTGGTGGTTCTTACTCTAAATCCAGCTCCCGTCGAAAGACAAACACGCCCCTCTGTGGTTCGTGCAGGTTCCAGGGCACGGAGCTGAAACACATGTTAGCAGCTTCCTGTCATGGTCATAAAATGAGCAGAATCTGAGCACCTCGCAGTTAAACCTTTAATCCTCTGACAGTTTCACCCCCCCCCCCCCCCCCCTAAAACCAGCGAGTTCAGCAGGGCAACCCCTATTTACATGAAGAAATGCAAGTCAGCTGCCANCCCCCCCCCCCCCACCGCTAAAACCAGCGAGTTCAGCAGGTCAACCCCTATTTACATGAAGAAATGCAAGTCAGCTGCCACCAACCGAGGCTTGAGGTCAGGTGGCTGTCAAAGATCACAGGTGGCACAGTGGATGAGTTGACTAAACTGAACTAAGCAAAAATTGGCTGCCCATGAAGGTCACTGCTGTTGTGCCCTGATGACGCTGTAATTGTGCAGAACAGTCCTGAAAGACCACAGGCCACCAAAGGTTTCCTAGAATCTCCTTGATTTCCATGTGCTCAGTTTTAGAAGAAGCCTGTACCTCAAGCCAGCTTCTGAGCCCAACAACACAGCTTCTGCTGCAACTACAAGTAAAACTGTTAAGGCCTGGTTCCTGTCAATATTTGTGTCTACAAGGGAAGATAATGAAACAATGGGGAATGATCCTGTGGACACAACCAAACAAAAATGATCCTATTGACAAAACCAGATGGCCAATGATCCTGAGAGCAGATAAACAACTGATGATCCTTTGAACGAAAAGAAATGCTTGATGATTTCTGAACAAACACAAAAATGAATGATCATCTGGACAAACCCAAATAGCCAGTGGTCCTATGGCCTGAACCAAATAAGAGATGATTCATTGGACAGAATCATACTTTTGATAAATTATTAACAAAGACTATAAACTGAGTCAAACCGATGATGTTGCAGGTGGAACCAAATGGCTGAAGATCCTATGGGCAAAATTAAACGTCTCACGACTTCTGAACAAAACCAAACAGCTGATGCGGATCATTGTAGGAACAGAACTGAGCACTTGATGATGTATGGAAAGAGCAAAACCCCTCAGTGAAGGCCATCGCCCAGCAATAGTTGACCGCGAGTATCTTCTGCTCCTACATGGTGAGTGTGTTGAATCCACAGGCCTTCAGTTTGAGCATGCGGTCCTTCCAGTAGGCCCTGGGAACGCGGAAGTAGTGGATGGAGCCTGCCAGGATACGAAACTGCTGCCCTCCCAGGGTGAACTGGGATAAGTTGGTCCTCAGCCCCTCTCTCCTGTTCATCGTCCGGACTCCTTCGTGGTTGCTGAGACAGCAGAAAAGTGAGACTGAGGTACAACTGTGTGTTTTGTTGTGGGGTCACAGATGAACCCCAAACAATCGGTCTCCAAAGTATGAACCAATGAAGCAACCAGTCTGTATGTCAACATGACAAAAATGGCTTTCATATTAGAACGTTCACCAGTCACATGACTGCAGAATAAGGTCCGTTCAGCCTTAACGTTCATGTCCAATTTTAGCTGATTTCTCCACGCAGAACTTTTAAATTCTGTCAATTCTGTCAATATATACCAAACAAAATATGCGGGAAAGAAATATCCCTACAATGGATGAGCCTTCAGTTTAAAGCATGTGCCCCTTTGCTGCAGCACAACAAAGTTTAAAAGTACATTTCATCCAGACACCTTTAATTTAAAGCTGAGCTGCTATCCAGCTTAGATCACAGTAAATGTGGCGACGCTGAGCAAACGTGGTCAGACAGAGCAAAACCAGCAAAAACAGTCGATAAGACACCAGCCAGGGTGTGTGCAGTATGAACTTTCACTTTGAATAAATTCACAGCAGTATAAAATTTATTAGAAAAGATACAGGAATGTTATTACATTATGGAATTTGTTCTTTTTTATTTATTTTGATTTTTACTTTTTTTGCATTTACTTTTTTTGTTATGGGCAAGGGTCTAATAAAAAACTGTTGTAGAAAAAGCTTCTGTTTGGATGCTATGATATTTAGGTATTAATTTTCAACAGCTGTTATAGCAAAAATTTTGATATAGAGAGTTTGGATAGTGAGGGATTCCTGTATTTACCTAGTAAGTAACTTGTTACACTGAGTTTGCAAACTAATCTGCTACCAGTGATCTATTCATTTTTACAGGAGAGTCATTTTTACTGCTTCAAATGAAGGTCAAAACCACAACAAGAGTAAGATCTGAACATGGAACTTTCAGCCTGCTGCCCATTTATAACAGGCCCTGAACATCTAAGATGAATTTTACAGCTTCATCTACAAATCCGCATCTCCATGTTTAATCATTTATTATTCAAAGTAGTAGAAGCATAAAAGGTCAATAAATCATACAATTATAGTCAGAGGAAAGTTTCTTCTTCCCAATACTTAAAGTTTATTCTATTCATTTCACTTTATTCTTTAGTAGCTGACGGATTTTGGCTAATCGGTGCAGACTGTTTTGCAATAAATTATTATATTTGCATCAGTGTCACACATGTTCTGCAGTCAGAAATTGAGCTTTTCTTGTAAAACTTAAAAGTTTTCCAATCACAGTTGCTTAAATACACGCTCATCTTGTCAATACACCAAAACGTGCAATTGTATCACAAATCACCGCAACTCACTCCATGAAGTGGTAAACGAGGATTCCGATTACGGCAACACAGAGGAGGACGTGGTATCTCCTGCGAAGGTGTCTCAGCCTGAGGACCCCCATCGGACAAGATGCTGTTTCCCACTGAGCAGACAACTAGATAAGAAGATGAGAAGGTGTCACCCTTGGTAGACCATAACCTGGTTCTGCCTGGCTGAGGTTGAAGATTATGATGCAGAAGTGGATTCTGCTGCCGCGAAACACCGACAGCGTGACCTGCCCCACCACCAGTCTGCAGTTCAGGCGCAGCTCCCAGGAGAAACGCAGCTCAGCATCCTACCAGGCGGATGGGGCGGCTTCACGTGCAGGTGATCCCACTGCGGCTCGGCTGCTCTTGGACTCGGTTTCTTGACAACCTGCAGGTCTGACCCCCTCACGCAGGTCACACACTCCACACCGTCCATGGGGTCGTAGGGCACGGGGGGGGCGCCTGGGAAATCAGAACTGGAACTGGTCCGAATCGCTAGATAGACGGAGTTTAAATGTGATGGGTTAGCGCTCCCTACTGGCAGAGAGTGGGCATTGTGGGTGGGTATTAAAGGCTGTTCTATTGCCTTTTACCCACACTGGCACAACGGAGCGAGGAAAGGGGTCGGTGAACAAACCCAGCTCCACCCAACAGTAGCAACACCAGAGTTATGGGTTCAAATCCTGTTCCCTTTTGTACTGCTACAGCGCCCTGGAGGAAGGACTTGGGAATTACCCCAGTAAATACAGCCAGCTAAAGAGTGTAAGTGATGTAGATAAAGCAGGAGCAGCACCTGTTCGCCCCCGACCCCAGAGGATCTGTTCAGGTGCGGTTCGTGCAGGAAGAGCGTCCCGCATTCGACAGTAAATGCGCAGACGTGCGTTTTCACTCCAAACCAAAGCACCAGTCCGTGTTCCTCAAATGTGCTTATTTAAAAATACGTTTTCTTTTGCACAAAATATTGTAGTGATACATGTCTTTAAAATCGGGGGCTGCATGTATATTATTTTATTTTTTGCCACCGTTTTCCCTCGAATTCTACTCGACTTTTCCCCTCCCCTCATAATATAATATTATATTATAACCCTTTTCCAGCAATCTCAGTTCCGACAGTCACTGTACAGCTGACCTTTTACCTATACGCTTAGTTCATATTAACTGTCTGCTTCTACAACGTCCATCTTTTGTTCTGCGTCGCCGCAAAACACGAACTGAACGGAATATTTCCCTCACTGTGCGTCGTAAAAATGACCTAAGTAGACTTATTGTTAATGTTTGAGCTGTTACACGAGTAAAAACGAGTAAAGGTGGACAGTTAGACGTTCTCCTTTGCAATTACATAACAAATTTAAGAAAAAAGGTAACCGATGACGTCTTCTATGTTGTCCATCTCCAGAGAGCTTTACGTCGGTTTCTGCCTAGTGATGTCATAAAGTGTAGTTATTTAATGTGACCCAACTTTTTATATTTCCTCTGCTAATTTATCCTAAACTGGCTACAACAGTTGTAGGTGACGACAGCAGCAAAAAAAAAACTAGATAAAACGTAATACCGTCTCCCCGTCGGGGAATCGAACCCCGGTCTCCCGCGTGACAGGCGGGGATACTCACCACTATACTAACGAGGAGATGATATGTGAGCCTTCCAATGGGCGACATCTTCCCTTAATTTTAATTTATGGTTTTCAATCATTGACAATTTGAAACGAAACGTTCCCCCATAATGTATACGACGTTATTATTTTAATATTATGTTAATTATAATCATTTAAATGTGTGTGTGCACGTGCACATAAGCATGTGTAAAGAAAATAAGGCTTATGTGTATTTCCCAGCTAATGCGTCGGGATGAGGACAAACAGGCTACTTCAGACAGACACACCATCAGTTTTGGGGGGTACTAAAGGGAAGACCCCCCAGGATGGGTAGTGAAGACTGGCACTAGGTCCTCATTACCCACCAACCCAGAGTACCTACATCATGTGGTGAGTCAGCACAGGTCGCATCACTACATCCCCCTTCCACCTTTGTCATCAGCCTGAATTCTACAAGGAGCTGGAAGCATTCGTTTGAGATTCTGGTCCATGTCGACATGATTGAAATTGAGACAATATAGTCTAATGGTGCTTCACCAGAATACGCTACACTGGTTTCTTTTTTTAAAAAATGTAATTTAAATTGGCATCTGAAACAAGCTGAATAAATTGAGCCAGGGGTGGGTGCATTTTAAATATTCTTTTTTTGAATTGCAGAACAATAACAGTTATTTGAAATTAACTCTAGAAACTGTACATCAGACGGAGTGATATTGAGTCAGTAAGAAATGTCAACTGAAATATAGCGATTAGAATCAAGTATTTTCAGTGCAAATAAATATTATTTGCCAGGACGCCCAACAAACTGATCCATGAATAACCAGTTCAAATAACTAACCTTCAGACTTCTGACTTATTGCGGCCTCCTTTGAACGGGTCTATGATGTCACAAATGAACAGTCCACCTGCAGTGAGCAAAGTGGAGCAATTTAGCATCAAACAAATGACATATTAATTAAATGTATAACAATTTTTTAGAAAATATAGACTGGATTTGATGCCAAGGGTTTTCACAGTTAAAAGGATGCTGTGCATAGTGAGAGAAAAGCAAGCAACTATCCTTGATTTTTAATATTTAAAAATATGGATTTCATTGTACAAATATAAACAGGTTTCCCAAAAGTTATCAGATTTAAGACAAATGTTGCTAGTATTCAGGTCCTTCTGCCATTGCATTTTTACTTGCTTTGTGTTCCAGGCACTTTTGTTCATCTCATGGGATTGTTTTTAAAAGCCTCCCCCCCTGTTCCAGGTAACAGTACAATGTCAAATGTCATACAGAGGTGACATTTATGGTCACCACAAGGGGGGCAAAACATTTCACCACCTGGAAGGAATGTTGAGTGAGGAACATGACAGCCACCCCTGTGTAGCTTTAAAGGAATCACTCCTTTCTCCACAAGAGGCTCTTTGTTAAATTACCTGCTGTAGCTTAAAACAACCAAGGACCTATCGCTCCTCCTGAAACCCGCTAGCTAGCTACATGCACATAGTAATTGTACAGCTGTAAAACAGAGGAAAATGGGAACATTTCATTAAAACAAAACTACATGCATCATGCACCTCGTGCTGTTTATCATCTGTATACAAGGATTGTCAGTCAGTAAAACATAGGAACCAGGAGACCCCCAGCAGCAAGTACTGCGGTATATCTGGCCCGGCACCTTCCTGAGGCAAAATGAAGTGTTTGTTTATTTGCGTTTTTATTATTCCAAGAACGCAGATATTCTGTGACTAATGCAAACTACACCATGTCATTGGTGTAACACCTTGTCAGGAGTCAAACAATATTTGCAAAAGTCCTCAGCAGAGATAAACTCTACACTGGTTGCATTAGACTTGCTTGAAAGCAGGTAGAACACAAATCCCAGTACTATTTCACCTATATATTCATTTCATTTTAAAACAGCATAACCATTCGTTGATCCATTCAAATCACTCAGTCCTTCCATCCATCCTTGTCAGTAACAGTTCAGTTGATATTAAATATTTAAAAAGCCTTTAAAACAAAACATCCACGAGAGGGTTGAGCAACAGGACGGTAGGTTCTTCTCGGGCTGTATATATTGGACATAATATTTATTTATTTAAGTTTTTAAAAACCCTTCCTCATATATGGTCGCACAAACGAGTGCGGAGCGAATCCGCGGTCCCACTCCCTGCAGTCAGCGCATTTTTTACACCAGATAAACCGGTTTCTTCGCGTAGTTTGTGGGAAGCACGCTGCTGTTGCGCCAGGAGCTTCATTCTGGGGGTAGTTGTCAGCAAATAAAGCTCATAAATCATCCGTACGCGTCGTTGCTAAGGAGCAGTTTTAGCGGTTTGCGCGTGCTGCCGGTGTGACGTTTGTGCGTGCGCGGCTCCGCGTGGACTTCTAGGTTAGTGGCCCGGATGAAACTCGGTCGCCATTTTTAGTGGAGCGCTGCCGGTAGAGCGGGGGGACGTCCTGAGCCGTCGCTGTTCTGCTGTTTAGAGCCGCCGACCGACAGACACTCGTCCGCAGCCGCACCTTTGTCCCTCCCTCCCGCCTTCCTTTCCTCCCTCCGGCCGCAGAAAGAGCGCCCGTACCGGCCCTGAGCGCCATGGGAGACCGCGAAGACCTCGTGTACCAGGCCAAGCTGGCCGAGCAGGCGGAGAGATACGACGGTAAGCCCGGGCGCTTTGTTGCTCGTCGAGATGTCGCCATCGTCCCTCTCCTTCCATTAGACGCCCCCCTTCCCGGTGCCCCGTGTGGCGGACGGACCTGGAAGCACCGGGGACACGGGCTCCCTAGCATCGGGGCGGTCTGTCAGGGACACGCATTTCAACAGCGCTGGGGAGCGGTGGGGAGAGACAAAATGGCGGCCGACGGGCGGGCGGCGGCGCGCAGCGAGGGCCCGGGTCGCGCGCCGCCGCAGGGCGAGGCAGCCTGACGGGGCACTGCACGCGCTCTAATGTCACCCCGTTTCACCTCCGCCGGGGCGGCGCAGGAGGGTGGTTGTATTCGCATTAACCACATATTGTCAGTAAATAGAAATGCGAGTGTCTTTGTGTTTTATTAGCGCTTTTTTTCAGCTGTGTTGTTTTCCACACGGTTTGTGGTAATAATAACCCGGGTCGAGGACTATGGAGTTGTAGCATTAGCACGGTGGATAACACTGTCCTCCGGGCACTTTGCTTAGCCCACGAGGTCGGTAACTGGACAGAAGAGGCTGTAAAATTGGATAGATGTTGGCAAACGTGCCTTTTTACACTTTATAACGGAATATATAAAGTGAGTGAAGTATTGGCATATGTGATGTAACGGTGTTCGAGGTTGAACAGGGGGTCCGTGTAGTGACCCCCCCCGTAAAAATGATGTCATCGTGATGCGTTGTCCTGTATTTTTTAATGTGTTTGAACCTGCAGAAGACTCACTTACCTATTGAGCAAAACCTGAATATTGATGCTTTATGGAATTATTAACTTTTATCTGATACATTTTTACTCAACTTGATTCTGATTTAGTCATTTATACAGCAGAGTATTCCTGCTGCATCAACCAAATGACCGTCCAACAGAAGGTGGATTCAGGCCAACTGCCTTCAGATTACAGGGCAACAGTTTTAACCCCTCTCGCTGGATGCCAGTTTAGTGGTGGGGGGTATCTGGTGTGACCTCTCCCTGGTCGAGGCTCTTGTTTAGCTCATTTGTTTTGTTTTTTTTATTCTTTCATCCAGGGGATAAGGGGAATACTTGTAAGAAAACTGACATATGTGTTTGTTTTATAACTCTTTTTTAAAAAATCCTTTAAAACTCCTTGTCTTCTCGTTTGTTTATGGCAGATTTCCTTATATGGAATGTGGATTATGCTTGATTTAATGGTTCTCAGACTTATACAGACACCACTTATTCTTTTTGCGTACCACATTGAATTAAAAAGCTGCTCTACTAAGAAGATAAATGGTGTAGAAAGCTTGATTTAATTTAGAGTTTTCTGGATGAATTATATTTTATCTGTACCTGGCATCAGCATGTAGTTTTTTTTTATATACTATAATTAATGAGGAATTGCCTGGAGGACCACACAGTGTGCACCACTGGTGTAATCCTGCTCCTAATTTATGCTCATTGTGCTGATGGTTGTGCGCAGTGAAGGCTGTGGTGCAGAAAGTTCTCAAGGGAATCATGTGCATCCATCCACAGACCAAGTGGTCTCTGATCAACCCGTATGGTCACTGAAGCTGAACGGCAGCTGACCATATCAGGGTTTCTAATTTTATTTTAGTTAGTTTGTAACAGTAGCTGTTCTGTTGGCTCCTGTCTATCAACAACAGTTATGGGTGTGAAAGATCAGTGATAGGGTGTGTGTGTGTGTGCACCCACATTGTGGCTGAGAGCGTTAGTTCTGTTTCAGAGCTCAGCTGGTGAGCCATAACTCTGTCCCCTTCCTGGTCTTCCCTCTTCCTCATTCATTAATCACGACCAGCACCACAAGACAATCCTTTTGGTAACTTCCTGGCCAAGCTGGACAGGGAGAGGATTATGCAAGACCCTCATTGTTTCCTTGGATAAATCTGTGAAAGTGCTGCTTAAGATAACTGAGCTACCTGCTTCTGACTAGGAAAAGCTGAAATTTGTTGAACAGAACTAGTTTCCGTGGCAGCATTGTGTACTTGTTGTCAAGGAGGTGGGTCACTCTTTGCTTGAGGCCCTTCAACTCTTGAGTACTGTTTGTGTTGATAGATGATGGTCAAGAACACCCATACAGAATAGGAGAGTGAAGCCACCTTAGTTTGGTTTCCCCAGTTTTTACAGTTTCTGATGTCATGGACTAAGTTGCAGAATGTTGCACGTTTGTGGGATGAATCGGGCAACAAACTGCATTGAACAGGGTTTTGTGGATTTTTTTTTTGGCTCTCAGCTTTAATTTCTTATAGCTTGAAGTTAAATATTAAACGGGTTGAGTCTACTAGTCTCAGTTTTTGTAAGCTGAGTAGCCAGTGTAATTGGGTGCACTGGGTTGATGTAATGTGTAAAAGGGCTTACAGAAAAGGTGAAGTTATGGGGTGTGGTCAGTCACTCTACTCTGCAGCCGTTTCCACCGGGTGCCTCTGATCTGTGCATGAGAAGGGCGCCTTTGGGTTATGTAATGCAGGCTGAGTTGTGTGGAAGACTACAAAAAAGAGCACTTTGTGTGTCAGGCACAGTGAGTGTTGTAAGAAAAGAGGGAGCAGCAAATCGGTATGATAATGTCACTGCAGGGTCCAAAACAATACTAGGGTGCTCACCATGCTGCTGGTAGGCCCTACTTTTTATGGAATTGCAGCACCAGGAATAACATGGCAGCCGCTCAGGATCTGGCTACACAGAGGGCGAGTCAGCTGGTGGTATGCAGACTGCACCCCAAGGGCGCATGGGAGAGGCATGACTTCCTGGAAGTGAGTGCCTGGTTTTGTTCCCCTTCCTGCTCGTGTGGACCTTGCAGGGATTAAATGGCTGGGGCACTTGTGTCTCCACCTCACCCGTGGGTGCAGTGGTGGTCATCTGTGACGTTTCATTCTCCCTTCTTCCTCGCACTATTCCGTTGTGGCCTTGACTGTATCGCATGCTGGCAGACAAGCAGGGTCCATTAAGCTAAGTGGCGCTGTCTGTTTCAGCGCGGTGGGGCACATCACTTCCTGTTGACTTAAATGGGCTTTTTAAACCAGCATTTTTAGTTTCAGGTGGGGATCATTCCAATATCTGGAGCTGTGGTTTGAGTAGAAAGTATGAGGGACATAAGCCTTTGAGAACTGGTTGGTGCTTTCACTTGTCAGTCTGTTGCATTAACGTCTTCCATCCTGATTAACAAGCCCCAAAATCTGCATTCATGTACTGTTTTTGATGACCTTAAGATTTTAAATAATCTGTATATTTTATATTTACTGCTAGCTGTATTTCTACATATGTGGTTTGCGTTTGTTTAAGGAAACAGGATTTTGGCTGCCAATACACCATCATTTTTAATGTCTTCAGTCAAAAATGTGGTTGAGTGACTGTTTGAAATTGTCGCTCCCGGTCATGGGGTGTAACGCCTGTGTTATAAGCTGTGATCTCTCTGGAAAGCTTGTATTTCAGCTCACGTTCTGCCCTAAAACACGGGCCACAGTCCTCCAGCTCGAAAAACCTTAGTGGTGTAAAAGGAGTTCAGTTTTGGGCCTGTGACTTTGCCTGGGTACAAGCCCAACACCTGGTGTCTGGGTCTGCACTGAAAGGCCTACTGGTGGTGGTAGAACCATCTGGTCAGTCATGAAGGGGGTAGAAATCCACTAGTGAATAGTTAGTGTCCATGCTCTCTCTGTTAGTTGGTCAAATCCCATGTCACTTGTGATTCACTGGGTGAATAATGTCAGTGGTGTTGATTTATGTCCGGTTCTAACGTCCTTCCTGTAATAGGAGGCTTGGGGAAGTGGTCAGCTTTGGTAGGTGTGTGTGAATGTAAAGGTGAACCCTGTGTTTCAGGGTCTGCTGGTGGCCTGAATTTTTTTCCAAGTTAAACAATTGGTGGCTTAAAAGTGGAGTGTGAACAAAAGGGTAATTTAACTTTGAGTGTCTTTCTCTGAGGCTATATGCTGGAAGTCACATGACCTGAGGGCACTTAGGTAAAACTGATTTAAAGTTGGATTGCGTTGTATAATGTGTCAAATCAAGGTAATGTGGTTTTGCTTAAAGCAGCTGGGAATTTACCGAAACATTTTAGGTTGTGATTTCCTCAGTTGTGCAGCTTGAATAGCAAGCTGTAAGTTAAATTAGTCTTTGGGTTTGATGTACAGCAGGAATGGCAGTGTTTGCATGTATTTATCGCGGTACTTGCAGCACATTCTTTAGGGAGCATTCAAGGCCTGTGCCCCCTGTGTTTGGACTCACGGCCGCAAGGCCCAAATGTCCTTTTTCTCTAGACCTTGCATTCTGTTTATTGTGAAAAATGCTCTTTGTTCAAACCGTTCACTTCCTTTCACTTCCCTTCCCCTTTTTGCTTGTCAGCATTTGGCTGTATGTTGCATTAGAATTAGTCCAGAATTATTTTTAGATCATTGGATGAACATTTTAACTTGTGAAATAATCACATCATTTCACTTGTGAAGGATGGTGGGGATACTGAACCAGCATCTGCACGTGAATAATTATAAATATCAGATTACAGGTCTCCAAGGCTGCAAGCACTGCCAAGTGATCTCCCTCCGTGCTGAGAGGTGTGTGTGTGTGTGTGTGTTAGGGCATGACTCGATGGTCACTCTGTGAACAGCACAATGATTCAGGTGGTGTGAACAATTGGCCCTGTCTTATCTCTAGGTGGGAGGTCTCTGCAGGGGATCTTAAAGGCCCAGTTGATGAATAACAAGGCAATGGTAGCTTGCAGGTTTAAGTCTCAACTTTGCGGTTTCCAGTCTTGCTGTCTCCTGCAGTGTATAGTTCCCTTGTTTAATGTTCTTGGTCGACAAAATCACTGTTTGTTGTGAAGTTTTGAGGGTGCAGTGAGGAAACTACCTCCTTGTTGGGTGAAATTACAGTAGAAACTGGTCCATAGGTGTTCTGTGTCTTATGTTAAATGGATAAGAGTAAACCTGTGAGCTGTGTCACTTGCTGTGATTAATGCCTTTGCTGAGAGTAACCCCATTTGCCGTTCGTCCCGTGGTCTTTAGCCCCTGGACTGCTGTCCGTGTGCCCTGTCCTAATCCCCACTTTCTTTCTGGGTAAGAAGCTTATATCGCTGTGACTCACACAAGCAGCTCTGCTCAGTGGGGTGGGGAGGAACATGTCCTGAAGGATGATGCATTCACAAAGAGGATGGTTAATTTTGGTTTCCTTTGTCCCTCAGCAGTTTGCACATTGCACTTCTAAGATTACAACTGTCACCAACGTCAGGTACAGTGTGGCTCACAGAAACAGCCTGCTGTTAGATTTAGCCGATGGCATTGGAAGCCTATTGTTCTAAAACATGAAGTTATGCCTTGATGCCAGGATGCTACGTGCTTTGTGCTGTTTTTGAGGGAACTTTCAGTTGGTGTAGCATTTTTGCCTGGAGACATGGATGTTTTTTATTCATAGAGGGTTGTCATGACGATGGTAGCTAGCTGTAGCATGGTCTGCTTTTTGCAATGGTCCAAAGTTGCTACTCTCCATTGGTTGGGGGGGGGGGGTGTAAGGATTATTGTCTAATCTTGTGTTGTTCTCATTAGCATCGATCCAAGGATTGGTCTCTGTCCTGTTTTCTGGCTTGAGCTCTAAATAATGAGCCAGTTAATGAGTCACTCCTTGGCACATGTCAAGCACTCAAGTTGTTGTCTTTGAAAAGCAGGTTACACTGGCTCTATTATGAACGGTTGAGTTATCCATTTTTGAATATCCAGACATTTTCAAGTTCATTTTTACTTGCATTTTCTGCACTTATTTCTGTGTGTGGTCTGAGCACAAAATTTGTTTACTGTCAGAGCCAATATTTGACAGTAAGGAGCAGCCAAACAGAATATGGTTGTGGGACTACCTTAATTCACCTAATCAGAGAAGAACTTCAGAGATCCCTGTATTCATCATTTACTTGCCATGATGTGGTGAAATGCATTTATGAACAAAATGGAACTAAACTTTTTTTCCTAGTAGCATTTGCAAGTGGATAAGCTTGTCTAATGATGGAAATGGCAAATAAATAGAAGAGACTATTAATGAAAAATTTAGACACATTCCAATCACGTGTGCATGAAGATGAACGTAAGTTTTGTGTGTTTTTCTATGTGACCTGAGGAGGCTTATGGCCCTTTCTTCTGCTCGCTTCTACAGAAATGGTGGAGTCCATGAAGAAAGTAGCAGGCATGGATGTTGAACTGACTGTGGAAGAGCGCAACCTTCTGTCTGTGGCCTACAAGAATGTAATCGGTGCCAGGAGAGCATCATGGAGGATTATCAGCAGCATTGAGCAGAAGGAAGAGAACAAGGGTGGGGAGGATAAGCTGAAGATGATCCGGGAATATCGACAAACGGTATAGTAAGCCTGCAAGAGGGGTCTCAGTCATACACAGTGCCTTCGTCTCGGCCTTGCTTGGCTCCCATAGAGGATACGTATTTGAGTTCTGGTAATCATTGTCATGCTAACAATGCATGCCACTCTTCTAAATTTGACAAATCTGGTTGACATGCTTGCTGTGTTGTAACTATACATTGTGATGCCTTTGGTTGCCATTTTGCAAAATAGTGTGAGAGTAGGACATTTCCATGTTGCTCTCAATGGTTGCCACCCGGTCTAAATCTGTGACAGTCTTTATAAACATTTGCAGTTATCACTAAACACTGGTTTTGTTGTAGACCTGTAGAGGCCAGAGCATTAGCGTGTATAACACCAACCAGTGTTAGAGCTGAAACGGGTCATATATGCTTGGGAGGGTGGGCCAGCTGGAACCTGTGCTGATGACTGGTTAATTTGCCCTACCTGATCTACATGCTAAAAGCAGGTGGTACCCATTCTACAGTAGAATCAATGTGCCCCATGTTCTCTTTTCGGAAGAGCTATTTGCTACTGAGTTGTCTCAGACACTGCGTGTCTCCACAGGTTGAGACGGAACTTAAGTCCATCTGCAATGACATTCTGGATGTACTGGATAAACATCTCATTCCAGCTGCAAACACCGGCGAGTCCAAAGTCTTCTACTACAAAATGTATGTTTGTAACACCACAAAATGTGAAGAGGGAAATGTCGTGTCACAGAAAAGAATATTTATATGCAGTGTCATACAAGTCTTCCAGCAGGGCGTAATGCCTCTTTGTGTCCCTCTGTGTACAGGAAGGGAGACTACCATCGGTACCTGGCAGAGTTCGCCACAGGGAACGACCGGAAGGAGGCTGCAGAGAACAGCTTGGTGGCATACAAGGCTGCAAGTGACATCGCCATGATTGAGCTGCCACCCACACACCCCATCCGCCTGGGCCTCGCCCTCAACTTCTCTGTATTCTACTACGAAATTCTCAACTCGCCTGACCGTGCCTGCAGGTTTGTATGAGTTGTGTTTCAAGGCGACAGATCGTCGTGGTGTAACAAGCCTGTTTGACATTGTTTCTGTGCCCCACTCCACATACTGGTGCAGGTTGGCAAAGGCTGCATTCGACGATGCCATTGCAGAGCTCGACACACTGAGCGAAGAGAGCTACAAGGACTCGACGCTTATCATGCAGTTGCTACGCGACAACCTGACACTATGGACGTCGGACATGCAGGGAGACGGTGAGCACGGGAGAACGGGTCTCAGGGTGGTGGCTTGTATCCCCTCGCCAATGTTCCATTTCAGAGCCATTATAGTAGGAACTTGCTTTACTTGTTGCACAGATAATAGTACAGAGGTAAGTTTAAAAACCTTGATATATATATATACACACACACACACACACACACACACACACACACACACAACACAGAAATGCCTTTTCTCTCCACTCTTTCACTTGTGTGGCTCTGCAGCTTCAGCTGGAGTTTCACACAGAAGTTTCTATCGCAGTATTGGGGGGGATTATTTGGAACAAAGCTATAGTATTAAGGTTAATTAAGCATATGTATAAAAGAATAAACCCAGTCTGTTTAATGGATGTTAACACGGGACAGTTAAATTAAGACTGAATTATTAGTACTCAGTCTACTTTATCTCCAGACTGCACATACACACCTTTTTCTTTTCTTTCTATTTAAACCTAATTACCTTCAGACTCCTCCCAGTCTACTGCATTAGTACAGCTGGCTGTACTCTGATCCCTGCTGACTCTACTCTGATAGCTCAGCTGTGTGCCTCTACTGGTCCTCACCCCACTTTTCTCTCTCCATTCTCTCTTCATATAGATTCCTAAGGAAAAAAAACTCCATTCCCTCTAAAACTGTACTTTGTAAGTCATTTTCCGGCCTTAATGTCTCTCGTTTCCTTCTGCGCTCTGTCTCACTAATGCTTTACTGCACCATCATCTTCATCCTCTCCATATGCTGCTTGTGTTCTAGGGTTGGCCAGTTGAGACTTGCACATCTCCCCCAGGGGATGTTCTGTGTTTCACCACAGCTTTTTCACTGGCCTGTCACTGGTCAACTTTAGACTGCCCTCAAAGTGTGTGTGTGTGTGTGTGTGTGTGTGTGTGTGTGTGTGGCAGGGCTGTAGTGTTCATGTGCTGTGTCCAACCCTGTGGAACCCATGTCCACCAGGGCTACAATAAGAACTCTCAGTAAGGTTTTGTAAGAGCAGCCGTACCCTCGCAAGTGGCTCTGCTCCGCACTTTGTGTTTCTGGAACTTTGTGTGTTGAGCTCTGGGAGCTGACGGACCAGGGCTCTCTGGTCTTTGAATGAGGCTGGCAGCAGTTTCCAGTTTCCCTTAAGTTCCTCTTAGTCTTGTTCATTTGCCAGTACAGTCTGTCCTCGATTTTCCACACTACAGGGACGAGGTGTCCAGGTTTAGCAAAAGTCCAGGAAACTGTAATTTAAGAATTGCCTTTTCTTTCTTTTTTTTAACAGGATTTACAACAGCACTGTCTACTATAGTAACACTTTTACTACCGAATGTAATGTGAATGATGAATGAAATGGTAGTGTAATTGAAGTGCACACACAATACGGTGAAATATATGCAAAAAGCAGTGAATGCGGCACTTGACCAGAATGCCGCTACCGGGTAAGTAGGGGGTATTTTGGTGCCTTCCTGAAACAAACCATTTCCACTTTTTTTTTTTTTTTTTTTTTGAGACAACGTATTTAAAATAACAAATTATTTTCTCCAAAAACCCAAATGTTTTTGGAAACCAAGTGTTTCCCTTATATTATGCCTAAAAATATTTCCCCCAATATTTGATTTTTCTGTTCTGGAAAATTTTGCAACACATGTAAAATTGAGGATGGACTGTACCTCTTCTACAGCCCCTTGAGACGTGTGAAGCAGCGGTGGTCTCGAGCAGCACTGCAGCAGTGTTACATTAACATGTTTGTAGTGTTGGGTCAAGGGTGTTGCGTAGCTGTCAGAGTTGTTTAGTCACCGTCGCTATAGGGAGTGGTTATGATGTTTAGATAAATGGGGGGTCATGCGGGGCTTCGGATCTTGATTCAGCTTTGACTTTCTGGAAAGTTCAGAAACTCCCCTGGTCTAGAATGGTAGTCCTGGAAGCTGGTAATGTCAGCCCTCATCATGGTATCAGCTCATGTTTTATAACCAGTTGCGCTACAGATTTTTGAACATGGTGTCCACCTTATTTTTACCTCGTTTTCTTTCATCTGTTTCACAAATTTCTGATGCGAACGTGACCTGTGTTGACGCTCTGAGCTGACGGTGAAGAGCCCTGAAACAGAATAAGACTGAGTCCTGTGGTTGACCTCGGCACAGCGTTTGCAGCTCGTGTCCAGTGTTCTAGAACGTTGGTAGATAAGCCAACGGATGTCACACGTTTACGGGATAAGTTAGTCAGCAGTTAACACCGAACAGGAGTTTGGAAAAGATATGTTTTATTTAGACATGTTTAACTTGCATTATTTTTTATGCACTCGATACAGCTATTGGATGTGTTTTGTTGTAGCTACACAGAACCTGCCCCACCTAGGAAATAATTAAATGTCTGTATTAATAACCTTATCCTGACTGCAGCCTGCGGCTGTGACCTGAGAGCCCCAAGCGACTGCCACTCCCGGCAGGGTTAGTGAGTGAAGAGCTGCGGAGGCCTGTCGAGGTGCTGTGCGCGGGGGGATTGCTTGTACAGTGCCACTAACCGCATGCATTAGGTCCGCGTTTATCGCCGATGTCTCGGTCCTGCTGCCAGGACACTGCTGTCCCATGTAGGGCTTCCCTCGATATGCACAGGGAGGCGTTGTGTGGCAAGGTGTAACAAACTGATCTCCTCATGAGCGCGTTCTGACGTCGCCAAGTGCATGCCCCCAGTCCCCCCCCCACGTGCTAGCAGAGATGCCCGAGTTGAGCCTTGTCCCTGGGTACCTGCCAGGATGTGGGTTGCAGCTTCGCCGGGCTGAGCACATGCATGCGGCAAGACCATCGAGCCAGATAATGACAGCGCCCCCCCCCCCCGTCTATCTTTCCCCAGGTGAAGAACAGAATAAAGAAGCGCTGCAAGACGTTGAGGATGACAACCAGTGAAACTTCATGGCCAACACAAGACCCCCCCCCTCTGTCCCGTCCTTGCCCCCCCCCCCCACCCCCACCCACACATCATCATGCTGGGAGCCAGCAGTCTCCACTCTCACCATCGGCTCTCCTTGTGCTCAGTGCCCCTCCCCTGAGCCTTAGTTCTTTTTTTATGAATCTGTTTTTTTTTGGTTTTTTTTGGGGTTTTTTAACTACTAGTTTTGTTTGAAGAACTTACAATTTTCTTCAAGTCGGAGGTCTAGAGTCCAGGAATATTATGGCCCCTGCCCCCTCTTTGTTCCCTTTTTGGTACAAGTTCACTTGATCGCCGTTGGACGTGGAACCATTTCAGTGTATTTCCCCCTCCCCCCACCCCTCCTTCTACATTTTTATCAGTTGCTGGATGTATTTTGAGTAATGTTCATGTAATTACAGAAATTAATTTTTATTACCAAGACATCTGCTATATTTAGATGTGGGGTACTGTAATATTTCTGTGTTTAGTGCAAAAATCAGTTGCAAAATTAGAGGAAAAAGAACTGAAGTTTTAAAAAAAGGGCACTCGCATTAAAAAGGAAAAAAGTGCCCATTAGCCGTTTCAGAGGAACTGGCCCGGAAGCTGATGGTTCAGCTGAAGCAAACCGCATCCATCTGCTCCACTGTAGTGGTTACCATTGCGTTGTGTGGTGTGTGTGGACTGTACTTTGTGCTCAAATACTGTATGGTGCGAAGTTCCTGCTCTTCCCAGGAGCCGTCCCAATAGCCCCCCTACCCCGAAGCCTCGCTGCTTCGCAAAGCCCCTCGTGTGAGGAGCAGAGAAACTAAACGGAAGCAGGTGTGCATTGGCCTCTGATGAAAATCATGTATTTACAACCTGCATGTGACGAGTGAATTCAGGTTTTCTTTCTGACTTTTGTTTTGTTTTATTTTTTTTATTATTTTTTTTTAGATCTTCTGCCCTTCCTTTTGTTGTTTTTCTCTCCCCCCCTGCTCTTTTTCTCTTTTGTTCAGTATGTGTAACTTGAATCTAATTTGTACTACTGGATATTTGACTGGAGCCACACATACAATCTGTAATGTTCTTACTGAAACACAGCATGGAATCAACATTAAACTTAAAATAAAAGTGACCTGAATTAAGGAGTGGGTGTTCTGTACATTTTGTGGATTTAGGGCTGTACATCATCGAGCTCCTGATGTCAACATTTACCTAATAATGCTCTTCACTTGCAGCATTTCAATTTAATAACTTGTGGTGCAGTTTAAATTTCCCTTAATTTATGCAGGTTTTTCTGCAAAATGTGCAGTTTGTTTACTACCACCATGTTGCAGGTTCACATCCCTCAAGTAGGACTGGCACTCAAATAGCCGGTGCATGGCTGATTATAGCAGATGATGGAGGTGTGAAGAGGGCT
This sequence comes from Arapaima gigas, assembly GCA_900497675.1. NCBI lineage: Eukaryota > Metazoa > Chordata > Actinopteri > Osteoglossiformes > Osteoglossidae > Arapaima > Arapaima gigas. The sequence goes on from UFQX01000179.1 coordinate 271,805, forward strand.
TGAAGGTGGGTATTGCGTGGAGATCTTTTGATTTATACTGTGTACGGAATCCTTCGCCGTACGAGGCGAGGAAAGACGACTGCAGGCGGCAGCAGAGATCCTGCCCGAACTCCAGCAGCCCCACGACTCCGTGACCAGAAAGACCCTCACAGACCGCTCACAGTAACTCAAAGTTATTACCATCTAACTCCCAACCACCTTCCAATTTGTGTGTGTGTGTGTTGTTCCTGTTTGCCTTCATCTTGACTAGCTGGGAACTGGTTGGAGGTACGTTTCAGAAACGTATATAGTGCCATGTGTCACTTTGAGCTCATCTATTGGTCTTCATTGTGACAAGTTGGGTGGGATCTGCCCGGAGGTACATGTCACAGATGCTGTGTACGTCTGGTTGACTATGCAGAAAGCCCACTTAGAAGTATCTGTGAGCCGAATTTCAGGGCTGTGGCTTGAAAAACAAAACCGTACGGACGAAAACTGAGCTTTACGTGCAGAGGTAGATGCATATTAACCAGGTAAGTAACTTATGTAACTAGCTTGGCGAAGAGTGCATGTTCTCGACTTATGATGGAGACGCATTTAGAATGGTCAGAAATCTGAATGATCGGTCGGTGGATGGACGGATGGATGGATGGATGGATCAGTCGCTCTCGGGCGGGACAGCTGACCGGGCGGCGCACGGTGCTGCAGTGTCAGGAGACGAGCAGCAGAGGGCGCGCTCTGGCCGGGCAGCAGAGGGTGGGGCCAGTAACACGTGGCTGAGAATAATGAAGGAAAAATGCGGTTATTACATAAATATCTTCTGATATCTTCTGGGGATTCGGACTGTAACGATCACAAATGAAAATTTATCAACAAACTATTGTCACAGTCGAGCCATGAAACGCTTCATATTTAAGCCACTGCTGTCTTTTATCTAATTCAAATCGTTAACATTAAAGTCACTCGCTGCTGCGACGCGCGTTTACACGACTTTAACTTTTATTCATTTTTTTTAAACACTTACACATTTTGCGCGTTTCCGACTGCGCCGCCGTGCGGCCGCTGCGCTCAGCTTCCTGGTGCAGAGAGCAGATGGAAGAAGAGGGACGGGGTTGGTTCTCACCGCCCTTCACGCTCCACGGGACCCTGTAGTCGAAATATTTCCACTCAGCTGTCGTCCATCTGCATCAAGTGTGACAGTCATTTTCAGTTAATGTGCGACGGTGACGTTTCTCCGTCTCCGGCGTCATCCGTCTCTTTCGTTTTGACTCTCCGGCTCCGTTATTACTGCAGCACATGGGAGAAGGTGAGAAGGTGTCGGGGTCAGGGGCGCGCGACACTGAGACCTGGAGCTCTAGAGGATTTTAATCCGAACATCATTGTCACCACCATCTTCTTCACCACCGTCACCATCGTCCGCGCGCGAGTCCCGCATCGGTGCGACCACTTTCACGGGCTGCCGGGTGAGCGTGACCTCCGTGACCGTTTTTCATTATTTCAAATTGTGTGTGTGTGAGTGTGCGAGTGTATGTGTGTGTGCGAGTGTGTGCGTCCGAATGTGTGTGTGCGAGTGTGTCTGAGTGCGAGTGTGTGTGTGTGTGTGTGTGCGCGAGTGTGTCTGTGTGTGCAAGTGTGTCTGTGTGTGTGTGTATGCGTGTGTGCAGGTGTGTGTGTTTCCCTTGCCTCCTTTATTTGTTACACTGGATGTTAAAAATGAGCCCCGCGTTTCACTAAAACCGCGAATATTAAAACGGAGGGTCTGTAACTAGTGATACCGGCTCTCTAGTTATTTGTTACTAGTTAGTCACTAAACACCAGTTCACTGTAACGAGTTTACTAACATCAGCTCTCTAATTCCAGTTCAATAATGCTAGTCAGGAATACTAGTTTACTAACAGTTCACTGCTGCTGGCTCACTAACCAGCTCACTAGTTGTAGTTCACTATTACTAGTTCCATTTTACAAAGAAACTATATAAACATGTTTCTGTGCAGATAGTGGAGCACCACACCCTGAATCATCTTCTCCACAGGATGTGGCCCCATATGTTCTCTCTCTCTCTCTCTCTCTCTCTCTCTCTCTCTCTCTCTCTCTCTCTCCATCTCTCTCCCTCTCTCTCCATCTCTCCCTCTCCCTCTCTCTCTCTCTTTCTCTCTCTCTCCATCTCTCTCTCTCCATCTCTCCCTCTCTCTCTCTCAATCTCTCCCTCTCTCTCTCCATCTCTCTTTCTCCCTCCCTCTCTCTCTCTTTATTGGCAGGACAAACCTGTACGTTTCTGTTGCCAAAGGAGAAAGTCAACAGGAATCTGGAGAACAGAAAAGTCAGCTGGGATAGTAATTAATCAGGACGTTTTAATAAAATCCAACATTTCACCACACCTCACTGTGACGTTACCGTGGTACCGTCAGTCAGCTGGGGTGAAATGTTGGATTTTATTAAAACGCCCTGATTAATTCATCGCGAGTAACTTTTCTCAGGCACATTTTTACTAATATGACAGGAAGTGTTTCAGCACGTGATCCTGCACCTCCCACCCGCCGTGTGACATCTGCTCTCCGCGGTGACGTTCGCACTGCAACAGCTAATTTTAAGCGTGGCTTTAAAATGCAAATGAGTCATGAAGTCATGGAAAAGTGACCCCCCCTTCCCCCCAAGCAGAGGTTCAGCACTGATTTCTCTCTGCTGGGAAAGGGTCCTTAAGGTCATCTGAGGTCACCTTGAGGTCACCTGCTCTCGCTGGAAAACTTTAATTTCTGTTTTCTCTCAAGGTCCTAAAATGATTTAAAAAATAGTTATGAGACCTAAAGTAATAAGTTCAGTTCAAAACATTGCAAGTTTGTGAGCCTCTGTGTCTTCTTGGGGTTTTTTCTGTCGGCCTGTTGACTCTCCAGTTGTCAGGTTCAGGGCTCTGCTGAGAAGGTCAGGGGTGGTGCAGCAGTTAGAGCTGCTGCATTTGCACCGGAAGGCTCTGGGTTCCAGTCTTCAAATCAGAACCCTGAACTGACACAGTAAAAGTGACCCTGTGGTGTCAGTGGGTAAATTGCTGTGAGTTACCAGCGTAAACGGCTCGGGGGGACAGGAGTGGTTTGCGTGAACTTGTTGTGCAGCTGTGGCCGGATGCAGAACCAGACGAAGGGTGACCGTTGCAGGTTTACGGTGCGCAGCTGTGTGTGTGGGCGGGGGGGGGTCTGTGATACCAGCTTCCTTCTTATTTGTCCCTCTGGGTGAAGACAGAGGCCTTCGCTAAGCAAACAAGTAAAGCTAACAAAGGCGTGTCCCTCCAGGCTCCTTCACTCCTGCTTTACTCCAACAGCACAGCTCACACTAATTTCCCCACTTATTGGGCCGTGTTGGTTCAGGATGCAGATCTAGGGCACTGCAGCAGGAAGTGGGATTTGAACCTGACCCCTCTGATCAGCAGGAAACAGCTGTAACCACCAGGCCAAAACCCAATTACCTGTCCCCACCTGCTGACTTCCGCTGCTGGCCTCCTTGGCCTCACTAGATGATTTTTGATTTCTCAAAACCCAGCTTTTCCACCTGCCACAGGTAAGGTCTCCCTGGGAGGCCCCGCTGTGGCTGAGGCCCGTGGGCCGTGATTATTGGCAGAAACACGGTGACAAATCCTCCCACGCATCAGCTGGTCAGCTGGAAGATGTGGAATTCAAAATGTCTTCTGGATCATTCTACCATATAACTTGAATGCGGAAACACGTCTTCTCATTGGCATTTGATTGCCTCGCCGGGGGTTTCCACCCTACATCACCACTTGCGGGATGACTCCTTGGTCGCACGGTCTCTCCTCATGTGACATCGCTCACATCTCTCTGTTTCCTGTGCAGAGACTTTCACTTTCTCCCTCTTCCCTCCTCTGCTTCCTGCCTCCTTCTCGTCCAGCAGCTCAGAACCACCCTGTGAAGAGAGATATCAGTTCCATAGTTGAGGCTGAAAGCCAACTCCTTGCATTAAAGGTAAACAAGTTTAACTTCCTTTGTATCTCAGAGGGGTTTTGTGCCATTGAGGTGTCAACTCTTGGTGACCAAATATGTAAAGTCCCTTGAGAAGGTCTCTCCAGGTTTGTCGTCGGTGTTGAAAGGCATGTTTCCATTTTCACCGCGATTGAGTCCATCTATCTGGTGGCCAGTTGTTCTCCTGTTTTTCCTCCAGCTTTTCCAGTCATCCCATCTTTTTGAGAGAATCCACAGTATGTTCATATTAACCTCAGTCTCACCTTTCGTGCTGCAATTGAGAGTTTTCAATCCAACATCCATCTGCCTGTTCCCTTGGCTGTGTGTGGGGTCTTTAACAGCCTCCTCCAACATTATACTTGAAAGAAGCCCATTTTTTTTCCTTCCTCAACGTCCAGATTTCATAACTGTATGGTAACAGAAAGCTTGTTGTTTGACGAGAGGAGTGGAGCTGTTGTCTGCTGCCAGGTGTGCCGTGGAAGTCAAGAATACGGAGCTTCAGTGCTTGTCGCTCAGCTGTACTCTGTGACATCGACCGTCAATCTTCATCACACGAGCAGATCCGAAGCACCTCCTCATGAACATCTTCCTTGTTCCTTTGCTAAACGTTCCTTCATACCTTCAGAATTCAGACAAGTAACTGCTCTTGCTTCCTGCACAAACGTGGGTGGTTCTCCTTTGTTTTGGACTCTCAGACAGTAAAAGGTTTGGAAAATCCACCTTGCAGCTGGTTTGAAAGCTCCGTTAGCCTCTTCTCACATGACAAGACTGTTGGGCAGCAAAACACCGACTGAGATTGTGCTGTTTGAAGAGCGCAACCCTTCCCTGGCAAACCAAAGGAGAGACCAAAGTATCTTGCAGCTCGTCGTTTAACAGTCTGCACTCGACGTCAACCCTCCGCTTCTTGGCTCTGCTCATTTAGGTGCACCTTCTCAGAGCAGGATGGACCCTCTGCCTAGTGAATCGAACTAGTATGAGGTTCTCACAGCATCTCACATGACCTTAATGAGATGCACAAACAAGCTGGGATGTCGACCAATTGATCTTTGACCTTAAAGGCCAGTTTCCACCAGGATTTGTCCCACTCTGGTTGAGTTGGGGCTGGAATCCAGTGAACTTTCAGCAGGTTTTACCTTTTAACCAACATGAATTCAACCATGTTCATCAGCGGAGTGGTGTGTCCAAGGAGCTCTCACTTTGCAGTCGCAGCTTCTCAACCCAGAGTCCTTCACTGTGGCATCTTATAACTGCAGCTCCTCTGCAGTGCCAGCAGGTGGCAGAGTGGTCAGAGTCTTACCTCACCTCCTCAGAGCCCAGGTTCGAATCTCACCTCCAGCTCTAGTGCGCCTGTATAAGGTTCCTACCCTGAGTAGATGCGGTAGGAACAGTTGAGTTGTATCGATAGCTAAATCGGCGAACGCAGCTCATGGCGTCAGTCGCCGAGGAGAAAAGTGTGACATAGATGAATAATTAAAAGCTGTGAACAGTAAACTGCTCCTTGGTTGTGTTTCAGTCCGCCGGCTCTGCGGGGATGAGGAAGGTAGGTGTGTGTGAGGATGTGGGGGGTCCCGCTGCATGCGGCTGCACGTGTGGTCTTGATCAGAACCCCGCGGGAGCGAAAAAGTGGCGGTGAAAGTGCTGCGCTGATGTCGATTCTCCCGATCTTCAGCCCAGAGGCTCCGTTGCTTGAGGAGCCTCGAGTCCAGATCCACTGGACCTCAACTCATGGAAGAAACCTGGTGGAGGTCCTCTTCCCAGAACCCCCTTCACCAGTGACCCCCCCCCCCCCCAACTGTNACCTCAACTCATGGAAGAAACCTGGTGGAGGTCCTCTTCCCAGAACCCCCTTCACCAGTGCCCCCCCCCCCCCCAACTGTCCCGCTGATCTGCTCTTAGGAGGATCAGTTAATCCATTCTATAGGCCCATAAGTATCTGCTGCATTTGTCCATGGGGGTCCAATAGCAGGGAAAGGGGGGGGGGGTGTAAAACTTCAGCAGTCAGCACTGCAGGTTCTCAGCACAGCACTTACACGTCAGCATTTGAGGTGCATGGCGTGTGTTGCATGCCGGGGGCACAGCTTGGTGTGTGAACTGCATGGGGAGGGAGTGTCCACCGCGCTGCGTATGGTGTGTGTGTTTGCATTGTTGGCACGGGGGGTGGGGGGTATCTGTGTCTGGAAAATATCCAGGAGCACAACTGTGCATGTTGATCAAACCAATCTGTTATGGAGGAGATCTGGAGCTCTTGGTCTCGTGTGTGTGTGTGTGTGTGTGTGTGTGTGTGTTTGAGAGGGTCGCAGCAGTTTATGTGTAAACAGAATTGTTTGTGTTCATTTACTGACAAGGAGTGGGACTAAGTGGGGGTTGAGGTGGAACCACACTCACACACACACACACACACACGCATACGCACGCGCACACACACACACACACACACACACACACACACGCCACCGATGCTGTCTGTAGACCCGCCCAGTCCCCACTTGGCTCCACCCAGCAGTCGGGCACAGATCACTCAAGTAATAGGGGAGACGGGTCAAGTTAACCACCTGTCTCAAAGGTCTGGCAGCTGTTCCACTCTGGAGACTCAATCCCATGATCCTCTAGTGCCAGACCTGGAGTCGCCCCATTGGCAGCTGCTGCGCTATTGTGTTCAGTGACTGAGCAGGTGCTTCTGGGTAACACAGCTTACAAGGGCGACATATGAACAGGTGAGCCCTTTGTGCTTGGAGCAACTGAACTGACACACAGATGATAGACACTTTGTAAATGCAGTGCTCACACACACACACACACACACACACGCTGTGTTCTTGCCATCAGGTGTGTTCCTATCTGATGCTCCCTGTGAATATTTCATGGCTCGGCTCTGTTCCTCGTGCTCCTGCTCTTAATTACACAGCCCACCCCCACCCCCACCCCCAGGCCTGTTTACCCCCTGTGACTAATTAAACGCCCAGCTTAGGTGCCCATTAGTCCAACTCTCACTGTTTTACACTGGCTCCATCGCCGCCGTCTGGCTGCCCTGAGAGGCTCGGTCGGAAGCCGGGCGTGATGCCGAGCGACTCGCCAGACCCGTTTCGTTGCGAATTTAGGCACAAATCAGTTGCTGAGTCCAAGTTCCACTTTATATGCAAATGAGGGCGGACAAGCGGCACACGAAAGCAGCTTCAAATGAGCATCTTTGTAGGAGACAACATGGTAGTTGAGGACGTCTGAGCAAAGTGCTGATGTCACAGTGTTGTAGTCAAATAAACCCCACGTCTCTGAGGAGCGGGGGTGGTGGCAGGTGGGAAAGTTTTGTTTCTTATGCATATTTCTGTCTTGGGTTCATTTGCTTGTTTGCATCATCCAAACAGCTGTGGGAAGAAGATGGAGACGGACAGATGGAACAGAAACGTTAGCTGAGCTGTTAATGCTCTTATTAATGCCAGTGTGTGTGTGTGTGTGTGGGATGCTGAGAGCAGTCTGGGTAATTTGAGCCACAGTCACTTGCTGAGGACCAGGGACTGTTTGCAGGAGCCTCCCAGGAAGTGGGAGGTGTGGTGAAGCCAGACTCAGCAGCTTCTGCCCAGCTCTTTATAGAGGGAGGCCCTGGGCGGGACCCCTGGGGTCGCCCCCACCCCCCCGTGTCTGCGCAGCCTGGCCTTGCCTTATAAGGACCTGTGGGTATTAATAGTGCCGAGGGGGAGTGGCTGAGCAGAGGTGGGAGGAGCCAACAGGGCACCTGGAATGGTTCCATCGCTCCCTTCTCCGCCAAGACCGGTCAAATTTTCAACCTCTCACCTCCAGCCCCTGGCGTGTGACACGTTTTTTCTTCTTTCTGCCTGTGGTGGATATCTGCCACTTGGGATCAGTTCCCGGTCCTGCTGTAGCTGTGAAATTTGTTTTGAAAGGACTGGGTTTGAATCCCACCTCCTGCTTGAACCCAAGAGCTGACAAGGACCCTCCTGCACGACTGGGTGAATCGTGTCACCTAAATGTGCGTAAATCACAGCCCGCTTTAGGCGTGTAAGATGTGCATGGCACACATGGCCGTGGTTCCGTCCCACCCGTTAGAAGTGGGACCGCAGAGCCGGCAGGAGCCGAGCGATGCTGGCGCGGGAACGATGTTGTGTCTCCCGTTGTCGTGGCAGTGAAGCATCTGTGAGGAATGTCAGAGCGGCAGCGGTGGGTGGGGGCGAGTGTGTTTATGTTGAACCGCTGCCTGCTCCCTTGGAACGGCTCGGGGACGCGGGAGAGCGAGGGAGTGCGGCAGAGCGAGGAGAAGGAATGCGCTGGGCTGCGCCACCCGGCCGTTTCCTCCGGGAGTTTTTCGTACACGTCAGTCGCTCCGGGCCGCTGGGGGTCGGGGGTCACGGACGCTCCTCCAGCCCTCTGTTCCTCCCTCATTCCACGTGTTCTCTGCTACGGCGCAGCCCGGACTTAGTCACACTCCTCCCTCTCTTTTCCACTTGAACCCGTGTGTGTGACACGAGAAGGGTGTGGCTGTCCGTGTGTGTGTGTGAGTCGCAGGGAGAAGTCGAGTTTCCAGGCCGTCTTGTTTACAGCTGAAGAGGTACAGTCCGACTGGACGAGCACGGTTTTGTGTGTGTGTGTGTGTGTGTGTTGAGAAGGAGGGAAGGAGGGTGCGGGGATGGCGGCCGGAGCCCAGAGGAGCTGCAGGAGCTGAACCCGATGAAGGGAACATTTGTGGAGCTGCAGCGCTAACAATATACCAGCATCCGGTGACTCAAGAGCAGAACAATGAGGTACCATGTGACGGTAAGAAACCGCTGGATGCTGCTGGAAAACGTGACACAGCTGCAGGGTGTTCACCTGTGGAGGTTGGTGTGTGTGTGTGTGTGTGTGTGTGTGTGTGGCATTGAAACACACCACCTTCAGCCATCTGGTGACTTTGATGTCCCTGACGCTCGTGACCATGGACTCAGTAGGATGCGAGGCGCTGTGGTCAGGTGCCCCCCACCCAGGGTCTCCTCCTGAGGCGGTCGTGCTCGGCTGGTGGGCCATTGTGGTTTCTGGAACATTCCGCAGGGTGCACCGCTGCATTTGGTCGCTTCTGTCAGCATGTGGCGTTTCCCTTATAACACTTTTCACTCTCACAGTGGCAGCGCCACAGAGGGCCGAGTCGCCCCACAAAACACGCAGGGAGGGGCCGTCAGGCCTCACCACACTCTTACTGCTCGTACTGTAGTAAAACTGCCCCTATGTGACAGTACCGCTGTGAGTGATGTCACACCACTCCTTGTTGACCCCATGTGCCTCACGCAGTGTGGTAAAGTACAGTGTTGTACTGTGCAACGTAATATTTGACTCTGCCACGCTGCCACTACTGTACTACACTACTTTTACCATGTTACATGAGGCCGAAACTCCTCTTCTGATATTCAAAAGAGCGAGGGCGGACCGTGTGTGTGTGTGTGTGTGTGTGTGTGTGTGTGTGTGTGTGTGAGTGAGACACAGGGACAGAGAGCACCAGCTCCAGTGGATTAGGCCTTATAAGGGAGCAGCTCGACTTTGTTGGCTTGGCAGTGATGTGGTACAGAACCAGTAGCTGGGCTGCAACTGGGAGCCGTCCTGTTTGAACTAGGGGGGTGTCGGGGTGGGTTGGGGAGGGGCAGGACCACTGGCTGCTGGGTGGGGTTGCTGGTTGACAAGCAGGTCTGTCTTATGGTTGCCTCGAACTGTCATGTTCTCCCCAGTGTTCAGAGCAGCGTCTCGACCCTCTTATTCACCTAACTGGCAGGGGGGCTCCCCTACGGACAATTTGTGGAAGGTGCAGTTAGGAAGAGTGCAGATCGAGGTCAGGATCCTCCAGAATTCACAGCGTGGTCGTACAAGTTCTGCACCCCACGTGCCGTGTGTGTGTGTGTGTGTGTGTGTGTGTGTGTGTGTGCTGGACTGCTATGTGGGACGTGGAGGTCAGGAACAGTGAGGAATGTTGAAGCTCCAGCTCCAGGAGCGCAGTAAACAAAGGGGTTCCTCTCTGGTTGGAGGCTCCTCTCCAGCCACCGGCTCTGGCCCAGGGCCACTGTTGTGCTGCTGTTGTTCTCAGGACATCCAGTCTCCATCGATAAGGGTCCCTTTAATGAGGATCCCAGACACCTAATGGGACCCCAGGGAGGCCCTCTGTTCTCAGGAACCCCGACCTCATCCCCTCACTGGGCTTCAGTACAGGACCAGACCACACCGGACTGACAGGATTTCAGTCCTGCTCAGGTGGCGCCACGATAGGTGGTAAAATTTAACATTTTTTTAAAAAATGAATTATTTACTTAAAAATTATTTTATTGGGTGTTGCATTCTTCTGCATGGATGAATAAAGTGGATGGTATCTAGAAAGGCTGCAGACACCATGCGAGTCCTGGAACAGTAATCTGCTGAGATCTGTGTGACCCCTGAACGTAGACGTTGATGACAGAATCCGACAGTAACCGAGCGTACGCCACCAAACACACACACACACACACACAGAGGAAGCGATGACCATAAACACACTTGGAGATTAGAAAGGTTCAGGAAACGGTCTTCAATGTTGACAGTGGAAATAATTTGACCCGACATCCTTAATGAGATATGATGGTTCTCACAGACTCACACGGTGGAAGAAAACTTTACGGAGCTCAGCAGAAACGGATTCCTGCAGCGCAGTAATGAAGCCTCAAAGGAGCTTCTCCTTAAGCTACTTCCCTGAATGCTTAAACACGTCAAGCTTTTATACTGTAACCTCAGCCTGTCCTTCATGTCCATCCAGTATAACCGCGACATAAACCCTTCAGATAGCAGAACGGGGCCAGTTCACAGGAACGCGCAGCTTCTGGCTTTAGCAGAACAGGAGTTGTGTGACTGGAAAGGAGCATCTCGGTGGGATGGTGAGATGATGAGATGGCGAAATGATATCTGGCCTTTATCCTTCTCGTGTATCACATGGTATTCAAAGTGTCACTATCACGATTATACGCAGAAGATGACCTCCCACACTCTGCATGAACTCAGAACCCCTCCCAGCCACCTTGTGTTATCATTGCTTACAGGCTCAGAGGCTGATGGATCATGAAAGGAAATCCAGATGTTGTTTGGATCTGAACCGTGATGCTCAGCTGTGTGGTCTGTTTTCCTCAGCATCTACGGGGGTAGATATACAGCTCTACAGCACAATGGCAGCATTGTGGGTGTGTGTCCATGTGTGTGCGCGTGCTTTTCAGTTTTCCAGAAGTTCATGGGATCTAAGTGAGACGAAGCAAAGTCCTGAAAGTGTGCGCCGCAGGGTCCCCACGCAGTGCTTAAAAACATCGAAAGTTGAAGCTCCACCTCGCAGGCCGCCAGGCCCTTGGAAACGGCTGAGAGCACAACACACATCTCGCAGTAGCATGACAGCTTCATCTGGGGCAAGGATGGGACACAGCATCGACACACCACTGCTTTTATGGTTCTGCATCAACCCCCCCCCCCCACACACACACACACCGTCTTCCTTCCTGCTGGTTTTCTCAGGGTGTCATTCTGTTGCTATGACCACAGTTTAGCAACAAACCCTTTGGTGACAGATTGATTCCTGTTTTTATTTACAGCTTTCCTCTTTTCTGAGTTTCTGTCCATCTGTCAGACGGTGCAGTGTGTGTGTGTGTGTGTGTGTGTGTGTATGTGTGGTTTTCATCTCTGACTGCCACCCGGGCAGGTGCTGGGCAGCGAGGGCGTGCGCGTCGTCATGGAGAGCGCTCTCACCGCACGTGACAGGGTGGGCGTCCAGGACTTTGTCCTGCTGGAGAACTACACCAGCGAGGCGGCCTTCATCGACAACCTGCGCAAGAGGTTCAAGGAGAACCTCATCTACGTGAGTCCAGACGCGCGTTTGGATGCGAGCGTGTGTCCGTGTGGTCTGTGCCTCTCCGCTGACCTCCTCCTCCTCCTCCTCCTCCCCCTCCTCTCACAGACGTATATCGGCTCGGTGCTCGTGTCTGTGAATCCGTACAAGGAGCTGGACATCTACAGCCGGCAGAACATGGAGCGCTACCGGGGAGTGAGCTTCTACGAGATCTCACCCCACATGTGAGTGACGGCCGGAGAGGCTGAGCCCCGTTGGCTAGGTGGTGTCAAGAGGATGTCGCCATTAGAACAGAAGTGCAGAAATTCTGCAGCGGGGAAAAAGCAGCGCAGATTTGGCTCCGTTCTCAGACGAGATGTTTCTTTGTACCGTCTGGGGAACGAGGCCAGGGGGCCGTGGGGCGGCGCCAGAGACAGGAGGCGGACGGCCTGACGCATCAGAACGGAACGCTCAGGCGCTCGGCTGCGCGGCTCGGGTGCGCCGACACCCTCAGGGGTCTCCCCGCCTCTCAGCCCGACCCCAGAAGCGTCCCCGTCCTCGCTGACCTGCTTAAAACCGGCGCATAGGCTTCAAACTTCCTGCGGAGCCCTTGTAGCCAGCGCACACTTCCTGTTTGAGTGTCGGATGGGGTGTGGGGTCGTCGACCCGCACGGCGAAAGTGCTAAAACGTATTGATTCCCCCCGACACGTTGCCAGGAGACGCCAGGCAGCCCACCGTGGCACAGGCAGCCAGAACCGTCACGTTTTATCTGCTCGCGCTGCGGTAAATCACCACAGGCATCTGAGAACAATAGAACTGGGATCTGAACTGGAAACTTTGTGTTGCAGTTCCTGGCACCAGCGCCTGAGGGTTGCAGACGAAATGAGGATGTTGGAACGAGAACATCGTCCTGCGACGATGTCAGAGTTTCACAATATTCTGGTTAATGGTTCCATCTGTCGGCCCCCCCCAGAGGTGGCAGTGCTGTGCGCCGGAGGCCCCCCGCGTGGGCGTTGGCCCCCTGGCCTCCTAGTGTCACTTCTGTAACGATGAAAAATCGAGATGGCCGTAATTCACGTGCGACTGGCTTCTAAACGGCGTTTTCTGGCACTTTTCTCCATTGTGAGTTAAGAGGGTTAAACTGTTCACACTGTGAACCATGGGCACTACTAGAGGGTGTGAAGCTTTGAAGGCAGCCGTCGTAACCACCGCGCCACCTGCTGCCGACATGTACACTGTTGTTTATGTCACTTTTGGTACACCGCTGAAGCCCCGCCCACTCTTTGCAGTTTCGCCGTGTCTGACAACGCGTACCGCTCAATGCGCACGGAGCGGCGGGACCAGTGCATCCTGATCTCAGGTGAGAGCGGAGCCGGCAAGACAGAGGCCTCGAAGAAGATCCTGCAGTACTACGCAGTCACGTGCCCCGCCAGCGAGCGGGTGCAGATGGTGAAGGACCGCCTGTTGCAGTCGAACCCTGTCCTGGAGGTAACCGGAAAGCGCTGTACCGCAGTTAACCAGAAACGTGCTCGTAGCTCTGAGCCTCACTCAGCTCTGATCCCTCTGGCGTCCTGCACCCCTCAGGCATTTGGAAATGCAAAGACCCTGCGCAACGACAACTCGAGCCGATTCGGGAAGTACATGGACGTCCAGTTCGACTTCAAGGTGGGGCAGTTGGGGGCTGGCCGGGGGTGTGTATGTCGGTTGGGGGGCTGGCCGGGGGTGTGTACGTGTAGGTAAGCTTATGACCACCTCTTGCACGCCTCCTCTTCTTCTCTGTAGGGGGCCCCAGTCGGTGGCCACATCCTGAACTACCTGCTGGAGAAGTCTCGGGTGGTCCACCAGAACCACGGAGAGCGCAACTTCCACATCTTCTACCAGCTGATAGAGGGTGGAGAGGACGACCTGCTCCGGCGCCTGGGCCTGGAGAGGAACCCGCAGCAGTACCAGTACCTGGTGAAAGTGAGTGAGCGAGAAGATGACCAGCGGGGTGGGCGGGGGATAATTCTCCTAAGCACGACTGGGGAGGACGGAGGACACGGAGCTCTGAGGGAACAGCGACCAAGTAATCCAGCACCTGTCCAGGTCACAGTGAAGGGAAAAGAATCTGTGTTGGATGTGCTTGTCTTCCAGGCTCTGCTTTTTCTTTCCAGTTTGGGTCCTCCCAGTTCTCTGTAGCCCCGCCCCTCTGTAACTTTACTGCACTCATGTGCATCACTCAGATTCCCTCCTCCTCATTCTCTTCCCCCTTTCTCTGCCCCCCCTTTCCCTCTCTCCACACAGACAGAGCTTTAGCGCTGGCACTCTGCTCGCACCCCTGTTTCGCTCCTAACAGCTGGAATGTGTCTGCTGCGAGACCCCCGGCTGCTTCCTCTGCCGGGGTACGGGGTCTGGATATCAGGAAGAGCTGTGGGTCACTCATCTCCCCGGCGTGTGACACACCGTCACGCGCTCTGCCTGTCAGCCTCCGCTCTTCTCTCTGTTTCTCCTCACTCAGGCCCTCGTGTGTGTGTGTGTGTGTGTGTGTGTATGTGTGTGTGTGTGTGTGTGTTTCTCACACTCGCTCCTCAGCTTGCAAGCACAGCTGACACTGGACACCTGTTCATAAACTGTTCTGTATGTATCTCCAAAAGTTACTTGGTAAAAGGGTGATGAGATGGATGCCTTTTGGTCGACTCTCTGGTTAGGTTGTGTAAAAATCTTAAGGATCCTGCAAGACTTCTGTCCTGCAAGGAAACCTTCTATCTGACTGTCTGTTATCTCCAGCTGCTTGTCCTGGTGGTCTGGAATCTATATTTCTGAATCACTTGGCTGTAGGTTAGGAGACTATATCCTACATGGGACGACAGTCAACTGCAAGGAGGCCACACGTTCTCTCACTATGAGTGACCAGTTGACCTCAAACAGATGTCTTTGGACTGTGGGAGAAAACAAGAGCTCCCTGAGAAAACCCACACGGACCCGGGGAGAACCTGCAAGCTGTACACAGACTGAGTGGGATTTGAACCCACGCCCACACAGCCTGGGTGCTGCGAAGTGGCTTCGCTTGTAGCTGCATTGAAATCGAATCTTAAAATTTAAAATGACCCAGAATGAAAGTGCGTTGTCTCCACAAACGTGGACTGTTGAGCTGCGCATCATGACTTAGGCATTCCCACCTAACCCGCCACTCAGGAGCACCAGATGTTAGCTGTAAACACGGTGGAAGTGAGTTGGAAATGTGTAACATTAGTCAGTCATAAAAGGAGGAGCCAGTTTGTTTTCTCAAGTCCTTCGTTCGGTGATTCTGCGTGGGATGTTTTCTCAGTTCAGGGTGTGTTTGTCTCACGGTGACCCCCCCCCCCCCCCCCCCCCCCCCCNATTCTGCGTGGGATGTTTTCTCAGTTCAGGGTGTGTTTGTCTCACGGTGACCCCCCCCCCCCCCCCCAGGGCAACTGTCCCAAGGTGAGCTCCATCAATGACCGCAATGACTGGAAGGTTGTGAGGAAGGCCCTGTCCATCATCGGCTTCAGTGAAGAGGAGGTGGAGGTGAGGCCAGAGCTGATCTCCAACTTGGCTCGGGTTGGCAGTGGGTGGGAGGTTGTTCTGGTCACAGTAAAAGTTTTGGTGTGATTATATGACGATGAGGAGAGTTGGGTGGAGTGGCAGCGAATGTTTACGTGTGAAACACCGTCCTGTTCCTCTGCTGGATGGTAAGTGTCCCTCGTGGGGGGGGATACAGCAGCTAATCGCTGCTATTTCCTACACACCCTCATGGGTTTCGGTGCAGGGAGCAAGAAGGGGGAGGTTCTCAGATGCTCCATCTTGTTGGTCTCCCTGCAGGAGCTCCTGAACATCATCGCCAGCGTCCTGCACTTGGGCAACATCCAGTTTGAGGAGGAGGACAGCGGCAGCACCGCTGTCACCACGAAAGCTCAGATAAAGTACCTGGGGAGGGTGAGCTCTGTCTCCTGCTGTTTTTCACCCTGCCTGTTTTCCAAGCCATCCACTCACCCCGGGTTCTGTACCTTTCAGCTTCTGGCTGTGGACGAAGCCTTGCTGAAAGAGGCCCTCACCCACAGGAAGATCAGTGCCAAGGGGGAGGAGGTAGGGGGGGGTCTGCCTGCCCAGGACCGACTTGTTAGCAGAAACATCATATGAAAGTTGTAGAAAAGGCACAAATTGTCATATAGGGTCACATCACACACAGCTTTTCCCTCGCTTGATGTACTCGACATACGAGGGACTCCTACTTACGACGGTCGGTAATTGTACATCAGTAAAGACCAACGACATGGACAAAACTAACTTTGAATCATTTCCAGAACTTCTGATAACTTCCTGAGCATCGCATAGCGAATGAACGCGTGTGTAACGCGCGATACCCGCACAGTACCTGTCACAGGACCGTCCGCCGTACAGAAACGTTATCTGGAAATAATCACAACACCAAGTGAAACGTGGACGGAAACTGTTCCGGCTTCTTACCATCTTACCTGTCTCCGCAGCTCGTGAGCCCCCTCAACCTGGAGCAAGCAGCCTCGGCGCGGGACGCCCTCTCCAAGGCCGTGTACGGACGCACCTTCACCTGGCTCGTCAATAAGATCAATGCATCGCTGGCTTATAAAGTACGGAGGAGGTGGACTCTCACCTGCTGGTCTTTGTGAAGAGCTGAGCGCTCTAGATGAATGGCTCCTCTGTCATCGGGAAGCTCCTTGCTGTGGGCGGTTTCCTGATTCTGAGCCACGAGTGTTGGCAGCACCCCTGACACCCCTGTGTGGTCCACCCCTCTGCAGGACGAGGTCTACCCCACCAGCAGGAGCGCCGCCGTCATCGGACTGCTGGACATCTACGGGTTCGAGGTTTTCCAGCACAACAGGTGCCCAGAGCCCCTCTTGCCTCCCTACCCAACAGCCCCATCACCGCATCTCCTCCCCAATGCCTCATCAAACATTACTTTACCATGATTTTAACCCTCCAAGGGCTGGTTTGCAGCGCCAGGCTAAACTTCCAATCCTGGGTGACAAGCGCTGGAGTCTTGCGCCCTCTCGTGGTCGTAATGTGCCATTGCTCAATTAGCCAGATTTACATATTTATTTATTTTACTGTTTAAAAAATTGTTTAAAGATCCTCCAAGCGGCGCTTTTTTAAAGTCCGAATTTAGCATCAAGTTTACTCAACTCGCGATTTGTAAGCATTCATCTAGCTGTGTCCGTCACGGCGTTATGTTCACTGTATAGTTTTTGCGCAGTGTTTGTGTCTACGCACATCACATGGACTGAACACATAATCTGTGGTTCAATTTTGTGTGTGTGTGTGTGTGTGTGTGTGTGTGCAGTTTTGAGCAGTTCTGCATCAACTACTGCAACGAGAAGCTGCAGCAGCTGTTCATCGAGCTGACGCTCAAGTCGGAGCAAGAGGAGTATGAGTCTGAGGGCATCACGGTGAGGGAAGCGCAGACGGCCGACATTTTTGCCCGAAAGGAACGTTTAGTGAAACACCGTCACAATTGAGGCTGTTAAGCTCACGTTTTCAAACATACACCTGGCATCAGACTGTGAGATTTGAACCCACAGCCCCTGGGTCACCAGTGCAGTCCGTCAGCAGTGGTGATTCAGCAGATATGTTAGAACCCCCCCTCCCTCCTCCATATGAGTGCATACCGCATTTCAACCACACTCGGGGGGTGTGGAGGAAACATTTCTTTGTGGCATCCTGTTGGTGAAAGGACCCTTTATAAAAGCAAAGGGTTGCGATCGCAGGGGGGTGACAGAGACCCCCGCTGTGAATGTCAAGCAAGGGGACGGAGAGAGGAGCATTTGTTCGGGAGCTGGGGCCACGTGGGTGTCGGATGGTGACATTTTCGAAATGGTTGAGATGTGCGTGCTGGACAGCTCTAACGGTCACCTCCGTGCTTCCATTCCCCAGTGGGAGCCTGTGCAGTACTTCAACAATAAGATCATCTGTGACCTTGTGGAGGAGAAGTTCAAAGGCATCATCTCCATTCTGGTGGGCATAGCAGAGATTCTCAAGGCACCGAGACACTGTCTGCTTCTCTTTCAACATCATCACTGAGCTCAACTTCATCTGCGCACTCATCTCTATCCCCCCCTAGGATGAGGAGTGTCTGAGACCTGGGGATGCCAGTGACATCACCTTCCTGGAGAAGCTAGAGGACACGGTGGGAGGTCACCCTCATTTTGTCACGTGAGTCGTCTTGCTGGGTCACCGTCCTGAACTCATCCTCCTCCTTCCATACCAACTTGGAGCTTCCCATCAATCCGGGGTCTTTTACACATCACAGTCATAAATCTCTTTCCTTACACTCATGTCACCAACGGTTAACTGGGATTTTCGAGGATACAAACACTTTCCAGTTTATTTATTTATGTTGAAATGCTTTTCTTGCACTTAACCAATCGCTACAAATAGTAAACAGCCTGTGTTTATCCTTCAGCCCAGCGGAGGGCAATAAAGAGCCCCGGTACACGAGCCGGGAGGCCGTCCTAATTCAACTCACTTCCACAGTGTTTAAAGCTGTGTCTGGTGCTCCTGAGAGCCGCGGATCAATAACAAGAGGAGGACCGTTGGCCGTGTTTATGGGATGAACCAACCTGTCGACAGCAGTCGCTGAGCCGGTGGTTGAGGAGACAAATTAAATTAGTGCGGCTCAAATTTTAAGAAACAAAATAAAAAGTACTTTTTGTTCATTACTGCGACGCCTGGGATGTTTACAGGACCCGCCGAGGGGCGTTTAACTTACGGGGTAGAAGTTACTTCGGACTTAAGAACGAAATGAGTTATAGACAGACTTCAGGTGTGTTTGTAAGTGGAGGTGTTGCTGTAGAACAGCTGTGGTTCCGATTGTTCAGTTTTCTTCAGCCAGTTTCACCCAGCGCTTTCATCGCAGGCACAAGCTGGCAGATGGAAGGGTCCGGAAGGTGCTGGGCAGGGATGAGTTCAGACTGCTGCACTATGCCGGAGAGGTCAACTACAGCGTGAACGGTGAGAGACCCGTGGGCAGTGCCTGCACCCCCCCCCCACCACCACCTCCTGGGGGGGGGGGATTTTCCCACATTTCTGCAGAATGAACCCCAGAGACTCAGACTTGTGCTCTTCACTCTCCTGCAGGATTTTTGGATAAGAACAATGACCTTCTCTTCAGAAACCTGAAAGAGGTGCGAGGACCAGGGGTGGAAAGGAGGCAGGACCACCACTCTCAGCGTCTCACTGTGTGTGTGTGTGTGAGTGAGAGAGAAAGTGTGTGTTGACCTGCTTTGTCCCTGTTGTGCCTCCTTTCGGACGCAGGTCATGTGCCAGTCCGAAAACAGGATCCTGACCCAGTGCTTCGAGAGGGAGGAGCTCACGGACAAGAAGCGCCCGGAGACGGTAAACACCTACTAACCCCAACCCAACCGAGGTCAACAACTGCTGCTTCCACTGCCCACACGCGGTGGAACATCCCAAACATCCTCGCTTGTCCATCTTGCCTGCTGCTCAACTCCACCCAGCACTCCCACTCCGGCTCGATCCCATTGGTTGCCCATGGGGAGCAGACGTGAGCTGGACGGACCTTCAGCCTGTTGTTCCTTGTTCTCGGCTGCTTCCACGCATTTGCTGCGCTCCTTCTGCAGTTCCAGCTCCCTTTCTTTCTGAACCTGTTTCTTTCACTCTCCCTTCCCTCCTGGGTGTCCAGACAGCCACTCAGTTCAAGAACAGCCTGACCAAGCTCATGGAGATCTTGATATCGAAGGAGCCCTCGTACATCCGCTGCATCAAGCCCAACGATGCCAAGCAGTCAGGTAGTGTGTTAGTATGGGTGTGTACCTGTGCGTACCTGTGTGTACCTGTGTGTACCTGGGAACTTTCTAAAACCCTACGGTTTGAATCCTTTGGTCTACATATTCTTATTTGATTGTCTTAGTTTGTGTGTGTGTGTGTGTGTGTTGTCGTTACTTCATTTTGTGACGCTGGGGACTCATCGCACACGAACCTACGCAGGGGTCCGAAGTGCCGCAATTTACACAGAACTTTTACAACATCAGCACGATCTTGACTGGTTACCATAAGTTCACTGCAGTCATCGTGACCCTGCAAAAAAATTGGGCCTCTTTTTCCTCGAGAAAGAGGGAGCGCTTGAAGGTCAAACTCACTCGACTCGTCTTGTCTTCAGAAGCGGTGAAAAGATCTAAGATGGGATGTCTTGCAGTTGCCTGTGTGGCAGTGTCTTGCTCCCCAGAAGCTACGACACACACACTCACCTCAACATTAGTAATGCCGTTCCCGTGGTCCACTGTCATTACATACTAGAGCATCAAAATTATCCTCAATGCGTCGGTCAATGTCTTTGGGGTCCTGCCTTCATCTGGTAGTGCAGAGGAGCTTGAATAGCGTGTGAAGGTGTAGTTTTTGGTTCTCTCTCACTGCCCTATTATTATAAAGTTACCTTTTTATACTATAGATGAAGGCTGTCGAAGCTGGGAATCCATCTGAGAAGATTTCTTTTGAGGGGTTTGTGTAGAGCGAGGTCTGCATTGTGTCAACTGTCTGCAGTTGTACATCATAAGCTCCCGTCTCTCCGTCAGGTCGCTTTGATGAGGTGCTCATCCGTCACCAGGTGAAGTACCTGGGTCTAATGGAGAACCTGCGGGTCCGGCGGGCTGGCTTTGCCTACCGCCGCCGCTATGAGGCCTTCCTTCAGAGGTGAGATGATCCCGGGGGCTTACAAACACTCCCACCCGCCCCATGTAAGGGTTCCAAATCACTGACCTTCTTAAATACACCTGTATTTTTCTTAAAGCTCCTTTTAAAACATCAGCTGATGGACCAACACGACTGGCACACGACCTGTGCACATGGAAACCTGACGTTTCTGTCTTTTTGCCCTCAACCCTCTTACAGGTATAAGCCCCTGTGTCCAGAGACATGGCCCAACTGGCCCGGGCAGCTGGCAGATGGAGTGTCCACCCTAGTCAACCACTTGGGCTACAAGCCCGAGGAGTTCAAACTGGGCAGGTAGGCTGGAGTCAGACAGAGAGCGACTGTCAAAGCTTCAGAACAATTGCAAATTGGCACGTGTTCTTCAAAGTCAAAACATAACATCAAGAAATGGTTTGAAGAGCAACTTGAAGAACATGAAAAGACCTAATGATTCATGAGCATGTTAGAATCAAGGGTGTCTTCTTCTCACCGTCTTCTTTCAGTCAGCTCCCTTCTCAGTCTCAGATCTTGTGATAGGCAGCTGACTGTCATTTGCTGTGAGAAATCACCAGGTTTGGGTAGCTGTGCATCAAGTGTAGCTCCAGCTCAGGTCAAGGTTCTGCTCCCTGACATTTCCTGTCAGTAAATAGCTCTTCTTTCCCAAGCAACAAGTATGCATTGACCCAATGATAAGCCAACACTGGGCCAGTGCTACTCCTGTGATCTGTCAGAAGATTGTGGCCCAGTGTTGGTCATCCTCAGATAATGAAT
Source organism: Arapaima gigas (assembly GCA_900497675.1). Lineage (NCBI taxonomy): Eukaryota > Metazoa > Chordata > Actinopteri > Osteoglossiformes > Osteoglossidae > Arapaima > Arapaima gigas. The sequence continues at coordinate 293,010 of UFQX01000179.1, forward strand.
ATGTAGCCAGTACTGGCACACAAGTGGAAAAAGATATCCAGATGTTCCAGACTGAATTTTTGTTTGACCCCTAATCGATAAGAAGTAGATTATCTAGCTTCAGGGAAATCTTGGGTGGTTCCTCCTCCTCATTTTCATCCTGTACACTTGAGAATTGAGAAGAAACAGCAGAATGGTTGGCTTTGATCAGCTGGCCCTTGAGCTTGGCACTCCGAGCTGTGGTGGACGATATTAATTTGATATGTATGAAAAAGTTTGCGCCCAGAATGTCAACCTTGGCAGTTAGTGAGACATTAACAATTGGAACTCAAGACCTAAAAGTTCCATTGTTTTGCACTTAAGTTCCTTTTATTAGGATGATATTATATTTCACTTACTTTAAAATGTCACGTTCTTCTATTAACCAGCATTCTATCCACGTCCGTTGTCTTTGCAGACAACCTTCAGGAACATCTCGTGTCAGTTTCTGGACACCACAGCTGCTGGTCCTTGCGGGCTCTCAGCTGCACACAGATTTGGTTGCCAGTCTTTTCATTATCATGTGACCTCCTTGTGTCATCAGGTCAAAGATATTCATCCGTTTCCCAAAGACCCTGTTTGCCACTGAAGATGCCCTGGAAGGGAAGAAGCACAGCATAGGTGAGAAGATAATGGTTTTGTTAAATGATGATGATGACTGAGATGAAGAGAGGGAGAGAGAGAAGGTTCCAGATGTTTGAAGATGAGCTCCGCTTACACCCTTTTCTCCTCTTGGCCCATCAGCCACCATCCTGCAGGCCAACTGGAGGGGCTACAGCCAGCGGTCCAAGTATCATAGGTTGAGACTGGCAGGTAGATTCCCTTTGGCTGGACAAGATCTGCTCCCTCATGCTCCCTTACGCTTACAAATACGAAAATTCATCTTACATATTATCTTCTGTCGTGTGTCTCTCAAAGCCATCACTATCCAGTCATGGTGGAGAGGTGTACTAGACCGCCGAAAGGCCCGTATCCGAAGGCAGGCTGCTGACACCATCCGCAGGTATGTGCTCACAGGGTCGTTCTGGAGATGAACCACGGCAGGGGATTCGGCGAAGACGCACCAGAACTACAGCACATCTTATTTCCGCAGGTTCATTAAGGGTTTTATTTACCGCAACCACCCGCGCTGCCCTGAGAACGAGTACTTCCTGGACTACGTGCGCTACTCTTTCCTCATGAACCTGCGGAGGAACCTGCCCAAGAATGTCGTAGACAAGAGCTGGCCGAAGCCACCGCCAGCGCTCATCGAGGTGCTTGCAGACCTTTAAATCCCACCCAGTACCGGTCCTGGCCGTGTTTGAACCTCAAGCCTAAACCCTGTCTTCTGCCATTCTTGTGGTGTCTGTCTGACTCGCTCCAGTTTACTGTTATCTCCACCGCAGGCCTCTGAACATCTGCGCAAACTGTGCATGCAGAACATGGTGTGGATCTACTGCAGAAAAACCCAGCCTGAGTGGAAGAACCAGGTGCAGTGAAACGGCTGTCTGCAGGGTTCAGGGCCAGTTTAACCTGGGCAGTCAGTTGTGGGGGAGAAATTACCAAATTTAATTTTTCACGACTTCATCTCCTATATCTTGAATACACCGTGTTCCTTTCTAACCTTCTCTGCGGGTCACTTTTCTGTTTACCTCCTTTCTGCATCTCATTCTGTTCGTCTCTCCACCTGTCCATTCCCCAGATGGAGCAGAAGGTGGTGGCCAGCGAGATCTTCAAGGACAAGAAGGACAGCTACCCCCTGAGTGTACCGAAGCTCTTTGTGGGAACCAGACTCAGTGAGTAGCTGAACAGCGCGACCGGGGCTGGGCGATATATGCATTATAATTTTATAATCAATATAAAACGATGTATCGATAGCGTCATGTTCTGCTTACCGCATTACTGAGACCAAATGTTTTCCAATAACCTGGTCAGGTGACCGAGCAGCAATGAACAAGCGTAAAGTAAAGCTATCGAGGTTTTTTTTTGCCATCTCATCCACTTTGGGCGGACATGAGACGTCACGAGAACATCTTCTGACTGGCTCTCACCTGCTCTGCTGTCCCCACCTCCAGGCACTGAAGAGATCAACCTCAAGGTGATCCAGGCGCTGGCCAACGACAAGGTGAAGGTGAGTGCAGACTGTGATGTTCTGTCTAGGTTGCCGACTGCATGCCAAACTTCCACCTGAACTGACCCCTCCGTCCCCATTTCCCAGTACGCTGTGGCTGTGACAAAGTATGACAGGACGGGGTACCGTGCCCGACCACGGCAGCTCCTGCTCATGTCCACCTCTGCCGTCATCGTGGAGCAGGGCAAGCTGAAGCAGCGCATCGACTACACGGCGCTCAGGGGTAAGGGGCAGTAGGGGCGGACGGAAGGATGGAGCAGAAAAGAAGGAGGCTTGTTACCATGGTGACAGAGTGCGTTATGTTTAAAGACATCCTGTCCTTAAATAGTGTGTAACACTGACACTTGGAAGCCACTTTATAAGCCCAGGCCTCATGCATCTGTCTTGCCTCCTCAGGCATCTCCGTCAGCTCTCTCAGTGATGGCATCTTTGTGCTGCACCTCCCATATGAGGACAAGAAGCAGAAGGTAAGAGGAGGAGCCACCATTCTTACGTGACCACCCTGCCGAACCCAGATATCAGACAAACTTTATCCTCCGATCCCCGACGTTCTTTTCATGACATACGGCAACTTCCACACATAGCTCTGATTGTAAGAGGTGCACAGGTGTCCCTGGAGATAGAAGAAGAGAAGTTTTGGTTTATGCAATTCATATATTTTAATACCATCTCTGGAGTTACAACCAAGCATGAGGCGGATTTTTCACAAGTACCAAGAGCCAAGCATGGAGGAATTTTCAAGGCCACACCTACAGTACTGTGCAAAAGTGTTAGGCATGCAACTTGAATGTGTGTTGAGAAGTACAGGTAGATTCTTATCTACCATCAGGGGGGTTTCTGGTTGGTCCCAAATTCATTGTGCAGCCTGAGAATGACCTCAAACACCCAATCTCAGTCATACACAACTATCTTGAAAAACAGAGGTCCCCACAGAGCCCTGATCTCAACATGATCAAGTCAGTCTGGGAGGACATGGAGAGACAGTCAAAGTCTGCAGAAGAACTGTGGCCAGTTTGGAAGAACCTACCAACCTCTACCTTAAACTGCATGCAAGTTTGCATAAGAGAACTGATGCTGCTTTAAAGGCAAAGGGTGGTCCCACCAAATATTGATCTGATTGAGGTTTTTTCTGTCTACTGCACTTTTTAGAAGGTTTATTGATTAATAAGAATTCATGGCATTATTTTTGGAACCATCCTCGCTTGATAGCATTTTTCCCACAGGTGCTCTAAGACTTCTGCACAGTACTGTAGTTTACTGTGGCTCTGTCACCCGTACCTGTGAGCATTTCGTGGTAATTATGCCTCTGACTGACCAGGTTTTACCTCACGAGCTGATTTCTAGGAATGTATTATGCTGCTAAGTAGGAGAGAATCCTGTTAATATGCATTTTAGAAAATATTTTTGCAGGAAGATGTTATCATGTATATCATATATTATTTGCAGCAGATGCTCTTTTCTAGGCCGATTTAGGAAGTACTGGCATGAGGGTAGTTGGGTACTTGGTAGTTGGGTTGGGTATGCGCACACACACACACATAGCGCCTGGACCCACATTTGCCGTGTCATGTCGTGTCCAGGGTGACGTGGTTCTGCAGACCGACCATTTGATTGAGGCCGTGACTAAGTTGGCGATGAACGCGGACAAAGTCCACTGCGTCAACATCAGTCAAGACAGGTGAGGATGCCGGAGGTGAACGGGTTGCGCAGCTGCTTGTTTGTAAAGGTCATTCTCTGGTCTGGCTTCTGCATTCAAGGTGGCACATTTACCCCAGATACTGATCAAACGGGGATGAGTTATGGGCCCATCGGGATTTGTGAAGTCCCAGTAAAGTAGCAGAAATAGCACAGTGGGTCTGCCGAGCCTCATTTACTGCTCGAGAAACCTTAACTTCTGGTTGAACTAAACGTATTTTGTAATCCAAAAAAAGATAAATTCACTGAATGTCTTGAAATTTTCATAGCGTGATCATTGTTTTAGCTTCAGTGTTGAAGTGCAGCGAAAAGGATGCAAAAGTGAGGGGCTGGTGAATATGCGTCACCCACGTACTGCCTGCCTGGCCTGATGGGAAAACCCATTTTACTATACGAAACACAGTACTGAGGGGGCTTTACCTCTCCTGCAGTATAAAGTTCACAGTGGGCCGGGGGAAGGAAGCGGTCATCGACTTCACGGTCGGTCCAGAGCTGCTGATCGCCAAAGCCAAGAACGGACACCTGTCTGTGGTGAGCTCTTATGGCAAAGGGAAACAGGACAGTTAAATACCATTTTTAAGAAATTCATACTTACAATATAACACTTAAACATGACTGATAGCTATAAATGAAAATGTCATTGATTGATTTTTTCTTTCCCCCCCACACCCAAGACTGCCCCTCGTCTCAATTCCAGATGATGACGACGATCGTGACTTTTTCACGCAAAAGATCTACGAAAAACGGTCTCATCTCACTTGTACAACGGTCAACCAAAAACCTTTCAAGTGAACGCCTTATAGATGTTTGTTTTAACCAACCGGGTCGCTTCATTTTCGTGACCAATCACACTGCTCTTTGCATTAACCAGTTAGTTAGGTTGCTTATCATTGGCTGCTTTCAGTTATCCAGTGAAACCAACAGAATTCCATTTATACCATCCGCACAGTTAACGCATTCTATGTAATAACCAACACTGTTCTAACAAGAAATCCATATTTTTAGAAGATGTTTTTCATTAAATGTGTATTTTATTGAATGTGCTCATCTTGAGCTCTTCTGACCAAAGATTGTCAAGACCGGAGTTGTGAAACAGTGGTGTTCCTTTCCTGTTGACATTCTACCATCTTCACTTGCTTTCTGAAGAACCGTACACGTCACACGCCCGATAACCTGTGACTTGGAGATACTTGACCTCGTGTGACCTTGTTCCATGTGTCCACCTGTATGTATGGTCCTCACAGGTGTGGACTGGCTGACAATATCTGGTCTGCAGTACAACAGAGTGTGCAGGGAAGAGGCTCCGTAGTTGTTAGTGGAGCTCCCGAATGCCCCCTTTGATATTTAATTTTTCCCTTCGCCTTCCTGCCATCATCATCTTCATCATCCTCAAGTGTTGGTGGAGAGTATTTAGTAAAACCGCTGTGCTTCTTTAAATTAAAACCTGCGTTGCTTTTCTCCGAGTGCTTTAAAAATCGAGCTGATTTTAGCTGGTCTGCAGTATTTCAGTAATCCAAGTTCGCTTTTAATTTCAAGGGACCGAAGTTCCTTCCAACAGTAGGTTTTGGAGATAAATAAAGGACATATTCCAGTAATATGGAATTGTGTGAAGTATATTTCACGTGGAAACCTTCTTCAAATTCTGTGCAAAAAGGAAACGGGAGAAACTTAGGGAAAGCAGGCGCAGCTATGGACAGGTCCTTATGATGACTTTATTGGTGCATCATAACTGATGGCTGAAAACACAGTGTAGCTCCGCAGTGTCGACATTGTAAAAAACAAAGTGCAAAACTTCAACAACACAGCCACAGATGTCAGGTAGTTATGGTACAACAAATGAAATGTGTGCCCAACTTTCATGCTGAAGGTTGTGTTGAATTAATTCCACAATTCTGTGTTTGAGTCTCTCCGTTGTTATTCTTAAAGACGCGGTATGTAAGTTTAACGTGAAGATTTTAGTGAAGTGTATTTATCATATATGATATGGAAGCTCCTGATTGAGGATCGTTGGTCTTTAGAAGTCTTGGGCAGGAAGAGAATGTTGGCTGGCATCCTGTCCAGGCAGTTCCCTGCTTAGCCTCCTGAACCGGGACCTTCTTGGACAGACCATGCGCCCCGTTGACTGTGACCAGGAGAAGTGGTTACTGTCAGTTCTCCATTTGAAGGTGGAATTTGTTTGTATTGTTTTCTGTATGATGAAGTCGGAGAATGATCTCTGCAAGCTTTTGGTGATTTTGCCATTGATGTTCCCAAGTGGAGAGCTTCAGAACATGATTAACTCTTCACTTCCTACTCTGTTTCTGCAAAAAAAAAAAAAGAATCTTATTTTTTTATTTAATGGTCATTTTTTTCCTGTGAAGTACAAAAAGCCAATCAGCAATGCCAAGTGCATTTTTCTTCCAAGGAAAACATTGCTCATGTGCCTTATGTTGGTGGTTCAGATGTCAGTGAAAACACGGCGTTGCTGTGTGACACACAGTCTGCTTTCTGCAGCTGGATTATTCTTGCTGGGTCTGTCAAGGAGGGTTTCGTTTCATTCACACTTGACTGTCTCCTTCCCCACTAATGTCTTACATCAAAGCGAGGTGCTTTCAGAGTAATATAACACCTATACAGCACACATTAATGCACGTTTGTATATTTAGAGTCTATATTCAGGCATATTCAGTTCAACTGCGGCTGATTCACCCGTGTTAGACAGCAGTGTTATTTCGGCAAGTGCACGTTAATCCGGACTCTGCTGAGTGATTTTCAGGTTGAGTAAACACAGAGTTCAAGTATTTGTGTGCACATTCTTATGTAACCTGAATAACACAAACATTAAAATGAAACGGAGAGAAAAAAAAATTAATAAAATAAATATAAAACTGAACAGTGTTCCTGTCTTTATGTTAGTGATTTTGAAACGTATAATGTTACCAGCGTGTGTTTTAAAAAAAGAAACGTTCTCCCCATATCTATGTGGGTTTCCTCCCACAGTCCAAAGTAGTGCATTTCACATTGATCTGTCACTCTAAATTGTCCACAGTGTGTATCACTGAGTGTGTGTGTGGTCACCCTGCGATGGACTGGCATCCCATCCAGGGACAGTTATAGCCTCCAGGAGATTAACAATCTCTATTTTTGCCCACTGTGCAATACCAGAGTCCACAGTAACTGGTGGGAAGTCAGGGATGTTATAAATAAATGCAGAATCTAGTCCCAATCTCCCCTCGGCTGTATTAACTCTTATTGGGGTGTCACAGCGTTCTTTAACGGACGTATTTTTAAGAAACTCTAAAGGACACTTTGATACTGAGGTCTCAATATTGTTTCAAACTGAGAAATTATGATTACATATCCAGTCTGCTGTCACTCGTAGCTCAGCACTTAGATATTCTTTTTATATCTGGCAGATCTGAGCCTCTGGGAGATCTGGATTGCAGAGTCCCTATTTTTATCCCATATATTTGTTCATTTTGTGAGAAGATAAAAATGGTAACAGGCACCATTTAGATAGTCGATGCAGAAGCAGATTCATCTTCAGGGGTGAGGTGTGACAACCAGGATACAGGCGGTGATTTCCATCATTCAGGGTCCTGTCTAGTTGTGAGAAAGAGTGGGATGAAACTAAAATTTAACCGGATGTTTAGGACAAGTGTGACAAATATGCCTAAGCAGGTAAAGCCTGAGGGTGACCAAGGGAAAAGAAATGGGTGGGATTGTTAAGTGTTTGTAGGAAGCTGCCTAAATGGCATTGCCTCAGATTTAGAGAAATTTATCTTATCTTACATCAGGAGAAGAGACTAAACAATGAGATTATGTTAATTAATCAGGAATTATGTTCATTTAGGAACCATTTAGGTAGAAACAATAAAATATCATTGGCATATGATGTCATTTTGCACTGTTTACCATGCACATCCAAATGAAATACTGTATGTTTGACTCCCTCTGAATTGCTTCCGCTGATGGCTGTATAGCTGGTGCAACCAGAAGTGGTAACGGCAGCTCTGCCTTGTTTCTCTCTGACCCTCAAAGTTGTCCGACAGAAGCTGATTACTAAGAACTGCTGCCAGATTTTTATCACACAACAGGGATAGGAAGACCTTTTTTGGAGTGGAGACAAGAGAATGTCTAAGTGGTACCCAAAAAGCCGATCTCCTGTGGTGGAGGGATACCCTAGCTGGCTGGCTCCGTCGTTTTCTTCAGGAACTCCTCCCAGTAGTTTGTGTCCTCATCTTCCATTGGCACAGCCCGTGAGATGAGGTCACTGAAGGTCAATAGAGTGAACTTCTGGGGTGGAGGGATCGTGGAGACCCAGTTGTCATCTCCCTATCAAGGTTACATACCATTAGTCACAAGGTTTACATCTCAGTACCTTCTGCAGGTTGATCTATTGTAAATGTTTTCATGGAAAGAGAAACTCTGTGGAGTGGCCTGTATTGTAAGGCTGAACAGTAAGATTCACAATCATAACTTGCACCACTTTGAATAAAAGCACTGAATGTATTTGAACCAACATGGTGTCACTTTAAAAAACATGTTGTTGGGTCTAGGACCAGAGAAACTGAGGAGTCATAAACAGGAAGCTTTGTTGTTGGTTGTTGGATGAACAGAAGTTCCCCAGTAACAGTGTGTGATAAACATACATCTTTACTCTACAAGGTCTGGATCCATTCCTCTAAAGATACTGAACCAGGCTTTGGTCTTCCCACATTCTGATCTTACCTGATCCTCACTCCAGGTTGGCCTCGCCCCCTCTTCTGCCTTGCCCAGAGCAACAGCCACATGATGGTCCTGGTCCAGGAGACTCTCCTGTGTGGGAACACTAGGATTTAATAATTACATGCCCAGATCCAGGGGTCCCAAAAGAACTGCTTACTGATGAGTCTGTCATGAAATGAGACTCAAATTTGGATTCAAAGTTGTTTGAAGGAAGATCGGTAATCTTGGATATGCTTACAATACACCACTATTAAAACTGCAAGTAGAACTTTAAAGTGGTGTTTGTCCTCTTTTTTGGTCTTAAGAGGATTCTACTGTGGTGATCTATATTCAAACGGTGTTCTGCATGAATGACAAGGACAATATCCCCGCACAAACTATGCATCATTTTTATTTAGAACAGCAGATGTACTTCAGTTAGTGTCATTGTTATTTCACTGTGTTGCTGTCTTTGTCTGTACATTTCCGCGACCCAGCATTGCTCTTGCAATAAAAAAGTCAGAAGTGGATGGAAAAATGGAACTACTGTTCAAAGCCCACCTTCTCATTCCACATCTGGGCTGTAAAAGCATCATTTCTCTTGTTTCCTTGTAATTGGTGTTTTCACTGCAGCGATACCTATTGGTGGTGTTTTGAACATCTGGATACATATCTATACATAAGCCATTTCTGTTGGCAATAAATACAAATAATGTATCTTCATAAATCGGCATGTCTTTCTTTACATCTTGTCTAGTCTCATCTCTCGCACTGATTATTCTAAACTGTTTGGATTGTCCTGAACAGGTATTTACAAACTTTTCACTTGAATAAACTTTTTTGAGAAGCAGTTTGTATTTAATATAATCAGAATCCCAGGCTCTCGAGGAGAATGACTGCTAAGTACCACCCCACAGCACCAACCTCACCTCAAACACCCAGCCTGTGTTCTCCTTGGAATCCACACACATCCTCGTCTCTCGGTACACACAGCCCTGCTGCATATGCATCGGTGACACATGGAACTCCAACCTGTGTAGGTCAAACCCAACTCCAATCCCAATGGCTTTGATGAAGCTCTCTTTCAGGGTCTGGACATGGTGGGTGGCGGGGGTTACAGAAGGTATATATTAGGGTGCTGCAGCAGTTGCAACACTAAGTTCAATAATGTGGTGTCTGAGTCAGAACACTGGGATCTCATATATATATATATATATATATATATATATATATATATATATATAGATAGATAGATAGATAGATAGAGCTGACTTGGACATTTACATGTATACATTTGGACAAATACATTACTTCAGCCAGATTTTTTTTGAATCTATGATGCACAAGCCTATACAGACAAAAATAAATGAGTCGACTGGTATAATTCTGTCAGTTAAAACCTGAGTCCATTTTAACGTGCATTGCTGACTGCATGAAGGACAGTGACACTGCCAGTAATCTCCATGGTTACCCAGTGTCTGTGGAACATGTCCAGTTGTGTCCACTCTGACCCAGCCCCTTTGATGACCCCCCATTCGTGGTCAGTGAACTGCCTCTTCATGATGCGAAAGAAGTCTGGCACAGAACCTCTACCTAGACAAGGTGGGCAGAGCAGAAACAGGCAAAATAGTGTGAAATTACTAACAAATCCAACATCGGGACCCATTTTATTTCTCCTGCAGACAGACAAAACACACTGCTACAAGTCGGTCTTGCTCCATAATCACAGAAACAACTATAACATTTATAAACACCATTTTACACCACACCCTAACACAATAACACCATCTTATGGCCACGTTAGTTCATTTTCATTAAAAAGCTCAGGTGTAGAAATCAACATATCTTTGCTATAACCCTGACAGAAATGTGTTTAGAGGCCAAAGGTTATCCATAAAGGACACTTAAGTATGACTGCATTTAAAGTCACTACTGATCTTTGGCATCATCAGTATGACATATGGGTGAATGTGTGTATTTGTATAGATCAGGAGTGCAGTTAAGGTGTATAAAGAGACACCAGACGTGCTGGGACAGCTCAGTGTTACGATGCCCGAGTTCAGATCCCAAACTGGATGAGAATCCCTGCATTTTGGGAAAGAAGTCATAGTGAACAGGTGTATCTCTACCTGGCTGTCTGGTCTTCATGACATCCACTCCCACCTGCAGGCCACACTCGGCAGCAAGCACCGCAAAGTCCCCTTGATGCGAGATGTTGAAAGCCCACTGGTGGGAAGGAAACGAGGGGCTGGAACTTGCTAGGAAAGGCTTCCCTTTGGCTGTCCTCTCAAGGCGGATCTCATCCCAGGGCAGACCCATCTTCTCACATGCGAGTTTCCGCATCAGTAATCGACCAGCCTGTGATGGACACACAGGGTTCCTGTCCAATCAATGATCCCAAATGGGAATTACAACTTTAAAATAAGCAAACACAGCTGGAGGAAAATGACAGGAGTAAATGGATTCATCAAATTTAAAAATCAGTTTATTTAGTCAACAACAAGTGCTATGTCTAAATTTCACATTAAAGTCACGGGTCTTGTGACAGCGCTCGGCGATGACAGCGCAGAGCAGTGCACAGGGATCACACAGTGAAACTGCACACGCTGGGGTCCAACTCCACTGCCAGGTGTGGTTATGGATATGACTGTATGTACTTGTTTTTGGCCATTACTGTGATTATGGAGATGACTGCAGATGTGATGTAGATATCATTATGGTTGCGGCTGTGTTTCTGGCTGTGTATTATTTAGGCTGTACATTTGGGTTTTTTTTATTAATACGTCTGTAATTATTGCTGCGGTCAGGGAAATTTTTGGGGTGCAACTGTGCTCGCTTTCCAGCCAGTACGATCACTGGGACTATGACTGCAGAGGCCGCATGATGTGGAGCTGCTCAGACTGTTTGACTGAGTGCACAGAGCCGCGAAACGGACGAGCGCCGTCCAACTCCCAGCCCAACGAGACAGAACCAGGGCCGACGACATACGGTACCATGGCGGCCTTGGCGTCCCGAGCGAACACGAACCGTCCGATTCGCTCCTTCTCCTCGCGCTGGATGCATTGCGCGGCCCACAGCCACTCGCGCCGGCTCGGGCTCCACGAACCGCACCGGAAAGCCCAACGCGTGCCACCCATGCCGCGTGCCGGCTGCGCTTCAGTTTCGCACCGTGAAATGCTGCGGCACAAGCATCAACTTCCGTTCGTTAGCAAAACGACTGTTTCAAACTTACATAAAGGCGAACACATGATGATGTGCACGTAGCGGTACAACGACTATATTTGTTCAGCACGTCCGACATATGTGTCGCCTATGTACAACTTTGTATATGCACGTGAAGACCATCCCGAAAAAAGCAGAACTGCAAGATATCCTGTCAACCTCTCGCTCTTCTCTTCCTTATTGGCTTTCACAGGACGTTTAGGAAGTGATTGACAAGCAAATTGACAAATGGCAACCAGCGATGTTAGTCCGTCTCACAGTAACTTCCGGGGTGTTTTCTCTCGCTGTGTTGTTCGACATGTTGCAGCTTGCAGGTGAAAAAACTTAATACAGAATGTTTTAATGTTGTTCAAATAGTCACAATATATTTAACTGATTTATTTAATATATTAAATCAGCAACAGTAAAACAAATGCGTTGTATGCTGTGTTCTAGCGTCATTGTTTTATTTGACCAAAGTATAAACGAGATGAAAAAACAGTAGCAATGTTAACAGCTACAATATACTGTTTCACCTCACAGAAAAAAAATATATATTTTAAATAAATTAAGTCTGCTATGTAAATAAAAAGGGATATCGTCAGCTACCTGCGTTGGATTTATTGTCAATCACACTTATCAAATACAAACGTGTTCAGAGACCACAGTCTGCTAGATATTGTAAACTATTAGTGTTCACTTGATTCCTTTATCCAATTCTACTAACAATTATTTATCTATTTATACATTTCTTTTTTATTGTATCAGTTTAGGGTAAGTAGGCACTACAGCACAAGGTGGGATTTAAACTATTTTCTTTTGACTGCAAGGTGACAGCAATAACCACACTGATACTGTGACCCCAGATATTGTTCATTTGCTATAGCTGACTGCTTTACGTGACGTAAGTTGCAACTGTTTACCAATTTGAACAACAGCATATTTACATGAGAGCAGTGGCAAGAGTCAAACTTAAATTCGTTAAATTACACATAATTATCCATAATTGCTACGCAGCTGTCATATTTATATGTCAGGAGTTTACATCTCATGTTTATAAGGAACATGCCATAAGCATAATAATTTGTTTGCTAACATTTCAATAAATATTGGCTTCCCTTAGCAAACTTTCTGGAACTCAGTTTTAAAAATAATGTTTCAAAAGGTTGGAGAGCAAGGTATGTGCCCCTCAGTGTCGGGCACAGGGGCTTTGGAGGGAAGTTTTGGTACAGGACCTAGGATAGTATTTTTTTTTTTCTCCTCACAGGCAGCTGCAGAACGGAGGCTATTAAAGTTGTTACTGAGGCTCTAGAGAGGACATCTACATGGCTATGAACATAGAGAGGTGAGTGATGGGTTGAAGCCAGTGCACCCTGGAGGCAGGCTGGGGTCTGACCGTCCCTAGTTGGGTCACCTGGGAGAGGATGTCTGATGTTGGACGTCCCTATGACCCCAGGTTTCAGAACTGATGATGTATACAGGAGCATCGCAAAATTAATTATACAAATAAATTGCAACACTCCAGTAAGAATAATAAGCAGATCAAAACACTTCTAAATAATGTAAAACAACACAGAACATATGTTTAAAATAAACTAATATAATATGAGGGACTTTCCAGTCCAATAACAATTTATGCAAAACCTTATAAAATTTAGCTCTACTAATATGAGGGAAGCAATTTCTAACTTATTCAACTTTTTTAGAAACATTTTATTAGTTCTACCATCACTTCTCAGGAGCATGCACTAACTAGGTTGTTAGTAAATGTGAGACAAAATTCTCCATCAAACTCTTGACTGGTCCAGAAGAAACTATGGCTAATGACATCAACAGATTACAGCTGACAGTAAGGAGGTTTTAGTGTTGTGCTAACAGTATGAGAGAGAATTGGTTTTGTTAAGTCAAGAATAAAAACAGGGTGACATAAATATAATGGAGTGTTGTAAATTTGTTTTTTTTTTTAGATGCACCCAAATAAAACACAAAACTGCTAAAAATTACTCTGAAAAGTACAATTTTTCCAGAAATTTGCAAGTAATGGAGTAAATGGAACGTTACTGCCCACTTTTGGATACGAGTCACCGAGGATGAAAAAAACCAACAATAGAAATACACACATATCAGTGTGACACAGGGCAAAGATAAAATTAAGTCATACACCTGTGGACATCCATGACTCAAGAATGAACAAGGAAGTGCCAAGACAGCTGGGTGGCAGAAATATAAAGAGGAACAATCTTGTGGAACTTACCGTAATACACGGTTATATCACTATAGCACTAAACTCCACAGGAACCTGCGACCCATAGGGATGATCTCCTGTCCTGGGTCACACAGCTTTCCGTTCACCTCAGAAGCTTGTTCCTGGATGTCGGGGATGAAGTTCTGGCCCAGAGCAACCACTGTGACCTCCAAGACTCCTCTGAGCTGGTTGAGGTGATCCAGTACTCCATTTTCAACCATTGTGGAGGACAGAATGGCTATCTGCTCTCCCACTGTGTACCAGGAACAGGAAGGTTGCAATACTCACATTTCAGCTGCCATTTCCAATAAGACACAAAGACAACCTCATTGTAATCTGTGTTTTATTTTTAAAAAAAGGAAAAAAAAAACAAACCATTAGAACCAATGAGGAGTTAACTGGGTTGGATTCACAGCTGTGTATAGGAACAGCAGTACCTGCAATACCTGCATTCCCTGGGCCAGTTGGCTGGGCTCCGGGCCTTGTTACACTCACCTTTTCACCTCTGCTGGGGGTATTGTGAAATGGTGACTTCTGGCAAGTCAAAGGTGAAGAGAACAAGGAGGGATGCAGGGGCTGGCTGAGAGATTGTCCTTCTGATGAACTGTTGATCGGTGGCCCCGGTGGACCCTGTTTACCACAGTATTAGAAATAACCCTGTTGCCAGAGGCAGTGTAACCACAACTACAGCCCAGACGCATAGAGGAGATGTGGACATACACAGTGTTTCTAGGTGAAGGACCAGAGCACCAAGCTTTGCCGTGGTCCTCAGCACTACTAAGTTTGAGCTGCATGAAATAATATTTGAATATTATGTTCAATTTCAATCTACTTAATAAAAAATAAATTATTTCTTCTCCCACACTGTACGAAAAGCTTATTTTTTTGTCATGTACTTTCAGGTTAAGCTGAAACAGTGACTGAATTGAGTCATACACGATGTGGTTTTGTTTACAGAACTCTGTGCTTGACCCAGGCAGGAGTCTGGCTCTGTTTTCATGGTTTGGGCCAAATTTTTCACAGTTGTCGTGACCAAATAGAGAAAGAGAGAGGTACAGTCTGGGCAGACACTAAATGACAAACATTGAGACTCATGGCAAGCAGGGTGTGGTTAATGTACAGTACATATATAAAAAGAGTTCACGTACATTTCAATTCTTCATTAAGAGTGCACTGGTCTCTTATCTGTTATTGCAACAAATTATTTTCTACTGGTTACAAAAGAGAAATAAATTCTGGTCACTACGTACTGAGCTATTTACAATTAAAAAGCAAGCAGGTTTCTCTCTTTTAAAATGACACTGTAAATAATTGGATCTTTTTCACATCATTTACATATTTATATTTCTTCACAGTATATCGTTTATTCATTACTTGTATCATTATCTGTGTCGTCACATAATCAGTGTTAATATTTATATGTCTCCCAATCAGCTTCCTTCCCATAGGACTTTTTTTTTTGTTGCATCCTAACATTTCTTGGACTTGGCAGGACTAAAACAAAGTATTCAACCAGCATAAATCAGAATTTTTTAATCAGTCAGCTAATGGCACAAATGCTTTGTGGCACAGTCTGTTTCAAGTTAACAGTTTTCTGGTCTTGTTTGTTAGTTTGTCCTTGCTGTCCCTCCTCCTGCAGGAGGTGCCGTCTAGGTGTGGGCTTTCTGGTAGGTGTCATTTCGCTTAGCTGACCCCTGTCTGAAGGTGGCACAGTGAAACCGGACGTGTGTGTCTCTGTGCGATTCCTCACCATCCTGGCATCCGCTTCATCACCTGCCCTCCTTTTTTTGAGTTGTTTTGTGAGTGTTGCAGTTGGAGACCTCCCTTGCTCAGTGTGTTTCCCTGTGTCGTCCATTTGTCCGTCAGTTCGTATTTGCGATAAGGCACTGTGGTGTGTTTAGTCTTCACGGCAGGTCTGAGGACACCAAGGCCAGCCCTGAGCTCTGTCGCAGGGAGGGCCCCGAGTGCACCGCCTTGGGGCAGTCTGGGGTCAACACACGGCCATTTTCTCCCACGCTGCCTGTAATCGACAGCCGCGCCTTGTTTCGCATGGCCTCTGTGAAGGTTAGCTGGAGATTTTCGGCATGTGGGGAAAGAGAAATGCTTTAGATCAGCTGCCCTTAGCATGAAAATGATGGCCAGTAATTGCAGCAAAGGTAGGCGACAAACAACAGCAAATGTGCAGACATTACAGTGAGCAACCAGACATGTCTGTGGACGTCTGCATTCACAGCAAAACAGTTCACGCCTACTTTCTGTAGCGTGGTGTTCAGTGCGGTCTTGCTGTGCTTTCTCTAGTACAGACTACACTAGTGTACTTCTGCGGTGCGGTCTGTAGGGTGTAGAGTGGTTAGTAGTTGGGTCTTTAATACAGTCTAAGTTGTTGTGGGGTTATGGGATGGTCCTGATAATGTTTACACTATGTTACGGTATCATAGGAGTTGCCTTGACAACCTATTGCAGTAGCGATTATTCACAAAATGCCGCGAGTGACACTTTGTAAAAGTGCCGCTGAATCCTTTGAAATGAATTCAGCTGTGGAATGAGATAACATCTGTGCCGGTACAAGTTATTTGTTCAGTTAGCTCACACCTTTCTTCAAGGTCACTTACACTGTATATTTTGCAGAATAAGATGCATGCAATGATTTACCCATTTACGCAGCAGGGAATTTTTACCGCATCAGTTCAGGCTAGTGACCTCGATCGAGGGTACTACAGCAGGAGTGGGACTTGAACCCATCTCCTTAGATTAAAGGAACCACTCTAACTGCTACACCACTGGCTGATCTTCTTACTTGTAGAAATGATCTCATTACCTCACAGGATTTTCCTCTGCATTTTGATGGAAGCTCAACATGAGCCATTAATATGGATTAAACAGGACAGAGTGATTAAACAGAACATGATAGTGGTTTAACTATGTGCTTCATCTTTAGAATCCCCACTACACCTCAACTGACATGTAGCACTGAGTCGACACTGGCTGCTTCTTTGGATCCCCCAGTTTACTAGCAGGGATCTTGATCTAAAGGTCATATTAGATTGCGGAAGTCAACCGAGAGGCATTTAGGGCCTGTCAAAGGACCAGGACGTAGTTCAAATTACTGCCCAGTGCCTATTCAGGTTCTTGTTGTTTCCATCCCTCATTGCTGTGAGCTGAGTAGTTGAGTAGATGGAGGCTCAGAGGGATTTACACGAGATCACTGGTGACTGTGTTCCCTATACCGTGCAGTCGCCTGACAAACAGTATTTCTGCTGTTTATGCCAAGGGCGGCCACGATGACGGAGTCAAACCGGCTACCGGACGTGACCCACACAAGTGCCCATAAGCGAACAAGGACAAAGACAATGACATCGTCAAAAGCAAAACAAAGTTGTGAAAATAAAGAGAAGAAGCTTTTACCAGAGGTCACACTGCCACAGGACAGGATGGCACCATGGTAACGATACAACCACACTTACTGTGAAGACCCTAGGGCCTAGTTCTAGATCTGAGCGCCGTCGTTGGCCTGCAGCTCGTAACCTTCTCTACAGGGGGCTAAGGCCTGACTGCCACGCGAGGGGCTGTGGGGGGGACTGGGAGGGGGTGAGCGTCCGGCCGCATCCACCTTCATGCGCTTGGCCTCGTTGCGGGACTTGTAGCAGAACTCGATGAGGGCCACCAGCATGGCGAGGCCCAGGCCACCCACCAGGATGTAGAACACCCCAGCCACATTGCTCAGGCTCAGTGCTTGTGAGCTCTTGTCCTGGGGACCACAGGGACAACGTGCAGTTAGGGGACGCTCTCACAGTAAGACTCTCAGACAGCACACACACACTCTTACTGACACACAAATGAACACATTCATCATTTTAATGGCATTGACATTCTTACTGATGCAGACATGCCAGAGATTAACACGCACACACACACACGCTTACACACAATTCACAATAATTCATAATACACAGACCCACAAATGCACCGCTAATAATATGCACATATAAACACATTTACAGACACACTCAAATATGCACTCTTCCTGGCACCTACGTGCACCAGTCACACACACACACACACACACACACACACACACACACACACACACACACACACACACACAGATACTTACTCTACAGCCACAGCATATACACAGTTTCACATCGTGCAACACACAAGCACACTGTACATTTGGCAGTGCTTCATTTTCAAATACTGTTCTATCTGCTCTGTGCTTCAGCTTCTACACCTGTTGCCTTTAGTTGCATATTCTAGTATCTGTTGTAAGAGCAAACACTGAAATACTGGACATTTTCAGTGGAAAGGTTTGTTTTCCTATAAGGCTATAAATAATTAGTACAATTCAGTGGGTGGGAAAACACTAGAGCTGTATCACATTAATAAACCAGAGCTGAGTTTTGGTGTTGTAACATGGCACATAGTAAACTATAGTACAGATGGTCCCCATTTTACCGTGTCACCATGTCTCACTATGAGCCACTTTGCCTGTGATACTTTGCTATATGCGCAGAGGGCTGCATTTTAACTCAAAATTCATAGTTACAAAAACAAAAGTGTTTGTCTTAATATTTTTATTATTGCTTTCCATAACTTCAGAATTATAAAAGGTGATTTTGAAAAGGATTCTGTACAGGTTTTTTATGTTTTACAATGTGTGTGCTTTGTTGTATAAGTGTCTCCTAAAAATACTTGATGGAAAAATGAAGAGTTGAGTTGCACCGGAGCGCAAGTCACAGATACCAGATATTTTACCAGTAGGACCACGCTGCAGTGAATAGGCACGCCAGGCCAGGCATGCATTCATGTTTGTAGCAGCTCCCTGTAGACCGATTAAAAACGGATCTTGCTCCGTTGACTCGTATGGATACGTAACTGCATTCAGTAATAGTTTATATGTTTTATATTAAAAATAAAACGCTACAGGTGTATCAGTGGTTAAAGTAGCGTACAGGTGTTGGCATTGCTAGTAGATAAATGTAAACATAAAGTGCAGCTCAAATATAAACGTTTAAATAACAGTATATAGTCTGCAAACAAAATCTAAGGCTTCAACAGGAATAATATGAGGCGTTGAACATGTCCACGTTTTTTTTTCTATTGTCTACTTATTGTGATCCGTATTACAGTCATACCTTGGTTATTCCTAATCTGTTCCTGAAAAGCAGATTTAATTGTATAAAATGGAAACAGGGAGCCTATTTCCCATATTCTTGAATGGGGAAAAAATCCATTTCGTCCCTAATAAAAAAAAACCGTACCAATTTCCCCATATATCATTTATATAAATAAAAAACCCCACCATCTCTCTTTGTCTCTCTTTCTCTGTCTTTCTTTCTTTTCCTTGTACAGCAGCAGACATTTAGCAATATCGGCACCACAGATATCGAAATGTGCAGCTGACTGGACACAAAGCTGCAGCAGATCCCCTTCGCTCATGCTTGGTGGGCTATTCAAAATTTCTCCAGTCATGGTTCAGACATTATGAGGGGTTTTTGGAACATAGGTGGTGTAACACATTGCACGATATGAATGCAGGCACAGGCATGTTCGACTACTGCGGACCAGATGCTATGAGTATCCAGCAGGGACAATATAAGCAAGAGGCATAATGAACTAATGGGTTTCACAAAAGTACATTACAGATGGGGAGTTTTTAATTACACAGATCAGCTGGAAAACAAATGAGGATTTTTTTTGTCTATGGAGAGGCTAAAAAAACGATATATGGGGAATTTAAATTGAATTTTTGGTATGAAAAAACAAGAGACGCTCTATCGGGAGGACCTGAACCTGGATATGACTGTAATGGCATTTTCCATTCTTTCTCACGCGATGTATGTGTAGGTTTACTGAACTTTTGCGGTTCTCATTAAAGAACAGGGACCATCTGTATAATAGATGCAGCTCAATTCAGTCAGGCACACCACCTGCAACAGGTGTACAGGTGTGACTAAGTGAGCAAACCTCACCTGGTGCATCCTGTTTGCTGTGAATAAGAGCACCCTGGATGGGTTTGAGGTATTCGTGCATGTCTCGTGTGCCATGTCTCAGATCTCTCTCTCTCACACGCACACCGCCTACGGCCTCTCGTGTGCATTGACAGCATTGGGAGGGGGGTGCTGGTAGGAACTGACCTTACTTCCTGAGTCCTTGGGTCCGCACTCGCCCTTATCGTACCACCATTTGTTTTTCAGCTTGTCTAAGACGCCTGATTCACTCAGTTTCAAAACCGCAAGGTTTACAGGAGTTCTTCGCCCCACGTGGAAAATAACATAAATAACATCATAGATCATGTTATCTTATGTTATTCAGTTTAAAGCCAACACAGCAACTGTGTTCCAAAGTGATGGAGCGGAGGCCCCACCCAGGTCATGGCTGCAGGCTCAGCTAACAGCCTTTTGGGTGGAGCCTGCTCTATCGCTTCTGGTGACAGGCGCATGCTGCCATGATCCATCTGGGAACAAATGGAGGCAATTACTGTTGCCCCAGAATTATTGGCGAATCGCTGCTGCTCTGTGGAACATCAGCTTGCTGGTCGGAAGCCATTGAACTAAGATGGACTCCCAGCAATGAGCCCAAGCTCGCTGTAGTCATCCCTGGAACCCCAGCCATGATCCAACAGGGCACAACGCTCTCGTCAAATGATGTCGAGCACCTGTACCAGCCAATTCTTCTCTATTGAGAGTAACTGCACTCCCTTTGTGTTACGTGGCCTCAGTGGGATGGGCACCAGCCTTTGTGGGCTGGGTTCATCACAGCAGATGCGCCTGTTACTGTTAATTCTGTTTACCCACACTTGGTCACACGGAGGCTAACCTTCTCACCACCTCCGCCGCTGCCACACTCTCCCTTGTCGTACCACCATTTGTTTTTCAATTTGTCCAACAGGCCTTGTTCGTTCAGTTTTAAAACTGCGAGGTTAACAGCACTTCTTGAAACGATAAAACATATTTGTCAGAATGTGAACACTTCATGGGGGGAGGGGCAAAGAATCGAAAGATTGGCCCATCCTGCTCCAAATAAATCTCTCTCCTCATTCATCCAGCTGTTGTGGATGCACTCCCTCACAGGCCCTGGAAGACAGAGCCAGGGCTGCAAAGACATCTGCTCTTGACCCAAATTATGACAAATGCTGCTTTGATTCTATGGATGGTAGTGCAGGATTGTCCGGGGTATGCGGGGGAAAAGCTCTGTATTGCATAATACAGTAGTCGTACTGATTACGACTTAAGGAAATATTTAATAATTACAAAAGAGTGTTGGTACATGTGTAGAATAATGGAAATTGTTTCATTTGCTCTTTATGAAACACAGCAGCTCTTAACACCATGGACCCCTTGCTGTGTTTACAGGGGTGTTTTATTTGTTCTAAGATCCCCAGAGTGACAACAAATTAAAGAGAGATGTTGGCTCAGTGTTTGAGGGAGAGAGTTATTTGGAGCAAAAGGAAGGTCTCATAAAAATCTTTAATCAACACTATCAAACAGCACAACATTGAAAGTGACAAAACTTGTGAGCCCGAAGAAGAGGAAAGGGTTAGAAGCAAAGCAAACCTTTAAATGTACCATTGAGTTGACTACCATGTCGAACAAAAGCAACGTCTGATGCCACATGCTCATGTTTTAGAGCTCTGAGTTGTCCCTGTGACCAGGAGAGGTGACAGAATGCGATTGTTTTATGAGTCAAGGACAACGGGGACTATTCTGTGAGAACGTCTCCACAGTAAAGTACAAAGTCCTTGGAACGACACAGTCAGTCTTTAAAGGAGCCGAGGATGCTCTGCATAAATGCACATTGAAAATTGAGATTTAGAAAGTGAATTTTTATTGCTGCTCTAGTTATAGAAATTCAGAAAATATTGGACATGCTACCGAAGTGCAGGATGCAGTCTTGCAAATTGGAGTATTTCTGCTTCATGTCTGTCGGTCCTTAAGTCACATGTCCTCCATTGCTATGACCATTTGCCTACTGTCACTGGAGTACGCCGGCTCCTCGGCTTACAAACACAAGATGTCTGTGCGGGATTCATTTTGTTTCCAAAGTTACTCTCTACTGCTTTGTCAAGGTTGATAACAGTTTATTAATGCAGCTCTACTTTGATTTGCATATGGATTAGGTTATATAAAATGACTGATATAAAGATAATACAAAAAGATGGTGACGATGTTATTTCCACATACTCCTATTCAAGGCTGATTGTTTGCCGATTTATCACTTCCTCACCGACACTCAGGAACATGGGACAGGAGGCGTGAACACTGGAATTGAGATGAATTAAGGTGGCACCAAACTCCGTTTCTGTTTCGGGTGCCCTGCTATCAGTCATCTTAGAGGGGACACACAGGTTGCACTCACTTTTTGGGGGGAAAAAAATCCAGAAAAAATCAGTAATGAAAATAAGAGGAAGTATTTTGAGCTGCTGGGGTTCCTCATGACTCTGGCTGGACTGTGTGTATCTTACGCGAATATTTAAATCCCTGCTTAAGTAAATATCCATTTAAAGAACACATACACATATTGCTGCAATGCTTATTTGTACCCCTCTGGACTGTGTGTCACTGGCAGTGTTTAGTTGGCATGAGGCGCTGCTGTTTGTTCACATGCGGTTCTCAGCAGAAAGCAAACAAAACGAGAATATTGTTCATATTAAAATGCTATTCACAGTAAATGCATGATTACCTGTGTGACGTTTTGCAGGAAGTGAAAATAAGGTGACGCACATTACCATGGCTCAGTCTCACACACACACACACACACACACACACACACACTCAGCACAGGTAGTGCTTGGTGAACACAAGGCACGCCAGGGAAGGTGGAATACCATAACAACACGCTGGCATATTGTTACACTATTCCACCCACCTTAACTGTGAGCCCTTGGGCGTGGCCACACCGTAGCCCTTGGAGTCCAGGTTGCCCCCGACCTTCATGGTGTCGCAGGGCTTGCGCTGCTCGGTGTACTCGTTCATGGTCGACTCCAGGAGGAAGGCGTACTTCCCCTTAGACTTGCGCACGCGCGCCACGCCCTCCGCTGTCGTCTTGGTGAACACGGTGGGCTCGGCGGACCTCATGTACGTCCACATTTTCTCGTACACGGCGATCTTTGACCTCTGTGCGGGTGAGGAGGAGAGAAAACGTGATGTGGGTCACTTGACGACGACAGCTAACACACTGGATCCTCGTGAGCCTAACTGAGTGCGACAAACATCCCGGTTACAGCAATAATGAATAAATAAGCCAGGCAAGATGTGTCATATTTTTTAAAAGGAAAATTAACTTAAAATTGCTGAAAAGAACTGACGTCTTCCCACAAACTCCCGCTCATCGCAGATCGATGGCCAGTTCTTCCATCTTCCATCTTGATTACAAGTGAGGAACGCCAGACACGAGCTGTCAGCACCGTGTAAATGAGTTGAATTAAGGTGTGTCACACATTCCCGTCCTGTTTGGCAGCTCGCAGGCTTTTGTTCCCTGTCCGTCACACAGGGGTTTTACTAAACAGATTAGTGAAGGGAATGCAGTTAAAAATAAAATAGAAAATGTATGTTTTTCTCAAAAATTCACAGCCGGGCTGCTTGTAGCCTGTAGTTTGCTCTCCACAGGCCTACAGGAGCTCGCCATGCGGAGCACCAGCTCGCCACTCTGACCTGAAGCTGCTATTCACACCGTCCTGAGTTTGACCAGGAACTGTCAATGAAGCATTTATCTTCTCACCCTAAAGAACTCTTTGGTGGAGCCCGAGTCCAGTGTCCCATATGCAATGTCCGTCTGCTTGGCAAGGTCCTCCGCACTCTCGATGGGCGACACCATCCTCTCCACAGTGAGGAAGGCAGCCAGGTTAGCCGTGTAGGACGAGATGATGATGAGGGTGAAGAACCACCAGACCCCGCCCACAATGCGGCCAGAGAGGGACCTGCGAGGGGGCCGAGAACAGGAAGCGGCTTAATGGCTGCACAAGCTGCCCGTGAAGCGCAGGCCTTGGTGCTGCCTAACCCAGCAGATGAGGCCGGGGCACCTGCACTGCTGCACTGTAGCCACAAGGAGGAGGAATAAGACTTCACTGTGACCGGACCACCCGAGGCGACAACCAGAGAGGAGTACCTTCAGCAGGAAAGAAAACAATGCTCAAAGCTTGATGTGTGGTGTGATGATCTTCAGGTCTGGAGGAGCTAAACCAACTACTATTCCCAGAGGTGCTTTATCCAGAATCAATTAATTTTTTTCTTGCAACTGATTCCGAGTGATAACGCTGGATTTTCTTGTTGTCACACAGCAGGACAGCTGGACTTGTTAAGACAGTCATCTTTGAGCAACACAATGCAATGGAGTGGTGTCCCATCCAGGGTATCGATTTACAGCCTAGTGCCTAGTGATCCGGTTTGCGCTCTGGACCACCACAACCCTGACTGGAATAAAGCAGTTAAAGATAATGGATGTATATTAATTAACCCGTAACAAACAAACCAGGTAAAGGTGTTTCTAGGAACAGCAAATCTAACTAGAACTAGAGGAACATCTGATGACTGTATCAGAACTGCAGGGCTCAACAAGAAGGTGACCAGGTCATCAATACAAATGTATTAAATCTATCGGAATATACAGATTATAGATGTTGAGGAACCTTGTGAGCTGAAAGAACAGCCAGCAGTGGCACACATGGGTGCCAGTCCCTGGGGCACTCAGAGGGACCCTTCAGGACCCCCAGCAAATATGCCGACAACCCCAGCACTTACTTGGTCTGCAAGTAACATACAGAGCAGGACAGGATGGGAGAGCGAGAGATAGAGAAAATGACATAGCCGACCTTCAAAATCAGACAGAGGTCACTTTCTGCCGTTGCGAATCCACGCGTTCGCCTGAACGTGAACGTGAGCCCTGCTGCTGTGGAAATCAAATCTACGCAAGGTTGGCATCACGCTGAGGTATTCCTACACTCCCTTGATCCCAGCCGCCTCACTCCTGCTGACCAGCAGGGAACAGCCTCCTCGTTCCGTGAAATTGCCTCATAGCGGCGCATTTTACTTGGAGACGTTTTGGATCTCTGTAGCACAAGGCTGTTCCCTCAGGAAATCTGCCTCCCCACAGCTGCACCCTGACAACAGCAGGCCTTTACTCAGATGCTGTGTTTGCCACCAAACCAACTCATCCATAGACTTATAACCGCACGTTTCATCTACTGCAGACTATTTAGCTAACATTCTCGACAGTCAAATAGTCAGTCGACTCGAACCAAGTTGACTTACTTTTAAACCCAACATACCCTTGTGAGAAAGGCCATGAGGACTCAGACGCGGCGGCGTAAAGATGGCTTTACAGCTCCAGTACTGCAGCATAAGAGGATGTGAAGGGCGTATTACACTGCAGTCTGTGTACACATTTCAGTGGACGTTACGACTCTGGTCAGGTGGTCTCGATCAAATGATTGTCCTGTTTCTATAGTAGTTAGTTGTCGCTTGGTCACTTTCCTTAATCTATTACATTTATGTTGTGTAATGTCTCCTGTTCTTTTTTGTTACAGGAGACAGAACTTAGACTTAGACTACTAAGTCTAATTCTTAACACGCGAGTGTCGGCAATCAGTAGGGAACTTGCGGATAAACTGCTGCGTTTTACACGTAAATGCAAAGCACCCAGCCAAAACACACAGTCAAACATGTAGTTCTGCGGGGTCGACCCCGTTTAGAGCTGAGGACTGTTAGATGCTCCCGTGAACTCCGCTGGGTCCCCTGGAGCCATCCGTATCCACAGAGGTCACACACACAGCTAGTGATCAGCCAGCGGGTGATGCTGCTTCCCATTGCTTACTTGTGACTTTGTGGGAAAGAGCATCACGGTTCGTTGTCGTAAATCGCTGAGCATCGTAGATACGCGTGGTACTGGAAAACCTAAAACAATGTTGTGTGTTGGCGTCCGCAGATGTAGACCAGTGTGTGTTGCACTGGAACTGGGGTGACAAAATCAAATGACTTCTTTAGTCACATTATGTTACAGATGAACTAGACGCCACCCAAGGTTCCACATCACTCAGGTTTAAGCCAATAAGGTACAGGTATTTTAGGAAGCTGTTTCATTCCATACCCCAAGTTTTAAGACCAGTTTTTTGTGCTTATGGGGGATGAGAGCCGAGCACGTCGGAATTTTCAACGTTTGCGCGCAGTTGTATGTGTGGTACCTCTGGTGGTACCGCCAGCTGTTCCTGTCCACAGTTACTGTCTCCGCACCTTCACTTAAAGGTGCACTCAGTGATTTTCGTGTCTTATGAGGTCATCTCAGGTTATTATTATTATTATTACCACCTTGCTGTATGTTATTAATGATAGGAAATGTCCGGTTGTTGAATATAACTTTTATAACGTCCATTTCGATGGGTTTTCTTGTCACTTGGGCAAACAAGGGACGACTGAGGGCCACAGTTTTTCCCCCTGAAATTATTGGTAAATTTATGTCCGATTGACAAGATTTCCCTTACGAACCACTTTCCAGGAGCACATTAAGCTCGTAAGCAGGGAACACCTGCATATGGAATATTCCAACTTCACCGTCGCTTTGCAGAAGCTACCAAAGATATTGTGCTGCAACTGTTCCATAACTATGGTCGTAGAATTCCCGCTTGGCAATGGTGGACAACTTTGCCGCTGTCTCCGTCTTTATCGCTCCCGCACCAATATTCATTCTTATACTTCTACAGCAAAACAGATAGAGGTACATGTCAACTAGAGCGGAATCAAAATCACAGGACCACTGCAGCACCAGGCTGGTCAGCGCTGCGGGCACCGTCATTTTGATTGCTTTCTAAGTACCTTGAACTCCTTGCGAAGATGCTGCTTCCTGTCACGAGATGAGCCACGTTTCTGGGGGGCTGAAAAATACAGTCTGTTTTTGTTTAAAGGAACCCAAGGAGGCAAGGCCTCAGTCTCTACTCTATGGTTGAGATGGGGGGGGAGTGGAGAGTGCCATACAGAGACGACCCAACAAAGCGAGCAACGCGGCACGGCCTGACAGGGCACAGTGATGGATCTGCTATCGCATCTGCATGAATGTTCACAAAGAGCGAGCTGCTCACCATGAGAGAAGAACAGTGGAGCCTGCAGTCCCTCACCCTTAAAACACCAGCTTGAAGCAACCCCTCCTCCCCAGCCCACCCCAGAGGAATATCTAAGAAGCTGGACAGATGGCCATCACAAGCTGCTTGGGGTGTAGGCTGAGGTCATCATGTGACACTGGACAGGACAGGAGAACTTCACAGTGGTCATCAAGCGAGAAGCATGAAAAAGCTGGCACACATTCTCACATGTACACACATAAGTCATAAACTCTGAACAAACAAGAACATACTCATGAAGATGGAAGGAACAGACGTGCTACTAAGAATGAGCTTAAACAGGGTTAGTAGGCTTCAACACTGGTTTGACACACTTTAGGAAACATCATTTAAACAATTCCTTGCTAAAAACACAAAGCTGTGAGAAACCTGGGCTTGTCCAAGGTTCTCAGATGAAGACCTGGGCTATTTGCAGAGGCTATGATCTTGATTCAGATCAGTGTAATCCTGCCACCTTCAGGGACGCTGGAGCAGAACCTCTTCTTAGGGACACCAGATAGGAATCAAAGGAGATTAAAAGGCAGATACACAAGTGAACCAGTCTCAAGTGATATGACAAGCCACTTGTGTTCTTCGGCTATTTTTAGAAACCTCTTTGTCTTTCCTCTGCTCCGTAATTTGGTCTCCACTAATACGCATCTTGCATAGAGTCGACGTCCGAACAGGACTAGAATGTACACAAACCAGAACATGACTAGAGCATCTAAGCCATTGTGCAGTTCAGATGAGGGAACAAGAAGATGGTCCTTATTTACTTCTTGGAAAAATGCATCTATTTGTCTACTTGGTTGACAGGGCAGCTTTTTGCAGGGAGGCAGCTGACTGATATATTCAGCACATGAATATATGTTCTCCCTGAAAAGTTGTGAAAATGTCTGAATGCCTCTGGTCGCCAAATGTGAGTGTGTCCAGGAGTTTGGCGGCCCACCTACCTGGGGGAGATGTCACACCCCTGCTGCATGAAAGCCCCCAGAGAGAACCAGAGACTGTTGAAGATGCCAAACTCGTTGGGCGGCTGGTCACTTGGCTGTCCGTCAGTTCCTTCCTCCGGCTCCTCAGTGTGCCACTCGTAGGGGCTGAAGCGGCTCACCAGGAAGAGCACGACGCTGACGCCAATGTAGGCAAACACAATGCACATCCAGATCTCGTAGGCCAGCGGATCCAGGAAGGAGAACACACCTGGCTTGGACTTCTGCGGTTTCTTAATCATGATGGAGATGCCAAGACTCATGAAGGGTTTGGAGAAGTCAATGACCTCTTCTCTCACCAGTGTGATGGTCAACGGTGCCACGGCGATCTCAGCTTTCTGAGGAAGCAGGAAGAGGTGAACTGCAAATTTTCGCAGAATTTTTTTTCTCTTTCTTGGTACATCACCATCCAGACACATGCAATGCGGTGTACATGCAGAGGGCTTCACCCTGTGTGTGAACAGTCACTCCAAAAAAGCAGTTTGGCTCATTACGTGAGCCAACAACACCACAGGTTTGTCAGCACCCCAAACAGGAGGGAGGGCAGGAATAATTCAGCTTCCTCTATTTTCCTAATTTTTTTATTACATTTTATAATGGAACACAACTTTGGATGTTAACATTTAAAATTGAATCACTTTAATCCCGGAGGCTTAATTTAAAATCCAGGATGGAAAACTGGTGTGGAGGAAGGGGTCTGAAGTGGGGGGGGGGGGGGGGAAAATTTCCAC
>UFQX01000179.1:321811-348683 GCA_900497675.1 Arapaima gigas
GTGATAAGTTCCACAGCTCGACTCAGAAATTGGATAGGAGGTCTGAAAGCTCACAAGGCCCATTCCAAATCCACAAACCAGATTACTTGTTAGCGACTTAGCAGCTCCCCCTCTCCTCAGCTGCTGGAAGCTCAGAATTAATCCAGGAAAGAAATTTAACTTTTTTTATGACAGGCTGACACTCCAAGTAGGGGAACAGAAAGTCCCCCCTGCGTTTCAAAGGAGATGTCCTGATGCTGCTCACCATGTCCTTCTGGCAAGACGGTGGTCAGGTGAACAGGGTTTTGACTCTACCTCACAGGTGGGGCTGGTGAGCTCCTCTTCCTGCCCCGTGGGTACACCCCCATGTGGCTGTGTGAGCCTATCCCTTCTGTCAGGTGCTCTGAACTCTCCCCGCCCTAAAAGGACCCTACACACCCAGGTACCATTCTGATATTTATTCTTTACACCTACGCAACACACCCTGCACCCTACCACTCCCTATCCCCCAAATCTAATATTCTGCACACTCTGTTCCATAATCCTTCATACCTCCTACACCGTAACACAGACCAGCAGTACACACCGCTGATCTCCATCCCCTATACCCTCCTACTCTCTACCTCATGTCCTCCTACTCTCTGCTCCACCCCCCCCCCCCCCTCTTTCTCCCTATATCCTATCCTGCTGTACACCATCCTGCTGTCTACCCCCATACCCTGCTGCTCCTTATCCAATACTCCCTACTGTTCCTTGTACCCTAAACCCTTCTGCTTCATGTCCTCCATACCCTGCTCCAGGCCTTTACCCTACTTGGCCGCCTTACCCCATAGACCAGTTCCCCGACCATGCCGTTCCAGATCTTTGTCTCAGGGTCTCTGGCGCCGTACTTGCCATCTGGCACAATGGAGATTTTGTACTTGATGCCGATGTGCTTGGCAATCTCAGATGCCAGGTCTACACAGTAGCCCTCATATTGGTCGTTGCCTTCATACATCTCCCAATTCTTCTTTAGCATCACGTAGGGACCCTCCTGCAAGGAATGGAATATATGCTGACCACACTAACAACTCACAGGCTATAAGCAATGAAGCACTGGGCAGACGATAACAAAAACCAGGGAACATGCTGATCAAACACAAACCGGACAGAAGCTAAACATGCAAACCCTGGACGTTCACGCTTGCCTTAAAGTGAACAGAACCTAAGAACAAGACGACCAAAAGTAATTTTATGTTGGCCATTAAAATGACCGGAAGCATCCACACTTTATCATGCAGTGGCCACAAGCAATATGCGGACACCTCATTGAACATGAGCAAAGGTGAACACTAGCGATATTTCTTGCACAGATCACGCCGACAGACGGTGCATTATCTCCGAAAGAAAATACACAGACTTGTTTGCTGACCATTTATTAAATCAAATGCATTTTGAACATTTTCAGGGAAGCTGTTCTCTGCACTAAATCCTCAGGGTGATGTTTTCTGCATATCTATGTAAACCACAAGCTAGTTGTCTCTACAGGAAAGGTGGAAAGAACATGAAAAAGAAATTAATCCATCACTACGTCCACAAAATAAGACCACGAAAGCACTGAAGTTACAGGGCACTAATTTTGTTTTTTTTTTTCCACTGGACACACCTCACTTAACAGGGGTCAACAGTTGAGTGTGGGTGGAGAGTACAGCAAGTAAAGCCAGACCACCACTGTGACCTGAACCCTTCAGCAGTCAGATGTTTGACTTCCTCGCGAGTCTCGAATCTCAACCAGCTTCTGTTTTCATAAGATTCAAATGATACAAAAAAGACATTTTTTCTCATACATTTTCTTTGACAAGGTGACCCTAAGGAACACTGAGTCCAACTCATCTTTAACATACAACACCCTGCAGGGTCCATCCAGTGGATCTCACACCTTGTTTCTTTTCATACATCACCTTTAGTAACACCCAAGGGTGCACCTTGTCCTGCAAAACGGCAGCAATTCACAAGCAGGAGCTTCCGTGAGTCCAAATTATTTCACAGAACCTCTCCTGCTCATAGATTCAGTCCAACTGGAGCGGGATGGTCGCTTTGTGGGTGAGGCCTCACTAGGCGGTGACGGGTGGCTGGAGATTTGAAGTTTCTTCTTCTTCAGCACTGTTAGCCATCCTAGTGAATGCTTTAAATGCTGCAGGTGAACTTAAGAGCAGCTTTAAAACACCATCTTTTAGCAAAACAGGCAAAAGCTTTCTGAAAACACTGGTATGGAGGACCGAAAACAGCGGGTGTGTAAGTGAGCAGGAATATTGACATCCTACCAGGCTGCTGACACAGGAATGTAGCTGTACATGTCGATGTGCAGAAAAAAGGCAGGATCCACCAGTGTGACCTTGACACAAGTGCTTCAGGGCATTCATTGTCCAGAACAGATGAGTGAGAAGTTCCTCTCGTTTTGAGTAAAGTCTTAGTTTTAGTTAAAAAGCTGTAGATTGTTACTAGATCCCAAGAAGAAGACAAAGCGATTAGACACTAGGTAAAAATGTTCCTAAAAACTGTTGACAAGAAGTCCTCCAGGTTGGTGTGTGTGTAAGAATGACCACACACCTGGGCAGCGGCGAAAATCCCCTTTCACACCTGCTGGGGGCAGGGGTACAGGTGCAGTCCTTCTCCACCAGGTGTCTGACACCAGCCACAGATGTGGCAGTGAGGCTCGTCCTTTTTCCACTCAGTTTCTGAATAAGGGGTTCTCCACGAGGGGCTGAAAAAAGGAGGACGCTGCTGAAGTGTGGCTTTGCACTGCCTTGTGTTCAATCAGAGAAAGAGGGAGATGGGAACACTTTCAACCCATGCAAGACACAACGACAGGCTCCCGCACACCTACAGTGCGCTCACTCGCTCGCTCCCTCAACCGCTTCGCTGGAGACAGGAGAAGAAAGCTAACAAAGCGGTGGCACCGCAGCTCGGCACGAGTCCTCCCTTGCTTGAGTCGGCTCCTTCCTGCTGAGTGAGCTCCATCGCGATTGCTCGCCATGTGCGGCGCATTAGAGGAGCTGAAGACACATACTGCATATTACCTTGTACATCAATGTCAGCTTCCGAGGTCAATGGCTTTGCTTGTAACAAAAGAGGCTCTACAATTCTACTGCAGCACAGACTTTATCTTCATCTACAACTCATGAGCCGTAAAGACCGTTGACCTTTAAAAAGTTTATCAACGGGGAGATCTTACCATGATTGTGGTGACAATGACGGTTCTGTTCTCCATCCCAGAGGTCTCGTTGGGAAGCAGCGCTTCATTCTGGATCAACACCAGCTTGTCGGCATCATTCCAGTAGCCGATCTGGAGAGCAGAGAAAGCAGGTTCAGCACATCTGTAGTGGGTTCCTCCATGTTTAGAGGTTACATATGTTGGCTGCTGAGCAAACGCAACATCTCCATAGTGTGTGAACCGATTATGGTCCTTATACAGGAGCCTCAATGCAAGTGAATGGTTCTAATAGAGCAAGTGGTTATGAATATTGACATTCCCCCGAGAGACTTACCCTTCTAGGACCGTTGCTTTTTAGCTCAAACACATCCATTGTGTAGTTGACCCTCCGACCGTAGTGGTCAAACTGGACGTTTCCAGTCAGTCCTTGGAGGCGAACCTTAGTGCAAAGCAGATAATAACGTCACTGCAGTCCTTTCATTAGGACCAAAAATGCCTCATACAGGCCTTACTGTCTCATATTCGTAACATTCGTTTTCTGTCAACTCGTGACCTACAACTGTAAGTATTACTGATGGACCGCATGGTTTCCACACAACACAGTCGCAAGTGCCAAACACATAGTCCTTGGTCTGTTTAGCACAAGGTTTCTGTTCCCTGGGTCTCTACACCACAAGGTTTCTAATCTTTCTACTGTGTGGTGTCTGATCTCCAGAGCAGGTACTTCCTGATCTAGATCACAAGGTTCCTCATATCTGTAGCACTTGGCTCCTGATCTTTACATTACATGTTTCTTGCTCACAGTAACACATGGTTTCTACTCTATTTAAATACCTGTACAATATGTGAGGGGAGTCATGCACTCAAAGCACGACCAGCTCTGCTCTCGCACTGTTAGCTGTGTCAAGTACTTCCAGGTACTGAGACGTGATTTATGGAGACAAGAAGTCAGCCCAGGTAAAATCTTTGTGAAGCTGACCTGCTTGAGTGTGCGCTCCATGTCCAGGCCCTGGTTCCAGGGAGCTGCCGGGTTGGCCAGACAATCCCCTGCATTGCCACGGCGCGAGAGGTCCACTTTTTGTCTTCGCAGGTTCCGGAATGCCTCCGCCATCACCATCACCCCATCATAGGCCAGTGCAGAGGAATACTGAAGATGAGGAGGAAGAAGAGGGTCTGTTAAGTTCTCCATGCCAGGGCTGAGGGTCTTCTCTTGCTAGCTGTGATAGTGGGACATGTCCACCCCAGACCAACTTGCTGTGCATTTGACAGACGCTGTGAGGTCTTTCCATGATTACCATAAGGGGTTTTTCACCTCATTGGGGGGATATCGGTTCAATAGTAACACAATGTTCATGTCTCTAGAGTGCTGGTGATCCCGAGCCTGTCCCAGAAGCTTAGGGTTTGAGGCGTGGTACACTCTAGATGGCTTACCAGTCCATCAGTCATATGTGTATGTTTACAGCAAGAATGTATTTGCCTGTGATGTTTGGTGTTCCTGAAAAAAACTGGCAAGGTTTCTATAATGCTGAAACCTCATCTATATGCAATTTACAGGAATGTATATTCAGTGTCAGATGTGACCGCTGCTGAATGGGACAACATTGCCAATGATCCAGGATCCCAATATAAGAAGAACTGTGGAGAAGTTCATAATCAGGTAAGTGCCATGGATTTCAGTAATGGTTTACTAGCACCATAAATTTGGCTTTTACTAGGACTTCTAACTTGGATAATCTGCATGCAACCATCCTAAATCACTGCTGAATGTTCTATGATCCCTCATTTAGGAAGAGGTTCTCAGAACTTTCCCAATGCTGTCAGACAGGCATACTGAGAAATCCAGAGATGAAGCCAAATTAGAGTTTGTCTCCCGTTTCACAAAACAATAATCTCACACATAATGGAATCAGAAAATTGGAGACTTTTTGAACTCAGATTCCCAACAGTGTCTACACAACTCCGAGGTGTCCAGGTTGCAACTGCAAAAGTCAGTCTTACACTGAGAGACAAAAAGTGTGCTTGTAAGCCCTAAAAAACCACACACTAAGACACTATATGTTCACAGAAAATAGACTTCAAGGACTACAATCATTTAAGTAAGAACAGGCCTATCCTTGGGAATCGAAGAGAAGACTTTAAAGTCATCGTGATGGTCTCCTTCATTACATTCTCCAGCATAGTGCAGCATGTAACTAGCGATGTGTGGACTGCTATATGAAAATAATACCAAAGCACATTCTTCACTCGTGGTCATGAGGAGAAGTAAGGATGCAGCTCAAGTCCAGCTCCTTTTAACATAAATACAGACAAACTATCGCCCCGTTTTCAAAGATAACGGCTTAATTTGGCCCCGGCTTTTCTCAGAACGTCACCGTGCTGATATAATGCTCTCAGAATACGGTGATGACAGCGGGAAAAACCACAATGCTGTAGAAATGAATCGGATGTCAGGAAAACAACATCAGACAGAGCTAACGCTGGGTGAAGAGGGGGGAAGGAGTAGATGTGGCTGAAAGCGTGGAGAAGCTAAGTTGACTTCCTCAGAGTTTAACACATTGCCACACTCGCATCGGCTTAACTGAGTCACGGTACTTTACAAACACTCCAACAGTTGTGTGTTTACACACACAGCGTATTGGCTAACGGGTCGCGAGCTGCCGATTACCGCTGTCTGCTCGCAGTGAGAGTCCCGGTCCTGCATGCACACACCACATGCAGCACGTGCGGTCAGTGACCAACAACACCAAGCCCCCGGGTTCTGTGGAAGATCACAGCATGCATTCATTACAGAATGTTGCAGCAGGAGGAGGAAGGTTGTGCCCAGAATAACACAGCTTTATTGGGTAGTCCTTGGTTTGTGCGACACTGACGAATAGCTGGTTGTCCTCGGGGAAGAACAGAGGTCCTTGGCCCTGTTGCCCACTATGCGAGGGACCCAAACTCAACGGGATTCTGCTGACCTTCTCATGTAACAGTCGACAATGGCCTCGGCTTGGGAAAACGGGATGCACAAGGTGCAAATGTGCCAATTTGACGAAATATACGCTGTCCGTGACTACGTGCTCAGCTGGAAATGACAAGGATCCAGCAGTTTTGAAAATGAGCAAAAAACTGCCGACACTGCAGAGGACATGTGACTCGGTTCTCATTTATATAAATTCACTTGACTCGACCTTAGCTGAAAGGAAGCAGGAGGGCGAGAGAACAAGAGCAAAAAGAAGAGGGGAGATAAAAAGGAACAAGGGAGAGGGAGAGGGGAATGGGTAATGCGCTCTGGATCAGGACAAAGTCAGCCACAAAGGCTTGTCACTTCACATCTGGGAAGAGGGCCCAGCATTTAAAAACCGGGTGCAGCAGAGCAGGAGGAGTGACCGCTGGCTTCTGGCCGGGTACACCCAGGGCAGATGGGCCGTGGACGAGGGGGAGCCTCTGGTTTGTTGGGTTAAATGGCAACGGCCGCAGAACGTGGCACGGGGGACAGCCTGTTTGCTCTCCTGAGAGTATGGTATAAACCAGACACACGCTGGGTCCATGAACCTGTACCTACTGGCCTGATAGATAGGTTTCTCCCACCCAAACTGTGTGCACACTGGGGCGAAACACAGAACCAGGACAACGCGTGAACTTAAACACAGACAGAGTCAGACTCTGTTATTTGTGTCTGTCCTGCTGAGATGAACTATCTTTAAGGTCTCCCAGTGGGGAAAAGGAGGTCAGTTTGTCAGGATGATGAGTGCATGACAAAGTGGGCCTGTGCTGTGGGCCAACAGAAACACCATTTCAGCAGAAAGCAGTGATGATTCATTATCTGTGGAGGTCTTAACCCTCCTGCCCTGGTGCTGCTAACACACGTCCCTGGTCATGCAGCGCTGCTCCTCAGTCACGCTTCCTTGCTGTCAGCTGAGGCGTGAATTCTACAATCACTTTGACATGAAAGGCAATAATTATTATAATACTGACATCGGCTGCATCGGAATACTCTTCTTCCCAGAGGTCCAGAATCCCCCAGGTCCCAGTTTCACAACCCTTCTGATATGAACTGCAATGAGTCCTGGAATTCTGTGATCCCCGGCAACCACGCGCTCTTGTAGTCAGTTTTAGAATCCATCTCAGCCCCAGCACTTTAGAATTAACAAAATCAAAATTGCAATATTCTAAAATCATCCTGACGTGAAAGGTTGCGATTCTGGGAATTCTGAAGTCAGTTGCCCCTGAAGAATCCCATTCCCAAAGGTCCAGAATCTCCCAACATCTTCTCAACATTGTAAATTACTCTGACCTGAAGATCTGTCAGAGACCCCTTTGCCACTGAAGACTCCTGTTTTCCCAGCGTCTTATTGCCAGAACTGAGCCCCGCCTTTCAAGGATTCCCTCTGACATCACTGCCTACATTTACATTTAAACCTATATGTATGGATTTGACAAAAACTTTTCTCCACAGTAATGCCCAACTCAGGCTGCACAAACGCGAATCCCCCAAGAAACAGATGGCTTGCATACATCCACAAAGAGCTATTGTCATAGTAGTTCCATCTGGCTTTTGAAGTCGTCCCCATCGAGCTCTGAAAGGCAGCAGTGTGAAGAGCAGGCTTACCTTGGGTGGGCTATCGGAACCGGGGTACTCCCGCTGGTCCAGTTTGTTCCAGCGCTGCATCAACTTAAGGACCATGGGCGTGCTGAAGTCCACCAGCTGGAAGCCAGTAACATTGGCACCGCCGTGCAAGAACCTCTCCAGGGAGATGTCCTTGAATCCCTGGTTGTAGAGCGAGAAGGTCAGTGAGGGCATGAGGCTAAAAACAGGGCTTACTTGGCAAGTCTTCTGAACATCATATTCAGAGCAAACCTGGATTAACTGAGTTAAGGCGCACCTGGATGCATTGAGTTTTAGCTCCCCCTCATCAGAGCTATTGCTACTGTATCTGAGAAAGCCTGAGAGTACTGAGTGCGAGCAGCCTGGGTTTGAAGTTGACCACAGCTGGGTCTGCTGAGTCTGACCATCGGTGGATTTATTAAATGTGAACACAGATGGCTTTACAGAGACTCAACCTGCTTGAAGTTTACAGGGTCAAAACGGTGCACATCAAGGACGACATCCAGAAGAAGACCTCTCACCAAATTTGCCATGATGTAATGGTAGCCTTTGATGTGTTTTCCAACACTGACAATCTGAAAAAGAAGCAAAATGACTGAGGATTAGCTCTCCCTGCCAGCAGCCTGCGGACCGCGGTGAAGGCTTAACCGTAGGAAGAGAATGTCAGCAAATTAATAAGTCAGAGCCACATTTTCATAACACCCCTCTTCCACAGTTATCGCTCTTCATAAAAATAAGAAAGATCCTTTCTGAATCAGCCTGCCTACTGGCAAATGAGCAAAATCCAATGGGATGAGTAGCGCTCACCTGTTCCAGAAGGTTCTGCAGCCTCTCGGGCTCCAGGTCAATGACAAACTTCTTCTCCTGACGCCGATCGAGATCTTCCAGGAGCCGACGATAACTGGCGTCGTTGAAGCTTTCCACGCAGATGGCACTTACCTGCCAGTTGTTTTGGCCTGCCTTCTCCATGATGGCCTGGAGGATGGCATAGCCTGGCAACAAGCCACCAGGTGTCAGGGGACACACAAAATGGTCCGGCTCATTCACCTGACATCAGGTGTTCTAACAGAACGTAACAGAGCGATTCAATTATTCGTTTGCTTCCAGCTAACTGTAACACATTCCACAGACAAATGGATACCACCTTCTCTTGAGGTCCACCTTCTACTTTGCGTTAGCAAGCTCAGTTGCGTGACGTCTTCATCGGTGCTGCTCTCCAAGGTTCTGGTCTTCCGTGACCTTTGATCTCGATTCCTCTTGGACGAACACCTCTGGTCCCCGCTAATCCCCACCTCATTTAGCTACTCTTGTTTTCAGGGCTAAGCTCTTGAGACGATAGCTGAGGCATGTGTGCCTCTCAGACCAAGTGGAACAGATGTCCTTGTTAAATGGCTCTGCATGTTCACCATTGGAGTCTGGCAGCCTCCCCCATCTCCATTTACACGCGTGTGGAGAGGGGAGCCATAGGCTCACACACAAATACACACAAACAACACGCTTTGAAAACCGGCAGGAGCTGCAGTTGCTCGTCTGCTCCGTACGTTTAGCTTGTAAAATCAAATCGGCGGCCTCACTTTCACCTGACAGTCACCTCTCAGAGAAACCAGCAGCTTTGCTGCAAGAGCCGCCGAGGCTTTTTCGCGGTTGATTAAAACGTGATGATTTGGCAACCCGAAGCAAACTGCGAAGCGGGAGCCTGAAGCCGCAGCGTGTTTTCCACAGCAATGCATGTGTTTCACATCACATCACACCCCAGCTGTCCTACGCCAAAGGTGAAAAGGAGGACGGAGAGGGTAACACAGCCCATCCCCCGCTTCCAGGCACAACTAATGTTGTTTGTAAATCAGCAGTCACATTCGACCACTACGTCAGTTAAAGATTAGCAATACGGCCTCAGTTTTTCGGAAGACAAGGCTGGGAAAAAAACCTCAAACGTAGTTCTTATAAATGAGACGTTTTTTGTAAAACTGATCGATATTTTTATTAACATTAGAATCGCAACTAGATTAAAATGAAAAAATAAAATGACTTGACAATTAAAAATACAGTGTCTCCATGAACTGCTGTCTGTTGTTGGTCACCGGCACTCCGAAACACCAGACATGAACCATAAATGCCGTGGGAGGCTGTCAGATTAAGAAAGTTGCAGATCCCATATTCTGCTGGTGTTTGTTTTATCGCCAGCTAGTGGCTGGCCAGAGAAACGCACGTCAGGCACGTTGTCGATCGCTTCTGGATGCTTTGCATCTCTCCTTGTTGCTGTCGTTGCAGCAAACAATAAATGCAAATAACAACGAATAACTTATCTGTTACACCACGCGAGGCGCTACACAGGTGTGACGCACACACAGTTTCACACCGTCTCTCACCCTCCTAAATTTATCAAAGTAAGTTTACGTTTTTAGACAGGACCCCCAGCACAGCATCAGCACCCGTCCCCATCCTCAGGTTAGAACCTGCACCCCGGCCAGCTCCTCACTCCTCACCTCGATCTGTGTCGTACAGGAACACAAAGCGGTTCCAGTCGTAGTGGTCGAGCAGACTCAACAGCGCCCCCCGGATGGAGGGCCGCAGCTGCAGGGTGAACTGGCTCTCACCCTCAATGGGGAAGCTGGGCGTGATGAGGGAGATGTGCAGGGCGCTGCAGAAGGAGGTGAGCGTGTGCACGGAGCGCTTGTCATAGAGGCCGAAGATGGCGAAGACGCCGCGGGAATATTGTGAGCAGACTGTGGAGAGAGTCAAGGAAGGCCAGAGCTTTAGCACTAGAGAAAAGGAGAAAACAACCAGCTTTCCAAAACGTTTTCGCTTCCTCGTTTGAATGAAACGAAAAAAAAAATCACCATCCACATTTTAGAATTTACCCGACACAGATTTGAACCCTCTTTGGTGTTACACCTCCTGGAGTTTGATAAAATGTTTCAGATTCTTTTTAATAGTTAAGCTTCTGATGACTCATCGTGAAAAATCGAGTCCTTTTCAGATCAGAGCGCCGACAGAGTCAATGGAATTAGCCCTGATTCTAAGGTTTGGTGAGTCACCGCCACTTGGCCCAGTAGCACGTCTCCCACGTCCGCTTGGCCCCCCGTCGACACCCTCCGCACGTCACTGTGGGAGTGAGAGCCACATCCAGCACCTGGACGTCCCAAGCGGTTCTCCGCCCCGGACTATTCTGGAACACTGGCTATTCATGATGGACAGGAGCCCTGATGAAATGGCCAGGACCAGTCAATAAACCATGTGGTGTAAATAAACACAGCTTGACTTCGGTAATCGAACCTGACCTCGCAGACACGAATCCGCTAACTAAGACCAAACCGCACCGTGTTGTGATAAAACCAGGGCGACATTCAGCACTTTCCTGAACGAGATGGCAACAGGGCAATAGAATCGCTTCGCGTAGCAGAATTTCGGTGTGCCACAACCCGTGGAAAGCAGGGATACTTAGCCTGTCTGCCTTCCCACGATGCTCTCTGCCAAGCAAAATGGGATGCCCATCTGACCACATGCTTCCTGTCACAGTGCCATCTGCTTTCCAGGAAGCGGCAGCGCTGAGCGTGTTCATTTACACATAAATCAACAGGAAACAATTAGCCGCGAATGGGGAGAACCCCCCAGGAGACCAGCTGGACCTACAGCGGCCTCTCGGCACAACGCTCTGGATTACACACATGAGGCACCGATAGAACAGCGGCAGCCCCAAAAGAAACTAGAAGCAGAATGTGAGAAGAACGTCTGAAACGATCATACCGAAGATATGTCTCACGTGTAAGACACATGCGTGGGAATTATTTCATAGTGACTGACCGACGTGGAACCGGATACAGCAGTAAACAATAATGGATGGATGGAAAACACACACTGCATATTAGTTACATATAAGAGGAGTAAATGGTTTTAAAAAATGTTAACAATTGATCCTTGTTGGGATAATTTTGTCATTATTGACCTTAACAGGTGTGTTTTTTTTGTAGTTTCTTTCATTTTTTCGAATTATTTGTGGTTCAATTTTGTCTTAATTTTTGTGATATCTGTTCTGTGTGGTGCTGGTAGCACTGCTGCCTCACAGCACCTGACCTGGGTTCTGAGACAGTGAGGGGTTTACATGTTTTCCTCATGTCTGTGTGGGTTTCCTCCCATAACCCAAAGACACAGTTCTAGTGAACGTTATTTGTGCCCCGACATTTTAGATCTATCATGTACAGGGTCTCCTGGAAAAAAGTGGCCAGTGAAACAGCTTTGGTCTGTTTACACTCATTTGTTCCATACAGAGCAGCACAGGATAAAACAGTTGAAAATGAAACAAGTGGAAATAGTATAAAAAGTGAGAAGTTGCTATGACACAATTACTGTCCTCTTTTGAATTCAAATCCGTTCGATTAGAAGAACTAGGTTCCCATTGGGGTGAAATTAGTCTCACCTGTGATAAACCGCCAGTCCTCACATGACATGAATTATCCAGGATTAACTAACAAACTTCAGATTTTGTGCTTAAAAATGTTCATTTTCATTCCTTTTCAACAAGAGAGATGTCTGAGACCATCAGAAAAACAAAACATAAAACCAACTGTAAAAATTCAGTAGAACATAAGGCCATCTCCAGACCTTGGCATCCCTGTTTCCACCGTTCACAATGTTTTTAAGAAGTTTCCTGCTCATGAAAGTGTCAAGAACCTCCTAGGAGGTGATGGGAAGAGGAGAACTGATCAAAGAAGTCTTCAACAGTTGGTGCAAACTGTTGAAAAAACACCACATAAAACATTTGAAGAGCTTAAAGCTGACCTGGAGTCACTGTAGTGAGGTTTGGTGTGGTAACCCGTACCATACACTGTATTTTATGGGTGAAGGCCAAGGACGACCCTACTGTTTTAAAGACAAACATAAAAAGCACGACTGATCTTTGACCAAAACTACCTTGAGAAACCGACAATCCTTCCGGGAAAATGTTCTGCGGACTGATGAAACCGAAATAGAGCTCTTTGGCATCGTGATTTGTTTATAGGCGACGAAATGAAGCTGATGAGGAAAAGAACAGCCAACCTACAGTTAAATATGGTGGGGCTGGAGGCCTTGAACATACTAAGCGAATCGCGAAATCAGAGGATCACCCAGGCATTTTAGAGCAAAATGGTGTCAGAAAGTAGCTGTGGGTTGAAGATCATGGGTTCTCCAACAGGAAAATGACCCAAAACACAGACCCAAAAGCACAGTAGAATGGACCAAAGGACAAAAACGGACTGTGTCCAACTGGCCAGCAGTGAGTCCTGATCTCGAAAACCTTTGGATAGAGCTGAAATCTGCCCTATCATTCAGACATTCAAGAACTGCAAGAAACTGAATTGAAGAGTGAGAGAAATTACCAGCTGAAAGGTGCAAGAGGCTTCTAGATGCTACAGATACGCTTGGAGACGTCATCATTGCCAGGGGTTGTGCCACCAAGTATCAGGGAAGGTGTCTTTAAAACTGTCCAGCTCATATTTTCTTTTCTTCTTTGAAAAACCTACATGTAAGTTGAAGAGATGACATTTTGTTGTATAACTCTGGACGTCGTGTTAAACGTTCCAGTGATTGAAAGTTGATACATTTCCAATTATTTCTTCA
Source organism: Arapaima gigas (assembly GCA_900497675.1). Classification (NCBI taxonomy): domain Eukaryota; kingdom Metazoa; phylum Chordata; class Actinopteri; order Osteoglossiformes; family Osteoglossidae; genus Arapaima; species Arapaima gigas. The sequence continues at coordinate 335,173 of UFQX01000179.1, forward strand.
GACATCATACATGAAGTTCCTAAAATGCAAGAGTGACCAGAATTGTATGTGTTTCAGGTTTATTAGTCTCTGTAAACTGACCAGAGTGAGAGGTTGTGTGGAAATGTGTGGAAATGTGTGCGTGTGTGGCCATCCTGCAGTGAACAGCGTCCTATCCAGGGATTCTGGGATTAGTGTTGGACTCCCATAACCCTGACCAGGCCAAGTGGCTAAGGAAAACGGATGGATAGACTTTGCAATCTCTTTAGTGTATGTATAGTGGCACTCAAGTCCTACAAACCAAAAGGAAATTTCCAGAACTCTTGTGCACTACATGGCTACACTTTAGCATCTAAGTGTCCCTGTGACAAGGTGCCGAAGTCTCACCTGTCACCCCTTAAGGCTGTTACCCAGTGAAAGAGTGTGTTTTGCACCTAGAAAAGCAGCGGTGTTCGACCTAGCGAGCCCCCTGGACACTTTCACACTTTCCACTCAAGTGCAGAAGTGGGTCATCCGATAATCCTACACGATCAATAATCATCTGTGCACTTCTTCCCACTGTGTGGCTGCACACGCACGCCCCCCAACATGGACCACCAGAGCCGTTGGCCCTGCTGGGTCAGCCTCTCCTCCCTTCTGTTGTCTGATCCAGTCTTTGGACGACGAGGACGGTGAAAACATAGTGCCACAGGGAGGATGCCAGCCTGTTGGTCCCTACAGCATCATTTGGTTTCATCTCCAGGCTGGGAAGAATGGAAGAAATTGAGGAAACATTGCGAGGAAACCTGAGATCATTTTCCTGGACCCACAGTGAGCGTCAAAATCTTCACCCGTGTCTGCACAAACTGGCGGATGAGGTCCAACAGAGAACCTGCAACATCTCAGCTCATCCCCTGCTGCACAAATGACTGTCAAACAGCCAGAGGCCCAGTCAGGTTTCTCTGCGTGCTACTTAGCACCCAATATGCTCCATTTCCAGCAGAAAAAGACATCGCTGCAAATCCATATCGATAATTTATCACATTTGTTTTCTGTTTAGCCAACTGTAGATCTTTTCAGATGGATACTTTCCAGTTGACTCTGCTTAACCCCAGCCTGATTTTTCTTAAAAGTTGTAGGCCTCCATCTCTATCCCCATCTAATGTTGCAGAGGGGCTGCAAATGCCCAGCAGCTCCTGCTGCCCTGAACCACGTTCGCCTCTGTGCCACCATGTTTGTTACCCGCCTTACACTGTAAGGTCAGAGGTCTGTGGTGAGTGTCGTTCAACATCATACTGGCCTTTTCTAAGGATTACATAACGTAAAGCTATGAAAGATCCAGAAAAGGTCTTTCAATGTCCTGGTGTGTCCACTAGAATGAAGATTACAATTGCTGAAGTAACAAAATTTTCTGTAACACTATTTGGATATGAAAGCTGGGCGCTGAAAAAGCAGGACAGGAGAAACAAGGACTTGTTTGAACTCCCAGAAGAGACTTTTAAGGACACAGGAAAACAAAGAGGCAGGTGCTGGATGACATCAGAACAGAACATCCACTGGAAGCACAAATGCTGGAAATGCTGAGGTTATCGTACCTTAGATACTCCTTGAGGAGACCGCATTTTCTCTAACAGACCGAAACGGCTGAAAATGCTGGCAGCAGAAGAAGAGAAGCAGGAAGCAGATGGATGGACTCAACCACAGAGACCGAGGTTGAGGTATGAACTTTCTGGGGAGACTCTTTGTGGTCAACAAGAGCCAACACTCTTAACATCAATTTAACAACAACAAATAGGGAAGAACCACAGCTGCAATCCTCTGAAGTCATGTTGAGTAATAAGATTACATTGTCTAATTCGATCCACTGTGGTAAGGGTGCTGAACCTTTGAGTATAATCACACTGACTCTGGTTTTCATCCCCTCCTTCAGCAGATAGCCATTCCGAATGACCCTTCTACAACATCTGGCCTCTTAAACAGTGATCCCAGCAGACCTGAGCCTCTTAGCCACTCTCAGTCAATAGACTTCACCTTTGAGAGACAATTGTTTTCCAGTGGCTGACTCATCTGACACATTTATCCAAAATCACTTGTAGGTTTACCCCGTTATTCAGCTGTACTTCCGTAGGTGGAACTTGAGGCGTGTAGGATGGCCTGGGCATTGTCAGTAACAGAACACATCTCACAGGCTTTCCTAAGCAGTCTTCCAGGGCATCTCCTAGCCAGCGCATAAGTGCATCCAACGGGTCAGTTAAGGACCTTCAAGGTTACAGCTTTGCCTCTAATGCACTCTATTAACCGACACACTTCTTATGTACTCCTTAGTGTTGAAAAGCATGAAAAATCCAAACAAAATCCCTTTATTAAACTGTATTTATATATCACGGGCACCACACATCACTTAGCGGTTTCTGCCATTTTTGGCTTGTTACATCGCTCCGGTCACATGCTCAGCCACTCAAACCCGCCCCTTTTCATAGATCAAACGCGCCAACGTCCATTGATCCAGACCCTCCGCTTTCCATTGCTCAGAAGCCCCACCCATCCCGTCATTTCAATGCTCAGAAGCCGTTGTTTTTGGTCACAAGATCCTCCCACCTTGACCAATTCATTAGCCAGAAGCCCCTCCCATTCTGCAGTGGCCTCTTCTTTTTCCTGTGCACCATATCTTTGCTAGTCCCCCATTCTTGTCTTCCCGGATTTTTCACTGCGATGTCCGTCTCGCTATCTGCTGTTAAAGAATTAAACAAAAAAGCAAAAATGAGATGAAAAGGAGTGGAGCCTGGCGACGTGTCACTTCCAAGCCTCGGGATGCCGATGTCCCGCAGGGGGCCAAAGACTCAGTGAGGAAGTAGGCCACTGCATCGGACAGTCGACCCCGTCCGACCCCGCCCCCCACCCCACGTGGGAAGACAGTGACGGAGGGGTGGGGGCGGTGCTCCATGCTGGCCGTTTGAGTCTGACCTAAATTCAGGTACCGGGCTCTGGCTTCAGGTTCTGCAGCCTTGCTGTGACTGTCGTAACCTGAGAAGGACCCACGCGTGTGACGGACTGTTGGACAGTTGAGGACCCTTCTGGTCCTCAACTGGGCTGCAAGTTTCTCAGCTCCTCTAGGCTTCAGTCTCATCATCATAGGAGCCCTCGTGAATAAAATGCAAATACCTTGCACTGCAAAGGCCTCTGTTACAGTCGTGAAAAGATTCTCCATGGCATTTTAGAAAGAATATTTTAACATGTCTAAATTCTTCTCGATCGGGTGTCACTGTGTATTTTCCGCTGTAGCTGCAGTATCCGCACCGGGCATGTCGAGTGGCTTCCCTTCTGTTTCCTTGAACATTCTCTCCACGCTTTTTTGGGCACGGAAAGAAGCCTTGATTCCTCAAAAGAAAGTCGTCTGGTAAACAATAACTGTAATGCGGCAAATGGCCTTGACCGCGCCCACACAGATTCCTCCAATCGTCGCCGGGCATCCAACCCCCCTCCTGTCCAATGACTCGTTCCCTTTAAAAGGCCCATCGCGCTACAGTTGCCCTTTCGAAAGCCTTCTCTGCCGTCCTCTCCCTCACAAACACAGATGCACACAATGAGTCTGTGAGTCACACAGGCAAAGAAAGGCAAGAGAAATTAAGAAAAAAAAAGTGTGGCTAATGGAAAATTTTCCGAGGACGACGGCAGAGAAGGTCGAGGCCGCGTTTTGTTTCGCCTAGAATGACGCGGAGCCCTGCGTACAACCGGGGATCTGGGAAAGGTGCAGGGAGCAGCTCCTGCTTGGCCCTGTTGGCAACGTGTCGCTTATCCTGAGGATCGAATTTGCATTCGCACTTCCTTTGGGTTTATCTACCACACAACAAGCCAGCAGCTGCATTTCAGGCTCGGGTCCTTTGCACGGATCATTCCGGAGCTTCCGAGTCTGGGATCGCGTCACCCGTTGTCCTGACCAAAGGGCAGGAGACCACCATCCCCAATCGTTTTCAGACACGCACTGACGGCGCCGCGAGAAGATGAACAGACTGCCAACTCGCTGACAAAACGATTCAAAATTGTATTTCCTCATTTAGCAGGGAGCTGGCAGGAGGCGCATCACCGGCGCCAGGCGGGGGGCCAGGTCACCGTGGTGATTAATGAAGCCCAAGCAGCTCAGGTTCGGACCAATTAGCCAAGCAGGGATAAAAGGGGCCAGTTAGATGGAAAGGAGGATTGGGAGGAGAGGGCAGAGTTCCCCTTCTTGACGGTAATATGGTTCACAACTGACTGTCAAATGCGGTTTAATTGGTAAGTGTTTCCCGCTTTAGTGCTTTTCGTCGACTGTTTCTAATCCCCGATTACATTTGGTTGTTTAAAGACCTCTGGCCCATTTTAACTGTAATGAAAGGATTCTTTTTGCTCGATCCCTTGTCCCATCCCTCAGTCTTGGCCATGTGTTCTCCTCCTCCTGCACTCCATTGCAGACCACACCACACCCATCACCTCTTTTCAGACGCATTTTTAGACATTTTCTATTAAAGCTCATTTTTATGCGGTAAATATTTTTGGAGCTGAGCACAAATGGGATAAAATAATAGCAAACTCATGAGGCGTGGGGAGCCGGCATTAATGAGGGGCCTCAGTTGCCCGCACCACACGCAGAGAGGAAAGATGGCTGAGAAAGCTTGACGTGCCGCAGGGAAGGCCCCGCGCTGTCCTCTCCCCCCGTCTCACCGACAGCCTCAGAGCCTGCTACTGTGTGGGATACTGAATCTCAAAAGCAAATACTCTTCAAGTTCATTGCAGCAGATGTCAAATTCCATTTTTGCAATGTTTAACACGCTGCATCTCCTGGGGACTCTTCTTCAAATGACATTGATAAACCCAGTGGTCGGAAAGCTGCTGCCTGCGTTCTTGATCTCTATACAGTGGGAGCATCTCAATAAATCCTTCACAAGGTGTGGCCCCATCCATGGTGTGGGGGGGTGTATAGGTGCCTTGTTGTGTGGTTCCATCAACAGACTGTTGCAGTATACCCCGAACCCACAGAAAGCGAGCGGCGCCAGTTGGTCCTCCAAGAGCTTCGCTGCCTCCCACAAACCCCAAGAGGTTTACCAAAGCTCAGCTTGTGAACTCTACAGCTTCATGCTGCAAAAATCTCAACAAGAGGTGTGATGCCACCTACATTACTGCTACTGCTGACTGTCAGTGAGGTCTTTCTAAGCTCTTAGGTGACACAGCACATCGGTTTGCAGCACAATGGTTATTTTTTAGAGTTTGTGTTGGGGTCAGGGTCCATAATAAGAGCATGAGCAGGGAGTTTCCACAGCTATATTCTCTCTCCACTGGTTTCCTGTAGCTGCCTGTATCAAGGTCAAGACTCAACAAGGTTATGGTTTACAAGATGGTTAAAGGATCTCCATTGGGCCTGAATGCTCCTTACACCCTAGAAAGAGCACTGTGTTCCTCCACCTCTGGCCGCTTGGTGGTCCCGCTCACAAGGGGCCCAAAATTAAACATCCGTACATATTCAGTTTTGGTTCGAACATAGAATGGTGTAGAGAAGCACCATGCTGAAGGTCCACAGTGTCACCACCTCTCAGTGTCACCTAAGTTTTCTTTAAATATTGAACCCCAGCTTACAGTTTCCTGCTACATGCAATTTCACTATAATGCAGCTAGATGTTTAATACCAGCTCCCAGTTTCTGCAACAGACTCCCGGCTACAACACAAAGCCAGAAATTCATGTGCAAGGAATCAAAAAATTCCAAGCAAATGTGTTGCACCAGTAGCTTCTTCCTGTACCACAAAGCTTTGTGACTTAACACCTGTTCAGAACGACAGCCTTTGACCAAGACATACTTCAGTCATCTCCTTACAGCATCATCTCTCACATTTGCTTTGTTCCTACACACTGTCACACGTCTCCATTTTAATCTCAGCGATAAAGCCTTGCCATCCCCTGCAAGTGTGCTGCGCAACACGATCCCGTGTGTGTGTGTGTGTGTGTGTGTGTGTGTGTGTGTATGTGTGTGCGCGCGCATTGTGCCCAATCCCCTGGGTGTACGCTCTCTGTGGGTCGCATGAGAATATGTGCTGCATATTTTACAAGGTGTTTTACGGTGCTGCAGTGATATTTGGGTTTCAAATGGGCTGGGAACACATTATTATTTTTCCCATTTAAAACAACGCAAAAAAGGATCCTGCTGTGCGCGTTTTTGATCTGCGCACCATTTTCATTCATAAATTAAGTACACGAGAATGGGTTTATGTTGTATTCGGATTTCATGCGACGGGAGAGGGGGCAAACTTTTCCAACAGAAACACCGACTGTGATTTCTCAACACACATTTATGATTGAATTCACTTGCACAAAGTTTCTGCAGCGACAATGTGGATTTGTGTTATCTCATGTGTTATCCCATCTTCAAACCTTCTTGTGCTTTAATAAAGATATTGGTTTTCATACCCAAAGGCTGTGGCTTCAGTGAATGATACCAAGTACCAAGTGGAAGAGACGGATCAACTGATAAACACATCAAGGCTCTATCAAGATCAAGGCTCAACGCTCCTCCCTCGTGTTGCACTGTTAATTACTACAGCCTAATTACCACTTCTCAGACCCCCACTTGCTCTGCCTGGGCTGTTGTACATTGCTGCGCTTCTCAATCCAGGTGTGGATTCCCCCCACAGCAGCTGCTTGGTAATCAGACGACAGGCTCCGGTACTCTGGGAAAAGCCAAGTGTTTGCCAAGGGACTCGATGGAAAATGTTATTTAATAACCAACAGCTGACAAGAATACGTGAAGCCCAGATCTGCCGACAGAAAGACCTGGGTGGCGAGTTCCCAGAAGGAGCCCCCAGAGCTTAACAATGCTCACATTGATAGCATCAACATCAGCGGCACCAAAAACATCAAAAACATTCACAACATCAATAACGCTGGCAAAATTGACATAGACGACGTCAACGAATCGGCATCAGCAACGCTGAAATTGGCATAGACTATGTCGGTGTGGCCCTGGAGACTGTATATTTTTCTCTCGCTTGTACATGTGTATTCCCTGAGTTTCCGGTTTATTAGGTACACCCACTGTACGTTCCGACAGCAGTCGCGTGACAGCAGCATGTGGTATAACTAACTCAGGCGGACCAGAGTTTCTGGCACATGTGAGTTTTCAGCTGAGCATTAGAATGGGCAAAACCTTAGTGACTTTGAACGTGGCATGATGGTCGAGACTGGGTTTTATCATCTCCCTAAAACCTGCTGTTCTGGGCTTTTCACGAACACACTTTTCAAGGATTGCCGAGAACAGTGTGAAAAGCACGAAAGTATGAGTGAATCAGCCTGTTGTGAATCAGCTTGCAGGTCAGAAGGGTCAAAGGAGAATGGTGGAAGGCATGCGAGCAGATGGGCCCTCGACCAGGTAAATCACGTATCAGTTCAACGCTGGTGTGCCAAATGTCATCAAAACGTACCACTTGGATTTTGTCTCAAATGGGCTGCAAAAGCCGAAGGCCATGTCAGGTGTCAATTTTGTCACAACAAGAAGTGCATCTCCAGTGTGCACAGGAGCATCAAAACTGGACCACTGGGGAGTGGAAAAAGGCTGTCTGCTCATATGAATCCTGGCTCCTTTTGCATCATGCTGATGGAAACATCAGAATTAGGGGCAAGTGATATGACTCCATGGAGTCATCCAGCTTAGTGTCAATAGTACAGGCTTTTGGTGACAGTGTGATGTGGTGGGGGAAGTTTTCCTGGTTCACATTAAGTCCCCCTGATACCCTTTGACAAAGGTCCAGTTGGCATGGTGTATTTAAACTTTGTTGGTGACCAAGTTTCTCCCATCATGGGTACAGTTTTTCGACCTCTGATGGAAATTTCCAGCACGATAATGCACAATGCCATAAGGCACTTGTCGTAACTGAATGGTTCCAGGAACGTGACAGCAAGTCTTCATTGCTTCACTGGCCTGCAGACTCCCCAGATCTCAACCCTATGAAGCAACTCGGATGAGATGAAAAAAGCTGTTCACAGCAAGAGGGGTTGTAGACGGGTTGTAGAGCTTGTGTAACAACTAGGTGTGCCTAATAAACTGACAAGTCAGTGTAGCTGTAGAATGACACCAAAGTGAACCTTGAAGACAGAACCTTGATCGACATCAAAATGAACAACATAAAAGTGCCCGAACCCATGAGAACAACAACAGTGAAAACAACAAAACAGTTATTTGATCACCAAATCAGTGCCGACATCTACAGCACTGACAACGGCAACACTGACAGTCTCAACATCAACATTAACGTCAACGCCAACGCTGGAAAAAACACAACAAAATCATCGCTGATGGCAACGTCACCGTCAACAAAGGTAACATTCACATCAGTGTCAACATCACCCATATAGTGAACATTGACATGAAGACTGAACCCTAACAACACTGACAAACCTACACTGAGAACATCAGGGTTACCATCAGCAAAACTGGTGCTCACAAGTTCACGGATATGCTATAGGTACACACACATGCACACACACAAACTAGCTGACATCAGAGAGCTGTGCCACATACTTACACTGCGGCCAGGGCGGTGGACCAGCAGTGAATCGTGTCAGTTCTATAAATCCTTATGAAGCACAGACCACATGGTCATGACCCCATTACCTCTCATAATAGGCATTTCTCAAACAGCTTCAAATGGATTTACACCCCTCACATATCAGCATCTCCAGTTGTGCATGGTGCCACCCTCCAACTACAGTTACACGCCTCACACACACACACACACACACACACACACACACACACACACACACACTAGCCTCCTCAACCACTAGCACAGGATTCTCTAAGAGTTAATGTGAACATAACCCCAGGGGATGGACTGAACTGTGTCATCAGCCCGTCACCATGGAAACACTGTGTACATTGCCAGCTGGTTGGAAAGTGTGTACCTGCTCCCCTTATGCCCACCACCCTGTAGTCCTTCTCCATGGCGAGATCTGCAGCCCCTGGCCATCAAACCACATCACATCTACGAGCAGTCTGTCAAGTGTAGGTTCAGACAACACATCCAGGACACAGTGGAGTCACGTTTAGAACCAAAATTAATGATGAGTCTCAAAATGACATCTTCGACCAAGGTCTGTAGCAGTCGTGCTACAGCAGCCCTTAAACTAGCACTCGCTAACAGGAGGAACTGCAGTTCCAAGTGGACGTGGTCATGATGACCTCCACCAGCCCTGCTTAGAACCTGCATGTTCTCTGGCTCCTTTAGCACCGGTCAGCTGTGTCAGCGCTTCAGGCCCAGGGGTGCAGATCTGACATGACTCACGCACTCATGTGGGTCAACTGAATCATCGCTGGAGCCGGTGGGCTCAGTGGGGGCCAGCGGCAGGTTACATATAGTCACCTGCGTCACTGGATCACGCAGATGCAACCATCAGAGCCCGTTTGTCCAATCCTGAGCGTCACACGGAACCGGGAGAAACCACAGTAAGGGGGGTGTCTTTTGTCACACCTCTGAGGCCTTCTAAACCACCTGATCCTTCCTGATCCCAAATAACTTAGTGTTCATCTCCAAAGACCCAGAGGCAGAATCTGGGGGCTTTTCCTTGAAAAGCATGGCACCTTGGCAAGCATGTCTTCACCTCATCCTTAGGAGCAAACCGGAGGGAATAAAAACAGGATGAAAAAAGCGGTGAGAAGGAAGAGACAGAAAGCAAGAGGAAGCCAGAGAAAGGCGGAGGACATCTGAGATGAAAAAGAACAAACTATAACAATAGGAATGTTGTACGGATCAGGTTGCAACGCTTTCACTTCCTGAACTCTGCGGTGTCTTCAGAGAACGGGAGAGAGAGCATCAAATGGCCCAACTCAAGGATGAGCAAGAGAGATGCTCGACAAAGCTGGTTCTGCATGAGCGTCACACCCCGATGCAGCTGCCTTCCCACTGTCTGCACCCTGACAATGTGCCGTGTAAGAACGTTGTTGGCGTGTAAGAAGGAAAGGCCTTGTGTCACACACCCCCCTCCACGCAATGTCATCCCATTTGTGGCCCGATGCAGCAGCAGCCCAAGGCCCTGTGCCAAGCTCTGGAGTTCAGCCCTGTGGAGATCCACATAGCTCCACTCCGTGGGGCAACGTAGTATAAGTTACCTACCTTGTATTTTCATATTAGCATCTAGGGATGAATAAAATAGAAGGTGCAGGGATGATGTGGCAGTCAGTATAGCTCATCTGTGGACCAATCACAGCCTGGCCCAGCACAGCCCTGAGCCAATCACGTGCCAGCTCCCCAGAGACAGAGGCTAAATTAAAACGACAGGAGCGAGTTCATATGAGGCTGCTGCCCCCCCCCCCCCAACACCTACTCAAGGCTACGTGTGGGGCCGGTCATATTTACAATCGCAGTCAAACTTGTGTGTTTATCAGAACAAGGAAGAGGAGGGAAAACGTTAGTCTGGTGTATGTGGAAATCCACAGTTAAGAGAGGAGAAGTAACATCTGAAGGCACTTCCTGCCATCCCAAAAGGGGGCTGGCACTGCGTCAGGCCTTGCCCCCCCATCCTCAGGCTATTCCCTGCCCTTCGACACTATGGCTGGTGCTTCACATCTCACCGCGGTTCTGCATCACGCAGCGACGGTCGACTAACAACAATCTCGAGCGCCTTTGGCCGAGCTGTGGTTTGAACAACCCACCTTGTAACGAAGAGCGTGTGTGTGTGTGTGTGTGTGTGTGTGTGTGTGTGTGTGTGTGTGTGTGTGTGTGTGGTAGGCAGGGACTGGGAATAATAATTAGGTGTTCCCATAAGCCCCCTGTGTCCCTGCGCTCATCAGCCGAGCTTTGCTCAAGGACAGATTTTGGTGCACGTTCGAAAGAGGGAAATTGGAAACTTTCCCTCTGCTGAAGTGTCTCCCCTCGAGATGCTCATATTTCATTCCACACAATCCACTTTTCTTTAATGTGACAACAGAAAGGACTGCAATGGAAGGAAAGCAAGAGAGAGAGAGAGAGAGACTCAGTTTTATCCATTAGTGATTTTTTTCTCTTTCATTCTCTCACATGTTTGTGTCCTCCAGGAGACTAGGTTACTCATTTCTTTATTCTGTGAGATCTCTGACTGTAGATATTCAGAAGTTCTCTGTGATCTTGGGCCGCATCCCTAATCTCACCTGGGCTGACACAAAATCCAGCTTCCCCTACCCTTAAACCCCTGGAGGGTTAAACGCACCTGCATCAATACTTTGAACTGTACCCACAACCATATCTTCAGCAGTACCTTCAAACATACCTTTAACCGCATCTTATTCAACCACACCTCTCACCACACCTTTAACAACGGCTACAAGCATGTCTCCATTCATACCTTCAATGTAAATTCAAACATACCTCCATCTAAACTTCCATCCAGGTCTTCATCCTATCCTCCACCAACACTTCCTCTGATTCCATTACCCTTTGTCTTTTTGATTTCCTAAACCATACACAGCTCATCTGAACATGTCCCACACGTGTCCATTCATTGCGCTTAATGCTGCACCCATGCAGCAGCTCACATCTCCATAAATTGCTTCATTGATGTCTTTCATTCATATTTATCATCTAGGGTTCTAATAATGTCTCCACCCATTGCTTCCTCTACATTTCCGCTTAAGGCCATGTGACTACTTAACGTTCTCATTCTCGCTTGCTGCCTAGTAGGGTTGTGTAACAGCACGTAACACCATGGAACACCTGCTCCTCAAGATATCGCAGCAAGGCTCTACAAAGTGTTGTAGAAGAAGGGATTAAGGTTTTACGTCCTGGACTCATGCGAGCTTAAGTGAGACGTATAGGTGCACACTAGCGGTGAAGCGCAGCTGGGCCTTGCAACAGCTGTGCTGTTGGATCTCATCTTTGCAACTGGGACATGAGGTCAGATAGTGCTGATGTATCACCTCATCTGGAACAGCTGGTGGTGTTCAGACCACTGCTTCACACATCCATATCCCACTAGGTGTCCAACTAGCCCTAAAAAATTCCCTTCAGTGTTTCACATATCCTAAAGCCATTGACCAACCTTCCGTGCGAAGGAGCGGACTAATGTCAGGTTTGAGTCCTGAGCTCCTTCCTTGTGAAAAATATCCATGTATTATCAGCAACAGTGTGTCCAGACCCTATCCTGGAAGCAAAAAGTATGGCTGAAAGCTTCCTTTGGGCTTCTGGAGGACACTCATGCAAACGTGGGGAGAACATGTGAACTCCACACAGACCAAGTCAGATGTCAACCCATATCGTGACCTGTGCCGCCACATGGCTCTGAAAAATATCCAGCTGCATAAAAAATGACTAAGTTAACCCCTGTGACTCATCTAAGCACCTTGGTCCACAAACGCATCTCAAATGGAATAAAATGTGTTTAGATGGACAGTCTTCCAGAAAACCCAAAGACTGGTCAGGAACATATGACCTGTGACCTCAGACCGGAGAACATAGCCGCCAGGTAACCAGCGGTGGGGGGTGATCTCACACATGGGGGGGAATCCCTTCTCTACCTTATCCTGCCGTCACACTACAAACAAGTGTTTGATTTGACCTTTAGATTCACGCTAATTACGCCTTTCGATTATTTCCGAAAAGAGAAACACTTTCTGGGGAATAATTTGTTCTGCCTGTCCAGTAGAAGCCCAGCCGTGAGTTATTTGCGCTCTGCAATGTGGGTTTGACAGTTAAAATGGCAGGGAGGAGCGTCGACCTTGAGGAAGCGCTCAAGGTCGCCGCACCGAGAGCCGCAAACCCCGCCGTCCCTGCTGAGTGACAAGGTTTCCCTATCACCCCACAACTCGGCCAACAGGCCAGCGTAACCCCTGGACTCGGCCTCGATGAGCATGATGGGAGCTGACATTTGCTGGAATCTCGGGGCAGCCGCACGGGGGGTGGAGATCGCACAGATTCAATAAGGCAAAGGGACGAAGACACATCTAAATGTGGACCACCTGGGGAACTTCACGGCTCCTTTAGCGAGCGGCCCTGTTGCCCTCTCTGTCCTGGAAAGGTGTCTGAGGGCCACCAGGCAGAGGCTCAGGAACGGCTGAGGAAGGCGGTGCTGCTGGATTACGCCACGCAGCCTCTTAGCACCCAGGGTCGCAAAGCCGGGGACGCCGAGAGCGGACAGTGCAGGTCGGCGGGTAAATTCTCTGAGCCCCTGAGTCTAGACGTGGCGGCGGGCGGCACCGGGGACCCCTGACCTTTACCCCGCTCTCCCTGGACGGGTCCACTGCTTCCCTCTGCCTAGAAGAAGGACGGGTCCTGGGCCGAGTTAGGTGGACAGTAGGTGCTGGGCAGCAACGGTACTCACAGGCGTTGGTCACCGCGAAGCTGTTTGCCGTCTCTATGTTGTCCACGTGAGGGACGAGGTTGAAAGGCGCCTCTGACGCATTGGGGCTCGTGTTGTGCAGGAAGATGGCGAGCCGGAAAGCCGTGTACTCCTGATCCGTGTTTCTGATGAACAGTCCGCCTGGGGTGGGGGTGGAAAGAGAACCACTTCTGGAGAAGAGCAGCGCAAAAGAGCGCCCCCCCCCCCCCCCCCACCCCCCCCCCC